>ML675651.1:6721398-6958255 GCA_007922155.1 Mesoclemmys tuberculata
GTCATCCCTCCATCATCCCTAAACTCCTCACTAGACTTATTAAAAACATAAAGTCATCACTGATAAGTCTTCAGTACCCAGAAAGATAATGGATCAAATAATTAAGCAATCAATTTGCAAATGCCTAGAAGATAATAAGGTGATAAGTAACAGTCAGCATGGATTTGTAATCATATCAAACAAACCTAATAACTTTATTTGAGAGGATAACAAGTCTTGTGGATAGGGGAGAAGCGGTAGATATGGTATATCTTGACTTTAGTTATGACTTTTGATACTGTTGTTACCTGGCAGCTCTGTGTTCTTGGGGAACCAGGGTGCAAAACCCCTTCTCTCTCTCTGGCTCACCTGATTCCCTCCCTCCTTCCCCCCAACCTCTGCTTGAACCAGAAACAAAGGCAATGAAAAGGCAGTGGGAGACACACCTAAAACCCTCCAAACAAGGGTGATAGGATTAAGACAATTCCCCATGCCTCGTCTATATAGAAGATGTAAAAAGAGGCATCTCAATTAGCACAATGAATGGAGAACAGGAGCCTCATCTACATCGAAGATGGAACAAGAATTGGCCTGAAGAATGGAGAATCAAAATCCAAAGCTGGGACTGCACTGAACTCTGGCATTGGCAAAGCAGGGACACACTGCATGATGGGAGATCTCCGCTCTTGATGTAAATGAACTCACACATACACCCATCCAGTTCAACAGTTATCAGACCATTCTAGTTATTGATATCCAAAACACTGAATCTGCCTGGCTGCATTGTGAGCTCCCTCAAGGAACATTGACCATAGCTGGGAGTGATCATCTACAATTGTCCAGCATAAAGAAAACCACCCCAGGGCACTTCATTGAGACTTTGTTTACCCATAAACAAACCTGGTTCTACAAAAAACCCCTACCCAAGTTCAAAGCCCTGTTCTGATGCCTGGATCCAAATGCTGTATGCTTCCCCATTTTCCTGACTGATCCTGTTGTGGGCTTTGCCTCTCTCTCAAGTGCTCCTGACCCTAAGCTGAACAGCCTGTCTCCTGGGAACTTCTGAGCTGCAAGGAGCTGTTGGATTCCCCCCTCCCCATCTTTCTCCAGTTCTCTCTCTCTCTTTCTTTAATCCAGGTATAACTTTCTACTTTTGTAATCAAACCTGGGCTAGCCTTCTCCAATACCCCTACTGTAATTTTGTTGTATTGTAAGTGTTAGATTGTTTTTCTCTCCTTGTATGGCATCACTTTTAGTATCATAAGTTTTATATACCTGGCAATAAACTAACTATTATAATCAAGCTGGTTGCCAGTCTCTCTCTCTCTCTCCAAATGCATTTACTCCTTTGTGTTCTTGGCTTCCCTATCTTGCTCTGCAGCAACACTTCTTTTACCTAAGCCAAAGATCCCTGGAGTGCCCAGAATCCTATGGGGTTTGCTCATCAAGGAGGTTACTGCTAGAACAATTGTAGAGTGAGGTGGGAGGCAGCTGAGAAGTGCTGCTCTGCCTAGCCTACGGAGTCCAGGAGCATATAAGGTTGGCAGTTGAAAGTGCTGTTTGACGCAGCCTGATTGAGTCCAGGGAGCATATAAAGGGAGCAGCTGAAAAGTGCTGTTTGGACCCAGCCTGCTCATAAGTGTGCTCCATTCTGGTGCAGTGCAAGGGGCACATAAGGTGGCAGCTGACAGTGCTGTGTCACCCAGCCTGCTGAGCTCAGGGACATATAAGGAGTCAGCTGAAAGTGCTGATAGCCTGGTCCACTCAGACGCACTCAGTTAATCTGGAATGTGTGTGTATCTGTGGGGGGTTTATTTGAATCTGAAAACCTGAGGTCCTGCAGGATAGCTCCACTGGGAGGGGACTTGTAGCCATATGAACACACAAGTGACACAAGCAGCACATTAATAGAATCACACCCCCTCTTCCAGGAAGGTAACCCTAATAAATGAGCATACCTCAGAGTGACGGGCAAATCTGGTAACACTGTCTCACATGACCTTCTCATAAACAAACTAGAGAAATACAACCTAGATAGAGCTACTATAATGTGAGTGCATAACTGGCTGGAAAACTGTTCTCAGAGAGTAGTTATCAGTGGTTCACAGTCAAGCTGAAAGCCCATATCAACTGGGGTCCCTCAGGGATCAGTCCTGGGGTTCAGTTCAATATCTTCCTCGATGATGTAGATAATGGCATAAGAGAGTTAACTTATAAAGTTGTAGATGATACAAAACTGGGCAGAGTTGCCACTGCTTTGGAGGATAGGATTAAAATTCAAAATGATTTAGACAAATTGGAGAAATGGTCTGAAGTACATAGGATGAAATTCAATAAGGACAAATGCAAAGTTATCCATTTAGAAAGGAACAATTAGTTGCACATATTCAAAATAGAAGATGACTGCCAATGAAGAAGTACTGAGGAAAGCGATGGGGGGAGGGATCATAGTGGATCACAAGCTAAATATGAATCAACAGTGTAACCCTGTTGCAAAAAAAGCAAACATAGTTCTGGGATGTATTAGCAGGAATGCTGTAAGCAAGAGACAAGAAATAATTCTGCTCTACTCCGTGCTGATTGGACCTCAACTGGAGTATTGTGTCCAGTTCTGGGTTCCACATTTTGGGAAAGATGTGGACAAATTTGAGAAAGTCCAGAGAAGAACAACAAAAATGATTAAAGGTCTAGAAAACATGACCTGTGAGGAAAGATTGAAAAAATTGGGTTTGTTTAGTTTGGAGAAGAGAAGACTGAGGGGGGACATGACAACAGTTTTCAAGTACATAAAATGTTGTTACAAGGAGGAGGGAGAAGAATTGTCATTAATCTCTGAGGGTAGGACAAGAAGCAATGGGCTTAAACTGCAGCAAGGGCGGTTTTGGCTGGACATTAGGAAAATTTTTCTAACTGTCAAGGTAGCTAAGCACTGGAATATATTGCCTAGGGAGATTGTGGAATCTCCATCACTGGATATTTTTAAGAGCTGGTTAGACAAACTCCTCTCAGGAATGGTCTAGATAATACTTAGTCCTGCCATGAGTGCAGGGAACTGGAGTAGATGACTGTGACCCGTAGGTGTCTAGGGTAGCCACATGAAAATGTCAAGGTTAAAGCAGGCTGCAAAAGAAGAGCAGGTTCTCTCAAAACTAGTGGCTAACACTGAAGTTAGATTCACCAGCCAGTTACAACAATGCTCCTGATTCCCCACAATGGTTATCGAGAAGCTCAAAAAGAAATACACAGCCCCTTTATTGCATTTCAGTCTTTGGCTCCCAATCAGCAACTAGGTCCAGTAAAAAGATAAGTTATTTAAAAATTCTATTCACTTTACCAAAATGTTCTCCTGATCACCAAAAGGGACAGCCACATTGCCAGATCAATACGAGTTTGGATCTGACCCAAAATATCATGCTGCCAGCCAATCCTTTAGTATCTAAAACTCAAGATTTATTATAAAAGGAAAGAAACAAACAAGATGAGAGATGTTTAATGGCCAAAGCAATCAGATACATGTAAATGACTTCAAAGTCCATATCTATCAGATTCTTAGCAATATTGGAGTTTTCAGGCTTGTACAGTTCTTCTGGTGTACAACCAGTACGAGGGTGGGTCTCGGTCCTTTGTTTCACAGTTTCAGATATAGAGTAGTTAAGAGGTAGGAAGCAGAAATAAAGACAAAATGGAGATGGTGAAGGCGCATTTTATAGTCTCTGCCATGTAGCTTGTACATGCTGTATTTCAAGCACAAGATCATAGCACATGGGCAGGGAAAAGTTCTTAGAGTTCCTGTCCACAGGCATGTCCCTACATCCAGGTACTGATTACTCATAGGCATAGCCACTGGCTTCTCTGCCTGGGTGCATTGTATAGCTGATGGCCCTTGATTGTCCCTCAATCAGGCTGAACAGTGCTGAGGCTAATCTGTTGGGGGTGTCACCCAGTAGCACAGCTCAAGTTTTAGATACAAAAATATCACACATATTCATAGCTTACAATACAAAGATGATACAGACATATAGATGAGCTTATCATATTCAGTAAATCACGTTTCCAGTGGCATATTTTGCAAGATTTGTTGTAATTTTGCAATATTGATATAGATAATGTTATAAATAGCCATCCCTAATCCAGACAGCACCACAGTGACCTCTCGAGGTCCTTTCCAGTCCTACACTTCTATGATTCCGTCACAAAAACTGGGGGAGTGAGTGGTAAATAACAACAAAGACAGCTCAGTGAAACCGAATGATCTGTGCTGCTTGGTAAGCTGGGCGCAAGCGAACAATATGTGTTTCGATATGGCCAAAGGTAAATGTATACATCTAGGAACAAAGAACGTAGGCCGTAGTTACCAGAGAGAGTACTGTATCTTGGGAAGCAGGGACTCTGAAAAAGACTTGCGGTGGATTATCATGGTGGATAATCAATTGAACATGAGCTCTCAAGCGCAACACGGTAGCCAAAAGGCTAGTGCGATCCTTGAATGTATAAACTGGGGAATATCAAGTAGGAAGATTATATTAACTCTGTATTTGGCGTGGCCAATTCAGGAACATTGTGACCAGTTTGGTATTCCCAGTTCAAGAATGATGTTTAAAAATTGGAGAGGGTCCAAAGAGGAGCCATGAAAGTGATTAAAACATGCCTTATAGTGATAAATTCAAAGAGCAAAATCTGTTTGTCTTAACATAGAGGAGGTTAAAGGATAAGTCTGTAAGCACCTACATGGGGAACCCTCTAGTATAGAGGGTTCTTCAGTCTACCAGACAAAGACATAACAAGATCAAATGGCTGGAAATTGAAGCTAGACAAATTCAGACTAGAAATAAGGTGTAAATTTTAACAGTGAGAATAATTAACCCATTGGAACAGAGGTCATGGTGGATCTTCCGTCACTGGCAATTTTAAATTAAGACTGGAGGTTTTTCTAGAAGGTGTTCAAAGAGGAATCCATTCAGGGACGTCCCAAAGCCTGTAATATGTAGGAGGTCACCCTAGGGTCCAGTTTCATAAAGGGATGTAGGCACCCAAACCCCCATTTAAGCATGCCTGTGATCCACAAAATCTCTCTCAGCTGCTGCCTAACTCTGTAGGCATCTACATTTTTACTGTAAAAGTTCATTAAGTGCTTAAGTTTCTCCCACTAGGCATGCACATTGCTGCCTCACTTCGGACATCTGAGCTCCAGCAGGATCCTCAAATCAGGTGAAGATAGGTAGAGGAATGCCTTATGCTTGCCTTGTCTGGGGTGCCTGATCTGGTAGAAGTGAGCTGAGTATAACTCCCGGATCATTCAAAATCAGAGAAGGAGGAACATCCATCAATAACTTTTAGTCCAGCATTTAGTGCACTCACCTGGATTGTTTGTAACTGAGGTTCAATTCCCCCATCTGCCTGAGGAGAAGGAGAAGGTAAGATTTGAACAGGCATCTCCCATCTTACAAGAGAGTATCTTAGCCACTGGCCTACAGGATATTCTAATGTAGGGCTCTCTCAATCTCTCCCACAGTATTAGGAAGCAGCTGAGCAGGGGTTTTGTGAATGCCACTGGCACCTGAATGTGGGGCGTGGGTCTGGTCTACACCAGACTTAGATTGATACAAGGTAGCTTATGTCAACCTAACTATGGAAGAAGTGACTATACTTAAATTTCGCTCCCACCAATGTAACTGCCCCACTATACTGACTTAATAATGCCACCTCCATGAGTGGCGTAGTGGTGGTTGATATAGTTAGGTCAACACCATGTCAAGGTAGACAATGCATTGCTTATATAGACTGTTACTGGGTTTCAAGGAGCCATCCCACAATGCCCCACACTGACAGTACAATCTTGGTGAGGACACATACCACCAAAACATGGATCAAAGTATAGACTTGCACAAGCAATGTAATTACTGAGGCAGCTGTATGCCAACATCTGAATCTTGTAGTGTAGACATGGCCTTAGACACTTAGAAGAGGCAGCTAGATGTGTAAATCCCCCTTGTAAATTTGGCCCAAAGTAACTTTCAATCATTTTTCTCTTCATTGCTTTGTAATCCAGTTCTGTCTCTTACCCAGCAATCTATCCTCAAGAAGCATGTACATGCCAAGTGTGAAGTTCCAAAGCAGAACAAAAAAGACTAAACAAGATTTTTTAAAGCACAAACCAGTTTCCCCTCACCTGCATAACTAAACACTAGCTAGACAGATATTTTTTTCCCCAACATTCCATAAAAATTCATCTTTGCACTGACACTAAGCATGAGAAAGTTTATGTCAAAGGGAAAATACGAGACAACTCTAAGCAGGTAAAAATAGGGGTTAGGATGGAATGCCCAACTCAGTATTAACTGTAACAGGGCTACCAAAATACTGTAATCAAAGAAATCTCATGCTTTGCTAGGATGAAGAATTGCAGGAGTAACACCGACTTTGTAGCATGTTGTATTTATCATTGTAGGTGCTTGTATCATGGCTCCATTGAGGTGTTGTCCCAGCATGGCATTTTGTGTCTATTTTAATTATGCCTTTACCCTTGGGGAGAACTTTGCCTTTTCTTTACAAACATACCCGATTTCTAAATTAAGGTTTGTAATTCTCAAATGAAGAGATGCCAGAGAAGTACAAGGTATGATTATAATTTAAATGATGAGGTTGCTGCAAATGTTTTGAGTGAAAATTTAAGATGTGTAGTAAAATCATTTTGCATTTTCCCTGGGTTTTTTTAAAATGAGGGCTCTTGGTGACTTCTGGTAAATAACCTGTGGCTGAGCTCAAATTGTGTCGTCTTTTAAAGACCAGATTCAGAATAAAAATCATTTAGACTCACAAAGGGGCGCTGATGTATCTTAGATCTTCCTCCTCAGCAGAAGCATACGCATGAAATGTTCCTGACCTGTAAAAAATGCTAGACTAGACTTCTTGCTGCCTTTCAAATGGACCGACACGTCTCTTGATCTAGATTGTGTTAGGAAACCAGCTTTCCCTTTAAAGTAAAAGGTGGCCCTGAGCATAAATTAGACAGGTGATTGATCAGAACAGCTCTAGGTCTGAAGCAATTGAAGGCTGCAGGCATGGACACTTAGCAGTCTCTCTCTCACCCAGCAGGGTGAGAAAGATTTCATTAAATAATTGATTTCCTGTCCGGCTAAATCGAAACAGTCAGCAGAGGTGGCAGAGCAGCATGTAAGAGCTCTGATTTAAAAGCTCTTCTGAATATACATGCACGTTTTATAAAGCCTCCCGCTCGTAAAATAACTGGGGCGGTGGGACACAGCAGGCAGGTCTTGTTACTGACCGGTTCCTGCTTTAAACAAGGTATCTGCCCTTCGCAATTTTTTTCACGGATGTGTTTTGCTCGGCTTGTTTAAGCCGGTGGCGGAAATAAAAAGCCGGGATGCCTGCAGGAAAGAGGGTGTGAGTTTTGAGCCATTAAAGATGGGGTTAAACAGCGTCCCTTGGGTACTGGGCGCTCTTGGCAGTTCCAGCTCTCCCGCAAGACGATCCCAGCGGGAAGCCACTGGGTGACAGGTTGGGGGAAAAACAGCCAGAAAAAGGATTTCGCGGGGGAAAACCGCTTTGGCGTCTTCTCCCTCCGGGCGGGGAGAGAGCGGGGTTGCGGGGGCTGCTTCCCAACTTCCCACGCGGGGTCCCCCCTTAAATGTGCCTTTTCGCTGGCTCGTTTCAAGATCGCGGGGAAAGCAGCGGCTCGCACGGGGCGGGCGAAGGCGGCCGCAGCCTCCCCGGGGGAGGAAGGAAATGAAGGCGAGGGGAGAGAAACCAGCCCGGCCCCACTATCAATATTTCATCAGCGTGTCACCAGCCGCGGCTCGCCAAAGCAGCAGGGGATGGGGCCGCCCCACGGCCGGGGAGCCCGGCGCGGAGCTGTAGCCAGCCTGGGGCCGCAGGCGGCTTAAAAGGACCGTTTGCCTTCAAGAGCCCGGCGCTGCCCGCGGGGACCATGAGCGGCTTCGCCTCGCTCTGCGGCTTCGCCTGGCTCCTGGGGGCGCTGAGCTTGGAGCTGCAGCCCGGGCCGGACACGAGCGGCCGCCCCGCCGCCACCAAAGGGGCTGAGTTCGACCGCGTCTACACAGGCACCGTGAACATCAACCGCGAGGCGATCTACTCCTTCAATTCCACCAGCAAGCCGGGCCAGGTAAGGGCTGCCCTGCCTCCTCGGCCGGCAGGAACTTCAGCCGCCCCGGGATTAAACACGCGTTCGCTGCCCAGGGTTAAGGCTTAATGAAGACAGCCCCCCCCCCCCCTTCTCCCGAGCCCTCTCCTGGATTTAAACCCTGGCTACCTTCCCAGCCATGCAGGGAATGCTCTGTCCCCAACACATCATTGCTCTCTGCGGGTTGCTTTCCCTCCGCAGGCAATGCGTGCTCTCTAAGCCCCTTTTCCCCGCGTTGCATTAGCTTCCCAGCCATGTATCTGTCTCTGTTTTCTCCCCCACGATCTCGCTGTCCTTGGCGTACGCCCCCTCCCTCTTTTTCTGTGGATTACATTATGCCGATGTGATTCTCTATCCCCACCTGCAGTTTTGAGCCTTTTCTATGACTCTTTCAGGCCTGATTTTCCCAGACTAAAAGCAGATCAATCACATCGATTTCTCTGCACAGGAGGAAAGAAGTGACCGGCTTCAATTAAGTAAATTGGGGCTCTCCTAATAAGGTCACGTCAGCAGAGATGCTAATTGCGTTGGCCTAGCTCTAGCTAGGCAACCCAACAGGTTTTGTGTAACTGCTTTTGGGGTCAAACATGTTTAAAGGTTAGGTGGGAATTCAATAACTAATGCATGTGCGAAACATCTGTGCACTCAACTCGTTTTTCATGCTTAAGTAAGCGAGCATTCTCTTCTGAGACAGACCACCGAGCACCAGTTGAGATGTAAGAGTCTCTTTTGGAAGGCATTCAGGCGAGTGGCAGCGTGAAAAAGGTAGTTCTAGCTCTGGTAGAGATGTGCTTCATTTTGGCGCGGGAGGTAGGAAACATTTGTTCTACCCAACCGATTTTTTTTTTCTGTAGCACTCTTCCCAATAATAGCTAAATGCTAAAGGTCTGTCCCCATCATTATGGTTCTATCATACATTAATAGAGTACCTTTACATCCTAAAGCAGTGGCCTTCAATCTGTGGATCGTATCTAGGAGGTCCACAAAACGTCCTTTCCATAGAACGGTGGTTTTCAACCCGTGGGGGTCCGCAGATTAAAATTTCCGAAGAGGTGGTACCGCCCTGTGAAAATGTTTAAGGCTTTGCAAATGAAAAAAAGGTTGAAAACCACTGTCCTAAAGCAAACCAAAACGGACAGCAAAGTCCTGTCTTCAGCTGTACAGGACAAAGGAGGGTAAGGAATATCTTTAAGCTGTATTTCTAATGCTTTGTAATAAGACCAAACAGATGTTAATGTGTGCTAACAAAAATGGAATATTTTTATAATAAACCCTTGCACTCTGGAATATAAAGTAATCCAGCACTCTATGGCTTTCCCTTCCTTCTCATCCTCCTCCCACTCCAGAGGGTTATGTAATAAAATATATCCAACATGAAGGCTACAGTGCTATTTCAGCATTTTGTTCATGGCAGTGAACTAACCAAGTTTTGCTCTCCTGGTTCATGGAAGCACTGGCTTTAGGAGACTGAATGCATGTATAAGCAATAAGAGTTGTTATAGGATCTTTTGCTAACTGGTGATATGCATTAATCTTCCCGAGGTTATTTGGTACTATGACGGTGAAGGCCATATAAGAGCATAACTAGCCAAGTAAATGCTGCAGTGTGAGGGGTCTGTTAGTAGAAAACCCAGATTTAGTGATTTCAGTTAGTTCATTTTACTGAATTATCTCTAATATGTTCTAAAGGCATTTGTGGCTCTACACCCTTTAAAAATAGGTCCATTGGCAAGAGTGTACTAATCAGGATAGACAAGCAGCCTATGTTAAATCCCCCCTATTTAACAAACTCTCTGATACATCCCAAACCTACCTTCTATTTTCATTCCATTGCAAGAATTCAAAGGCTACAGGCCAGCTCCTGCGATTAGAGAGAGCCAGTAAGTTCCAGACTCCATTACAGCCCTGTTCCAAAAATCTATCTTTATACCACATCAGACTCCAGCAAAAAGATTTTTTGCACTGATGTTAAACCCAGGGGGAACCCCTAATATTCGGTAAGATGGAGAATTGTGGATACTTTAAACTTTACTTTACTTGAGTCAATTTTAGTTTTTGGGTTTTTTTTTTAAATTCTTCAAACATTGCCCTGGACATACACTGCTAACATCTGACAGGAACACCATTCTGTGGGAAAGAAAGTCATGTTGAAAACCTCTTTGTCTAGGAGGCTTCTAAGGGGAGGAGGACCCAAATAGACCTAGCACAGCATTTGGTGAGCTTGGGTTTATTCAGCCAGAAACTTCCCCAGCTGCTGTCATCAATTAGCCTTGTCAGTATCCCCCCCCAAAAAACCGCTGACTGGATTGTTAGGGGTAACTGGTATCAGGCATGTTTCCCTCCAGAAGGTGGGGATATTAACCAGCAGCAGAGGTAGCACTAGGGTCAATCAAATGCAGGTTCTTGAGCACAGCTGGGTGTACAGGTGCCTGCATTTGTTCCCATAATTAACTCAGAAAGATAGGTCTGCCCTAGGTTATTTGTGGTCTCATTTGTGATTGGGTTGTTGGTCGGATGGAGGTATCACTTTAAATTGAGTCTATACTTGTGGGTAGATTCCTTTTGTACCTAGTCAACAGCTGCATGGTAAGGAAACCTTTCAGGATCTTTTAGCCCATTATGAGCTTTGGCTCAGTGAACCTTGAATCCGAACAGCCTTCAGGATTCATAAGGTACTAAAAATAATACAGCAGAGTTAACCTTCTGGTAGTGTACAACTCCTGTGGAAGTTTGATTTAATATTAATTCCTCTTCAACAATCTCCCTGTCCCCAAAGTATCTCTAGGTGGTGAGTCAGATAAACTTAGCCTTGGTGTTTTTCTTGCATTTCCCCAGTGCTTGTCTGCCATCCATTCAGATTAATTTTGTGTTCTGGCCTCCTAGCCGGAAGCTTTTCACACTTTGAGATGGAAACTGATCAGGGCCCACGAATCTTCTGTGTGGATGATTAATCCTCATAATGGGAAATCTGTGTTGAGTGCAGAAATACCTTACTCCTGGAAGGGCTGCAGAGGGCAAATGTGATCCTACCTGGCTTCATCTGGCCCCCTACCCACAAGTGACTCCTATCCCCTTCAGCCTGCTGTGGGCGGATACACAAAGCAGGAGACAAACATTGAGAGAGGCAAAGTAATAATGACAAGACACGTGGGTCAACATATGCCCTAGCAGCCTTTGCGTAGGCTCCAGTCAGTCATGCCCAGCATTGTGGCTCCTAGGGTGCGTATGCCAGCTAGCACACCTGGGATATAGGCAGCCAGGGAGATGGGCTTAGAATTCTCTTACACTCTTAGAATTCTCTTACGCTCTTGCTGGATGGCAGACTGGGAGCAGAACCATTGTATCTAGCTGGTTTCCCTCAACATCTCTCTGGTTTGTAGAAAGGACTTGGGCCTGACTGACCTCAAGAGACTTGACTGCCTATCTAATCACTCCCTTTCCACACCGTGCACAGACATGCGTGGTGAGAGGAAGAGGCACCTTGTGTAAGACCTACATCTCTCTCTAGAGTCTAGTGGCTGTAGCACACAGGAAGATGGTTCTATTTCTGGCTGTGCAAGAGAGTGGCTTGTGAGACCTTAGGCAAGTCACTCTGCCTTTCTGTCACTCCGTTTCCCTGTGTGTAAAAAGGGAATAACAATACTTGATGATCTAACAGATTGTGTAATGTCCAACATTGCGACAGATTTCCACGAGACTGGCCTCCAATGGAAAATAAACTTCTAAGCAACCCAACAAAAGTACGCCACCTTATAGCCTGTGATACGACAAAGACTTGGCCACATTCCTCTTTGCATTTGGCAGCTGGAATTTAAGCCCCTGCCCTACATATGGACCTACCTAGGCAGATCCTGGAGCCCGTGTGGAGCCACAGTGAAGGAGCCCACATGCATCACATTGCAGGATCCAGCCCATATTTAAAATGCCCTATTAGACTTTTTTGACAATAGTTTAGGAACGTGTGCCAAATGGTGATATTAACTTATGACTCTCATGCAGTGCTCTCCTTGTCTTAACTACACTGGCTGCACTGTCAGTCAAAAACTGAGTCACGTCACCCAAGGAAAAGGTAGAAAGCCACCACACCGCAGTGTCTGGAAGGTGCTATGCAGACTAGCCTGGTTAATAGACACGTTGTTTTGCTTCTCTGGAGGGGGACTGAGTGGAGCAGGCTACTCTCTTCCACCCCTTTGCTTGCCTTCTCATGGACTCGAATGCAAAAGGGCCCAAACTCTTGGTCCAATTTGGCTGGAGGGCCAGGTTATTTCTGCTAACAGAGGGGAAGCAGCACAGAGCCAAAGGGAAGTTGACCATGACTGTACTTGATTGGCAGAAGTAAGGCACAGGTAGCCACGATGGGAAGGGCAGAGCTTAAAATAGCAGTATGTCTATTTTTCCAATATGAGCCCTTAAAAATTACACTGTTGTTATGGCATTGGAGGAACCAATGGGTGTTTGGTGCGATTTTAAAACACTTCTGCATCTACCTTTTTAAAATAGAAAATATTTAAAATGAAACAAATGATTTTTTCTCTGGCACAGCACAGCCACACAAAAGAGAACATGGCCCCTGCCCTAAGAAGCTTCCAAAATTGTTATATGGCCGGAAGGCTGAGGAACAGACTCCCTCATCTGAGTTTTCCATGTAGCCTCGCTAGCAATTATATCACCTCGGCAGTGCTCTGAAATAGTTAACCTTGCCAGCTGCAGAGCTGTTTGTTTAATGCTGAACTGTTAATGTAAAAATTAATAAAAACCAGTCATTACACAAGTGCATTCTGGCACAATACAGTCAAATAACTAACTAAGCCAGCTGTGAGCCCTGCAAAACTCCAGCCGGCAATTAGGTAAGTAAACAACTAAATGATTATCTTACTGGAGACTTCGTGGCTTGAGAGAAGGTAAATGTGGCACAGAATTGTGATTCTCATGTTTCCCACCCCTTCTGGATTAAACCATTCTCCTGCGTGACACTTGTGCTAGTGGGTGCTGCTTCTGCATGGTGTGCTTGTCCAAATGGATGGGCTGGAGTAGCGGTGCCAGTGTTACTAAATCCTAGTCAAGTTTTCGCTGTTGGCCAAACAGAAAAGGCTCCATGCAGTTGGTGAGAGAACCTGCTCTGCTTCTCTGTAACAATAACACAGAGACTTTGTGCGGAAAGAAATGTGCCACAGTTATGAAGGAATCCAAGACGGCTACCTTCTCCATCCCTATAAACTCTTCCAGTCACCCAAACTGCATTAATCATCTTGTACATCCAACTGTAGTCTCTGGGAAGAGCTTTGACTACTTCCTTGTGAAGATTAACTCAGTACAGGACAGTCTTTTGATGAAGGAATAACAAGCTAAAACAGAAACAATAAACTCAGCCGCCTTGACAGAGTTTGGACCAGTTGCGCAGATGCATAAAATGGAAGCTCTGTGGGACCTCTGGGCCATAATATATGCTTCAGACCACTGGACATGATGGCTAGAGAAATCCAGCAAAGAACAGCGGGGCCCACAACTGACCAAAAGCGAGCCCTTCTTTTAGAGCAGGCAACTTATCTGCTGTACCCCCAAAAGAGTGTGATAGTGTGAGGATGCTCGAGAAACCAAGACTCTGTGTTAATGCTCTTGCAAACCATTGCCCTATCTCCAGCTTCCCTTTCCTGGGCAAACTCACTGGATTCTGGACATCTCCACTTCACAACAGTCTCCTCATATCCTGGACCTTTCATAATCCAGATCCGGGCCAACCCACACCCAGAGATGGTTCTAGTAGGATTAGTGGATGACGCTTTCCCTCTCCCTGCCCCTGTGGCTATGAACAGATACCACGCCTCAGCGACCATGCTGGTTGTCCTGTCACCAAGCTTTGGACAAAGTGCTCAGAGGCCAGCTACTGGATCAGGTCTCATTCAAAATCCAGCTGCTGGTGCTGTAGGCCATTGGAATGGGGGAATGGCTCCTGGGTCTCCCACTATTCAGGTAACAGCCCTAACCACTGGACTATAGAATCATTCTCGTACTCTCTCTTTGGCCCTATGACTCTTTAAGTAGTTCTACCCAATGGAACAACTTCAACAGGGGAGACTGGGGAAGCCCCACATCAGCATATGCCATAGCTCAGTGGTTAGAGAGGAAGGAGACCTTAGTTCAAACATTTTGCCCAATCAGGCCAAGAAGGAATTGAACCTAGGTCTCCCCCCTCCCAGTTGAGTGCTCTAACCACTGGGCTAAAAGTTATAAGATGGGCATAGGCACCAACACCACATCTTCTCCCTTCCCCCAATTTTGTGTGGAGTGAGGCAAGAGCCCAACTCATTCTCACAAGAAATGCCTTATGCGCCTAACCTGCCTGACTCCAGGAGAGGGGTTCCCAGCTCACAAAGAAAGATGGGTACCTCCTTGCAGCCCAGACTCAGGTGGCTAACTCCATGAGTGGGGCAGGGCTTAGGATACAGCCTTCTCATCAGCATCTCTCATTGGCTACCTTAGGCCGTTCCTGGTGTGCTGTTCTGTGGTGCCCATCTCTCCCCATTCAGGGTACCGGAGCAGAGGTGACTGCAATTCATACAGCCTGTTCTAGTGGGGTTCCAGTGATTTTTCTCTGGGCCTAAATGTTCGGCACTGCAATGCCCAGCATCACCCTGCCTAAGTCCCTTCGTAGGTCCAGGCCCTTCACTTTGTGTCTATGTGGACTAGCAACAGGAAACACGCATTTAAAGAGAAAGTAGGGGGCAGAAATGTGATTCTGTAATCACGCCATCTTGGAGCTCCATGTTTATTTTCCTTCAGTGATTTCCCACTCCGATTTAGGTAAATCAGAACAGCTGGTGGTGGGATGAGAAATGTTCTTCACTGCCAGCTGTAAGGGTCATTCACCACCACTGCTCCCTGGCACTGCCGAGATGCATTTGAATTCTTTGGTTTCGGGCGCTCCGAAGTCTACGCTGCCTGTCTTTCTGGGATTGGGCTGTGGCTGTAGCACTGTCTCTTACCTGCTGAACTTTGTAACTCAAACAGCTTGTGTGTTTGTCCATGACAGGTGTTCTCTGTCTAATGGTTTGGCTTTGTGCCCTCCATTTGTCAGGCCCTGGGCCAAGTGCTGTCACAGGTTGAACCGATAGCGGTCGGAGGCTTCAGAATGGGAGGGTGAGCGTGGGTGTGGTGGCGAGTGCTACTGGGCCTTGCAAGGCTAATGGGGATGTATTCAGGTGCTCCAGCATCTTCCTTTCCCACAAGATCATGACTGATGCCTGCAGTCACCCTCCTGAGAGCTCCTTCCCCAGCAGGAACTACCAGTCTTTTTTTTTTTTTTCTCTCGCCAATTCCTGTTCCCATAATCTCCAATAGCCCCACAGCATTCGGAGCTGCACTGGGCTAAACCAAGACTCCCAGCACTGTTTAATTACTGCTCCAGCAAGTTATCCTTTTCAACAAGAGTCCAGCTCAGGCTATTAATGATGGAAGTCACATTTGTCCCCTTGATTGTCCCACTGCAAACTTTTTTTTTCCATTCTCTTGCTGAAAGTGATTTTCAAACACTTTTATGATCCTGCTCCAGAGGTGATGGTGATAGAGTTAAGCTGTCAATATTTGTCTTTCCTCTTTTTTTTTCATGACACGTTTTACGTGGCACTCAGAGATCTCACCCTTAGTCAGCTGCTTTACTTCTCCACCCACCTTGAAACACAGACGTGGCTCAGGTTCAGCAAATTAAAAAAAAAAAAAAAATTGGGCCCAACTCTGACTGGTGGCTGCAGCAATGAATGCAGCAGATGAGCTGAATGAGTGTGGAGTAGAATTTTCCCAGCCAGTCCTGGCTCTGCTTCATATTTTTATAGCAAGAAGCCCTTGGGCAGTTCCTCTGTTATCACAGGCAAGTTGCAAGACAGGGCCTAGCTGTTGGCGGGCATGCCCTGCCTGTTAGGATATTGCTTTAAATCCACCAATGGGCCGTCCAGCCCCCCACTCTGAACCTGCATGTAGATTGCCCTTGCAGGAATGATCTCTGCATGGAGCTGTAGCAGTCCAGAATGCAAGTGCCGAGTGATACTTTTGTTTTGGGGTCCACTTTGGTACAGTGCCAGAATGTGGTCCCCAAAATGGAAATCCTCAACTGCTCATTTGCGGCAGGGGTTATTGGCATCTACTGGCTCCTTTTAATTGTTTGGTAGAATCTTCAAGAGTTGTATACATTGAAACACTTTACAGTCCAGGATCCTTAATTCCCCATGTCTTAACATAACTAAGAATCTGAGGCTAGAAGGGGTGACGGTTATTTTTTGTTTTAAATAAGAATTCTGTTTCTGAACTGGATGATTTTTTACTGAGGCAGGACAGGACATTGTAATTGCACGGCTCTCTAGGGGTGATATCATTTGTTCGGTTCTTTTGTTTGACTTTAATTAGCTTACTTGCTCTTTCTTGAGGGAAGGCATTTGATCAGCGAAATCAGTAATTTAATAATTTTGTTTTGTAGTCTGTTCCTTTTATCTGTCCGCTTGGCACAGAAGCCAATTAAACATATGTGAGAGAGAAGGCGGATAAAGTAACTCTTGGAATTCTTAGGGAAACATGGTAAAATCAGCATGTGCTCAATTGTGTAAGTGTTAAGGGTTATGCTGGCATGAAGGATGCTGTTTAATCTATAAACCACTTTGGTTTAAAAGGGTTTGAGGCTAGTTAAGTGTGGTATGCCCTAAGCAAAGAGATGCCAAATTTTGGGTACCATACCCTACTGCCTATGCTTTCTGCTGATAGACTCTGCGTCTCCCAAGGATGTTACTTCTATCTCCAACAGATGCAGTAACACACTAGACATCTGTCTCACAGAGTAATTCCAGTAGCTACAGCAGCTCCAACACCTACCCCCTATGATGGGCGGGAGGCTCCACATAGCAGTCTTTACCCTGGGAGACACCAGAGTTGGCACGTCTGCCATCCAAGAAGTGGCATATATGGGTGCCTCCAAGTCTTTCTCCCTCCCTAAATATGGGAACCACAGCGGGGAGCCCTTTGTTCTGCAATGGGGAGGAAGCAGGCTTTGACCCCTCCTCGATACTGCCTTCATGGCTCAGCCGAACCAGAGTGTGACTGTAACTGGACCTGTGACAAGGTTTGTTTGCACTGCTGCTGCTCTTGGTGCTGCTGGGGAAATACTGCGGCCATTGCAGCGGTGCAGTCCCCACTGTAGCATTCTCCAGCATGAAGATGTCAAAGCCATGGGGGAGCTTTGTGCTCCGTGACCTTTGCACGGCAGGTGGATAATAGCTTTTTCTAATTGCGAGAAGCAGTACAGGTTAGACAAGGGTGTAGCCCGGGAGAGGTCTGTGCTTCTGGGCGAGGTTAATTCTACCGACTTTAGATAACGACGTTAGGATTAATAATTTACCGAACAGCACAAGCAAAACCGTGCAGAGGTCTGTGTTTGCAGCCAAAGCCTTGTAAGGAAGGGAGATGCCAGTGTGTGGGTAGCTCATTCATCCAGCTTTGACCCAGACAGTCCCCTTTTGGGGTGGTTTGTCACCTGCCTGGTCCTGAGATACAATCGGTTGCAGTTTTGTCTGGCAGTGGACAGGGGAATGCCAATCTGGCATGCGCTGGCGGGGCTGGCATGGCATGCTCTTCTAACTGGCATCCACTGTGTGGTGTGACTTCCTGTGCATCAGGCCTGTCAGTGACTGCAGCAGGGGCGGTCCCACATGATTTCTGGAAGTCCCGGAATGTCTGGTATCGCGGCAACGCGTGAGTCTTCACACTAATGGGATGTGAGGCAGGTTCGGGACCGCTGGATTTTTAAAAGCACGCTAGCGAGCTGGATTCTGGATGGAATGGTCAGGGTGGCATCTGGGCTGTCCAGTATTGCTACACCAGGGCTCGACCGAAGCTGTAGAATGGAACTCAAAAAGAATATAAGCCATGTGTCATCGGTAGAAATATGCTGAGATGTAAAGTCTGTATCTACATCCCTCCTCTTACTGCAGTACTTCTAGGATCAGAAGGGAGATGTTCTAATGGCAATAGATCTCGGCCTCAGTTACTGACTTGCTGAATGATCCTCTGTGTGGCCCTTCCCTTCTGTGTGCCTCAGTTTCTGCACCTGTAATATGGAAATAATACTTGCCGCATGTACGTGGCACCTCTTTGGAAAGGATTCCATAGCACGTCACAATCTGTTTAGTCTGCCTCTGCCGTACATTGTCTGATAATGTTCTCAAACTGTGGGCCAAGGACCACTGGTGTCTGCAGAGCACTTCCCAGTGATTCATGGCGCAGTGGCTGCCAAAGCTGCGACGCATCCATCTCCAGGCAGTGACCATTCCTGTTAGCAAGAGCCTAGTCCAGGTGTCTCTTGGAATTTCCTGACCAATTCCGCTTTCTTGGAAGGAAATCCATTTGTAATCAAATCTGCACAGGGCATCAAAACTGGAGGGATCACAAAATCAAAAGGACAGAAGAGACCCCATAGTGACCTAGAGTGATGAGATTAGTGGAGAATGCAGACAACAGAAGATAATGTTAACATTAGTAAGTGTCTCCTGTATGCAGTATTACTAGCCATTAATACTTATTTATTTTTACAGTGTTACTGTAGCATCCAAAGGCCCTAGTCAGGGTCAGGCCCCTCTTTTGCTAGGTACTGTACAAACACACAGACATGCTCCCTGTGTCAAGAGCAGCACAATGTATTTTTTAAAGATTTGAAATAAGATGTAACACCCAGGAAGAAAGGAGGATGAGAGTGGTGGTGCTTTAAAAAAAAAAAAAAAAAAAAAGACAACTAAAAAGCTGTTGTTCTGACTCTGTAAAGCCAAATAAAGATGGCTTTTTTGGGGGGAGCAAACACTTTAGGTCTTTTTTTTTTTTTTTTTTTTTTTAATTATATCCTATGGGTACTTTGGCATTATTTAAAAATACAACAAAAATGAATGCCTAAACATAAATTGGGATGGGGTTAATTTTTGCCGCATGCCCTGAAGGTCACCAGATTTGGGCCAGTTGATTCCAGTGCGTGTGCATGTGTGTGAAAACTCCAAAGCCATGGAACCCTTACAGAAAATGCCCCATCTTATGTACTCCAGTGAGGCTTCAGCTCAAGAGCTGCTGATCTTGAGTGTGGTGGTGTGGCATGGGGAGAGAGGTCTCCCAGGTAGGTAAATCCTAAGGCAATTATGGCTTTAAAGGCCAAAACACAACACCTTTTTAAACTTCACCCAGAAACCCACAGCTTGGAGAGCACTAGTTTAACATGCTTGTGGCAAGAGATTCTTACTACCACGCAGGCCACCATATTTTGCACAGTTTCTCTCTGGGTTTTGAGGTATAGCCGTGTGCAGGAGAGCTCATCGAGGACAAAGATAATTGGTACGCTAGGGCTAGTCCCATCTTCACTCCATCCCAGGACTCACCTGTTGTATTTGATCCAGCGTTGGATAGTGGGTGGTGGTGGTGGTGGTGGTGGTAGTCTTATAGACATCTCAGCAGTCTTGAGTAGGAATTTATAGGAGGAGAAGGCAGTGACCTTAATTCAGGGAGGAGGTGCCATGGGCTAGTAGCAGCGTGGAGAAAAGCGTGGAGTAGTCTGTGGGAGCAACGGGCAGTTGAGGTTGGTATCAGGTGGAGGAGTAGAAGTGTGAGGTCACTGTGATAAGAGATGAGTGGATCATCAACAAGGATTAGAGCTGTACAGAGCTTTGAAGGAGAGGACAAGAAGCTTGAAGTCCGGTGGGAAGCAGGGAGCTAGTCAGAGAAGACAGGCTGTGGTCAGAGCGTTGACCATAGCAGCTGCATTTGTATGGACTGGAGGGGACAATATAGGTACCAAGGAGGAAGAAGCAGTAATCAAGATGGCAGACAGTGAATTGTAGCAGAGGGTGTTTTAGCAATCTGTTAGAGAGAGCACTCCAAGGGAGCCAGTGAGAAGAGGGAGAGCAGGAGATGAAACTGGAACTGTTCGCTGGGATACACTAAAATATACCTGGTTCAGTAACTTTCTAGCTTTGGCAGGGCTTGACGTATGAGAGGCTCAGCCAATGCATTTCCAAATCTGCAGGTCTGGGTTCGATGAGGTTTCGATGGATAGGACATGAAATGTAAAATGGTAATCTTCTCATCCTATTCAGTAACATTCATAGGGAACAGGAAAGGAAAGAAGTGACAGTAGCAGCCTAGTGAATGGTGCTGTGGTAAAAGCTCTTGGATGAAAAAATGAATCTATTATTAATGTGAGGAGACAGGACTTGCCCGGGAAAGTATTTAAAAGAATAGTCAGAGGTTGCTTTCTGGTCAGCTGTACTGCGGAGTATGTGTCCTGAGGTCTTTAAGCATTGCAGCTTCCTCTTGGGGGCAGGCAGGGCAAATACAAAGCTCTGTAATGACCCTGTGTTAGAATCAGAGAATATTAGAGTTGGAAGGGACCTCAGGAGGTCATCTAGTCCAACCGCCTGCTCAACTAAACCTCAGCTAAATTATCAACTAAACCTCAGCTAAATTATCCCAGCTCAGGCTTGTCAAACCACATCTTAGAAACCTCTAAAGATGGAGATTCCATCACCTCCCTAGGTAACCCATTCCAGTGCTTCACCACCCTCCTAGTGAAAAACATTTTCCTAATATCCAAACTAAACGTCCCCCAGTGCAACTTCAGACCATTGCTCCTTGTTCTGTCATTTACTATCATTGAGAACAGACTAGCTCCATCCTCCCTGAAACCCCCTTTCAGGTAGTTAAAGGCTGCTATAAAATCCCCCCTCATTCTTCTCTTCTGCAGACTAGACAAGCCTAGTTCCCTCAGCCTCTCCTCATAAGTCTTGTGCTCCAGCCCCCTAATCATTTTTGTTGCCCTCCTTTGGACTCTCTCTACCTTGTCCACATCCTTTTTGTAGTGGGAGGCCCAAAACTAGACACAATACTCCAAATGTGGCCTCACCAATGCTGAATAGAGGGGAATAATCACTTCCCTCGATCTGCTGGCAATGCTCCTACTAATGCAGCCCAATATGCTATTAGCCTTCTTGGCAACCAGGGCACACTGCTGACTCATATCCAGTTTCATATTCACTGTAATCCCCAGGTCCTTGTCTGCAGAACTGTGGCCTAGCTTGTCAGTCCCCAGTCTGTAGCTGTGCATGGGATTCTTCTGTCTTAAGTGGAGGACTCTGCACTTGTCCTTGTTGAACCTCATCACATTTCTTCTGGCCCAATCCTCCAATTTGTCTAGGTCACTGTATCCTGTCCCTCCCTTCCAGGGTATCTACCACTCCCCCTAGCTTAGTGTCATCTGCCAACTTGCTGAGGGTGCAATCTACCCCATCCTCCAGATCATTAATGAAGAAGTTGAACAAAACCAGCCCCAGGACTGACCCCTGGGGCACTCCGCTTGTGACCGGCTCCCAGCTAGACATCAAGCCATTAATCACTACCAGTTGAGCCCGATGAGCTAGCCAGCTCTCTGTCCATTTTATAGTCCATTCATCCAACCTATACTTCTTTTAACTTGCTGATAAAAATACTGTGGGAGACTGGATCAAAAGCTTTGCTAAAGTCAAGGTATATCATGTCCATTGCTTTCTGCACATCCACAGAGTTGGTCACCTCTTCATAGAAGGCGATCAGGTTAGTCAGGCATGACTTGCCCTTGGTGAATCTATGGTGATTGTTACTGATCACCTTCTTCTCTTCCAAGTGCCTTAAAATGGATTCCTTGAGGACCTGCTCCATGATTTTTCCAGGGATTGAGGTGAGACTGACCAGTTTCTAGTTCCCTAGATCTTCTTTCTTCCTTTTCTTGAAGATGGGCACTGAGGCCTCTGCATTGCCATTGGAGTCTTAGATTGGGCTCCCATGGGAGGACCCTTCAATGTTGGGCTTGGCAGGAAGTACCTCCCAGCAGGACCTGCATGGTGGCTCCTCACACCCCATTTGGTTGGCCTGTACCAGTATTTAAGCCAGGAAGCCATGAAGGGAGCAGTCTGAGCAACAACACAGACTGCCTACCGGTGTCTGCTCCAGACCCTGCTTGCGATAGATCCTAGGGTCCAGCTCTTGACCTTGGTTTGTCTTTGACTTCACTATTTGATTGCTGTCTATAACCTGGTGCCTGACTCTGATATCCTGGTAATCTGAGCCTGCCTGACACCTGATCTTGGTCTGTCCATGGGCCCATCTCAGACTCTGACCCTGCATGACTCCCAGGGCCACCCAGTAGATATGACAGCCCATGTTGTGATCACGATACCATCAGTTCAACATTTTCTTTTCAGATTAAAAATATCTGAGGCTTTGTCTACAGTACAAAAATTTGTCGACATAAAATATGTCCACTTTCAGCCACATTCAGCAGTGGCTGACGTCCACACTGCTCTCCTTGGGTTGGTGGATTGCGTCCTCCCCAGGACCACTTCCACCAACCTAAGGGGGAGTGTGGGGGGATCCTTGCCTCAGTTCCCTGCAGGGAGCCTAGAGGCTCCCTGTGGACTGCCCCCCTCACTTCTTATCCCAGCCAGGAGGCGGGGACTAATCCACTCCCAGGCCAGGGGCCGGCTGCAGCCCCCCGTGGCTTGCCCGGTCCCGGCTGCAAGGCAGCTGCCTGTGCTCTGGGTGGCAGCCGCCCACAGCTTGCTGGTGTCCCGGGCTGCCAGCAGGGCTGCAGCTTCCCATGCCCAGACTTGCAGTTGGGAGGCAGCCACCCACATCCAGCTTGCAGACCAGAGCAGGACAGCAGCCTTCCCAGCTCCAGGTCGCAGCAGGCAGCAGCCTCCCACGCCCCGGCTGGCAGTTGGTAGCAGCTTGCTGGGTCTGCTTGTCAATTTCACTGCTCTAGCGGGCTGTGACACTGACAAGCATGACAGCCTGTCCACCGCTCCTACACTGACCATGTGTCACCCTAGCTCTGCCAATAAAAGCCCTATGCCTCTCGTAGAGCTGGTTTTATTTTGTTAGAAAACCAGGGCAGTTTTGTCGGTGGGGAGGTGACTGTAATGTGTACATTAGCACCGTTTTTGTTTTTTTTGTCGACAAAACTCTCTAGTGTAGATGAGGCCTGAGACCTAGAAAGTAATCTAATGAGTGGGGAGAGGAGTTCAAGTAGCAATGTGTGACGGGATCCCTGGGGCACAACCTGGAACTGGTGGGACCACTGTGCCCCCTTAACACTCCAGCCTTGGCTGTCTCTCACAAAGCCATTCCATTGACAAGCAGGAAACACATCCGGGTGCTGTGACCACTCAGCCATCATGTGGAGCTGCACACTCAGCTAAATAGCATGGTCTCCCTGAGCTACTCATGAATCAGACAGAGAGAAACACCAACCAATGACCCTAGCCTTGCACCCCAGAAATATATCATCTTACACTGCTTAAGACTCCATTTGTCAGTGCAAGCTCATTGATTGGTTCACCACTTTGTTAAAGGAAGTGGACCTGCACCAGCCTTAGTAATCTGAGCTGAGATTCTCCAAAACCACACTGTTTTAGGTAAAATATATATATATTTTTAAAAAGATAGATTTTAAGTGAATAAGTAGAAGGCATAGAGATCAGAGTTGGTTACTTAAGACCTAAGAATAAACTGGCAGTCTAAATTCTGCAGACTAAGCAAGATTGGAATCAAGCAGTCCCTCATCCTAATAGATGTTTCAGGCAACTCACAATTCTCAATACGTGGGCTGGATTCCCTTCCCAGCCTGGGATTAATCTCCTCAGTTCAAAGTCTTGATCTTCCATGTGTTGAGATGGGGGAGGAGAGAGGTCAAGTGATGTCACTGTTCCTCTCTTATACTTTCTTCCAGCTGCTAGGAAGAGCCTTGCTGTGATTGGGGGGGGGGGGGGGGGATTTATGCTATCCTCATTGCCTATGGGCTCTCTCTAAGAAGTCCCTGGGATAGTGGATTCTTCTTGATGGGGCATCAGTGCTGTCTGGCCAGTGATAGTTGCTCCATTGTCACTAGTGAAAAGCCAGATGTGGGCATCTCGACCCAACCTCACAAATATTTTAGTAACACACGCATAGCAATACTTCATAACTTGGTGTCTGTTCAGATTACAGGCCACAATATTGCCATTATTAATTATTAGTATATCAGTAATATTACATCCGCTTTATTTCCAGCAGGTGTTTCAACCAGAGTTATGTGAAAGGAAATCTATCAGGCCAGCTTGACTCTGTCATGTGAGCCATGGTCAGGGTAGAGGGTGCGGACAGAGAAAGAGAATACCAAGATCAATTAAATCCCATTAATGGCTGAAAATGACTACTTCATTTGAAGGCAGCTGTCACTGTTTCAAAGCCAACATTAGTCTCTCAAGGATGTAGCAGGACTCAGCCTTTGCCGTTGGATTTATGCCTCAGCCTAGCCGTGAATCTCACTGCATGTGTGCATTCCAATGCCAGCTGATGAGCTCTACTGCTAGGACATGATGTCTACAGGCAGACGGTGTCATAATGTGAGTGACCACAGTCAGAGCTGAAATGTGGGTGTGGTATCATCCGTAAATCCTCTATTGGGTTCGATAGTCTCCTTTGGTAGGGAGATGGACTCAGTATTTCTAACAGTCTGGGAATGGGATCATCGTGACAGACTGATCAAAGGAGCTGTCGGATCATGTGCAATAGAATACAGGAAGGTCATGTCACTGGTGCTGCAAATCTCTCAAGTGTTTCCAGCACAGGCAAGAGTGGATGTGCAATCTAAAATCTGCCGGGTTGTGCATGTGTTCTCATAGACTCTTAAGGTCAGAAGGGACCAATATGATCATCTAGTCTGACCTCCCGCACAATGCAGGCCACAGAACCTTACCATCCACTCTTGTAATAGACCCCTGACCTATGACTAAGTTATTAAAGTCCTCAAATCATGGCTTAAATTTTTTAAGGTACAGAGAATCCACCAGCAAGTGAGTTGTGCCCCATGTTACAGAGGAAGGCGAACCCCCCGCACCCCCAAGTCTTTGCCATATTTAGGGTCAGGAAGGAATTTTTCTTCAGGGCAGATTGGCAATCAGTTAAACCCTGAGCATGTCGACAAGATTCACCAGCCAGACACCCAAGAAAGAATTCTCTGTAATAACTCAGAACCCACCCCATCTAACATCCCTTCACAGAGGCCATTGGCATATCTATCATCAGTATTCAAAGATCAGACAATTACAAACCTTCCCCTCCATAAATTTATCAAGCTCAGTTTTGAAGCGAGCTAGGGTTTTTTGTTTTTTTTGTTTGTTTGGTTTTTTTTTTGCCCCCACTGCTCCCTTTGGAAGGCTATTCCAGAACTTCACTCCTCTGATGGTTAGAAACCTGCATCTAATTTCAAGTCTTCAAGTCTAAACTTCCTGATGGCTAGTTTATATTGATTAGTTCTTGTGTCCACATTGGTGCTGAACTTAAATAATTGCTCTCCCTCCCTGGTATTTATTCTTCTGATGTATTTATAGAGAGCAATCATATCTCCCCTCAACCTTCTTTTGGTTAGGCTAAACAAGCCAAGCTCTTTGAGTCTCCTCTCATAAGGCAGGTTTTCCATTCTGCGGATCATCCTAGTAGCCCTTCTCTGCACCTGTTCCAGTTTGAATTAATATTTCTTAAAAATGGAGGACCAGAACTGCACACAGTATTCCAGATGAGGTCTCCACAGCACCTTGTATAATGGTATTAACACCTCCCTATCTCTATTGGAAATACCTTGTCTGATGCATCCAAGGACCGTATCAGCTTTTTTCACAGCCACATCACATTGGTGACACACAGTCCTCTTGTGATCTACCAATATGCCCATGTCCTTCTCTATCATTTCCAACTGAAGCTTATAGCAAAAATTTGTATTAGTCCCTACATGCATGACTTTGCACTTTCTACTGTTATGACATGGTATTTAATTCTATAACCATACATTTACTTCTCAAATAATACACTAATGTTTAATAGAGGCACATGCATAGAATCTCACCATTTGGGGTTCGTTCTTTGTATGCCAGACAGTCTGAGAAAGTAACTTTTGAATGAAAAATATGCCTTATGGTCCAGTCATGCCGCTTACTGCAGATTAAAAAAAAATCTTTAAAATTCTGTTCATGTTATTTCTCTGGGAAAGTTTCTGAAATACTAAATATAACACATCCACTGTTCCAAGGGGCATCTTGTCTATTAAAGAAGCGATGTCCTTCTAAATATACCTGGCTCATTTCTCCCCTGCATCCAAGTCCTGCAGAATGCATGGAGGAGGACCAGGAGGGAGCTCCCTGATTGTGTGCTGGCCTGGCCAGGTGTTAAGTGACCATGGAGTTGGTCTAAGATGCCAGTAGAGAGAGCTCTGTCTTGCCATGCCCCCAGTCTTCCACAGCATGTCCCTTACACTGGGATAAAGTGCGAGCAGCTGCTATCAGCTATTCTCCACTGGCCATTTATGATTCAGGATCTAGCCCTTCTGACATAAAGATTGCACCAAGAGAATCTGGCCCACAGTACCTGTGGTCTGAGAGAACTTAGCAAAATACGTATCACAGAACTGGATTTATATAATCTAAAGCTCAGGTCCTGATATGTGCTGAGCATGTGCAACTTCTCCTGAAGTCAAGGGAAGTTTCAGATGTTCAGCTGTCTCTGAGATTTGGCTCTAAGACAATCAAAATGATTATGCATTATGACCATATAAATTAGGAAATCAGTGGAAAAATATATTGTGATCATGTAATTTGACTGTATGGTAATGGTAATGCATGCACATAAGGAGGCAGAATTTTAAATTCACACAGACAGCTTTTGGCAATCTCCATCTGTGGAGAGTTGAATTATGCAATAGTGTGTGTGTGTTTGTTTGTTTTTTAATAGAAATAGTTGCATCCTACAGATTTTATATGTTTATAGTGTACAATGATCTGAATGATCAAATGATCTGAATTTAGGATTAACCAAAATTCATCTCTGTCCTCGAATCCAGAATTTACATGAAAACTAATTGTAGGAAGGTTTTAGTTATTCCTTGAAACATTTGGATAAATAGTTTTCCTATCACAGGTTATACTGGTGCAAGAGTGCCTTTGCCAGTAATATGCACTTACAGTGTATCTGTTCCAGGGAGCTGTGCCTGGACAGAAGGGTTAAGTACCACTGACACGCCAAAGATTGGAGAGGGTGCCCTGCATCAATTTCCATTAATTGTGCTGATTAATGGTTCAATGTAATGGTAATGTGCCCATGTTTCAGGAACAAAGGGTGCTGGAAACAGTTAGCTGGAATGTTTCAACTTGCTATGGTTCGGTCCTCTAGTGTAGATGGAGCTAGAAAAAGAGGAAGACAGAGTTTGAGACTAGGATTTCAAAAATCTTCTAGCCTTTTATTTCCATGGCTTGTTTACTTGGAGCATGTGCAGGAAATGTCAGGTGTAAATTTTCTGTGTATAATCACCCTCCCTTTTCTCTCTCCACACCTTGTTCTATTCCTACGTCTCTTCCCTCTATTGAATTTTTCAGTGCCCTTTGGCAGAGCTGAGAAATGTTTACAGTGTTCATTGTACCCTTTCTGGCTCTGCATCTTCACCCTACATAGAATGATCTGTCAAATGACAAAAGATTCTCTGAATAATTGTTGTCTTTAGCTTATTCATTTGAGTGTCTCTATTCAGTTGCACAGAGAGGAGTAACAGCAAGCTTTCTTATGAAAATACACACATTTCCTTGCCAATGTGCATGACCTGTAGGGACCAAATCCATGCATATATAGAGAGCTCAGCTACAATGTCTCTCCTATCCTTTAGCCTCTCTGTTGACATAGCTGGCAATGAGGCAAATTGTGGTGGTGCCACTTAGTTGTTGTAGAAATAGCGTAGGAGGCCAATATTTCTGTTCTTGACTTGGTTTGCATTTTATATGTGTGCATGGTCACTGATTTCTGACATGACATAACTGCCCTGTGTACCTGTACCTTGGCCTATCTTGGATATCTCTAACCCAGCATTGGGTGGGGAGGGCCAGGGTGTTTGCCACTCCTCTTTAATCGAACATTCCAGTGAGTCAAGATCCATCTACAATCGCAAACCCCATCCATGCTCTCAGAGAAGCTGGACACTTTCTCAATTAAGATTAGTGGCAAATTATTTGTCATTGTCATTGTGTGTCTCTGCAGATTTGGGCAAGGCAGCCTCTGGAGCTGCATTGGGAAGGATTTCTTTGTTGCCAACAGTGCTAAAAACTGGATTCCTTTTATTTTAAATGACAACATACATTTTTACAGTAGCTGCTGTGTCAGGTCCCCAGAGCAGTCCCATGTGTTATCCTAGGGTGTGTACTGGCTCATGCACAGCCTTGATGTATGCCCCCTCAAATAAAAAGTTTGTGAACTCACCCGCACAATATATAAAAAGGAAAATGCCCCACAAGAGGGTTTTTCCAGTACCTGCTTGTACCATCCATAAGGCAGCAGACTTAAATGATGGGTTTCTATTACTCCCCTCTCTTGTCAGTAACATAATAATAAAGTAGTTCTTGTTGCTAAGGCAACATGAGGAAGCAGCATCTGGCATGGGAATATCTAGCCTCTAGAGCAGCTTGTCTCCTGTAGGTTGCCAGGGCCTGATGCTGCCAGCAGACTGCAGTTTCTCTTTTTTTGTGACTTGTTACCTTGCTGCTCAGAGCTAATTGAATTTGCATGCTGGAGACAGGCCACTGGGGGAGGCAAATGGATTCTGAACAGGGCTGTTTTCCATGTCACCTGGGATAACTGACTTGCTGTTGATCAGGAGCCAGATGAAGCAGCTTTCCCTTATTTTTTCACTTTGGTGTAGTATCTTGGTGGTAACTTCCTGTTGCATAGAGACTTGCAGCATGTTTGCTCTATAAATAAGGAATAGCCATATGGTTGCTATAGCAGCAACAATGGATTCAGAGCCTGACTGACAACTGCATCCTATTTCTCAGATCTCCTCCCTTTTACTGGCCCCCTTTGTTCTATCATTTGGTTTCAACGTTCCTTTATTGTACTGATGCTGTCTTCCTTACTCCCTGCCTCACTTGCCATCCACTATAAATCTATAGCAAGCACACACAAACAAAGGCAGTTTCTTATTGAGTTGGCTCCCTGTGTATCCAAGGTGCACCGATATAACATAAGCTGATTTCTTGTAGCCTTGCAGCCTCAATCCAGCTACAGGGGAAGAAGCTGAAGTCTACTCTGCTTCATATATCAAACTCTCAGCCTATGGCATCAGCGTTGAGACCTCTCACCATTTCATTGCCAATCTCTTATTATTTGGTGTTTTCCTTAAAGCCTCAGGTCCTAAATTTGAGGTAATATGGGAGAATCCCTGCTTTACTTTTTTTTTTTTTTTTAAATCCAGTTTTATTTCTAGCCTTCATGGCTGCAGCAACAAGCCTGAAAATATGATTGGAAAGCACCCAAAGTCTCTGACTCAAAGTCTCTGAAAGCAGAAGGCAAAGAAAAAGGACCCAGCATTTATCATTATTTAAAATGTCATGACTTCTTGAGGCTTGACTTATGGTTTATGAAGGCTGGGGGGTTGGCAATCCTGTGTCTGATTGTAGAATCTTTATTACCAGTGCTGAAGGATATGGCAGAAAGAGCCTAACTTGACTTCTGGATCGCAGGCAGTGAGAGAGAGTGTGTTGATGTAAATGGAACTGATATGAGCCTGGAGTCATTAATGTGACAAAAGCTTTCTCAAGTATAATTGCACTTTCACTTGCACATCACCATTTACGTGCAGTTGTAAGGCTTTGTTTTGGGCATGATCTCTAAAGACCTTAGCTTAAGTGTAGGCCACTACCTCAGTCTCCCTTTCCTTCAGTGCGTTGCTGTTGGGTTACGCTGCTGCCATCATGGAATGCAGTAGCACTTTTTACAGATCTAGCGCTCGAGTAGAAAGCTGAAGTGTGACTGAGCAGTAGTCCATAGGCAGCAGAGGTGCCTCTTACTGGCCTGGTGAAAGTCCCTGATGATTTAGCCACGTTGGAACAGCTTATGTACGGTACACATTTAACTGTTGTTTCAAAAGCTTTGATCCTGGTCTCCTAACATTCCCAATGACTTGCAAAAGGAAACTGCTAGCTTCTGTCAGCACTGCATGCAGCTTCCAGAAAGTGCTTTGCACCAGATTCCCTCCAAACATAAGTAGGAACACAGCTGGGCCAGGCAAAATGCTGCTTGCTTTCTTTTCAATGCAAGGTTTGAATCCAGAGCCTTTCATACCACAGCACTCACCTCTGCCACTGGAGCTCAAGTAGTAACTCCTTTTTACTTGTCCAGAACAGTAGTTTCTTATCCTCACATGTTGTGCATTCCCCTGTAGTGGCTGGACAACACTCAGGCAGCAGGCTACACTGACTGACACCTTCATTTGAAAAAATACTCTTTCACTTAGGAGAGGCAAGTATCAATAACCTCTGGTACAGATGGGGCAAATTAGGACAACAGAGGTTTCACAGGGTCACTTATGGTAGAGCCAGCAATAGAATTCTGGTCCCTCCATACAGTAGAACCAGCCCTTATTCACATCGAATCTTGTTAAATCTAGGCCACATCTTTGTGCTGGGTTATGCTACCTGAGACCCACCTTTCCAAAGCCCCGTCAGAGGCTCAGCTGAGTTGGCCTGGCAAATAGTTGTATCTGACTGAATTCCATCACTGCAATTGTGTATAGCTCGTGAATGAGATGGGGGGCCTGTAAGAAGAAAAATGATGATTCCATGGGTAAGGATTGGACTGGGTTCAGAAGAATGGGGTTTCATCCCTGCTTCGTCCCTGCTACGGACTTCTGTGGAATGCTAGGCCCAAGCCACTTTTGGATGTGGCTACTTGTCTGTATAAAGAGAGCAAACAGCCTCTTGCCCCTACCCCCAAATGATCTGTAGGAGACAGCCAGACAGGTCGTGTGTGCAAGGCATTGGGGTCCAAGAGACCTGGCAAAATCACTTCCCCATATCTAGGCCATTTTGGTGCTCTGGGGGTCTTACAGTCCCATTGAGGATTCAGGAGCCAGTCTGGGTTTAAGGAGTCTCTTCTCAGGCTCTGGGGGAAATCTCTCTGTCACAGCCACCCCTCGCTCAGGAGTGGGGTTAACCCGGTATTCAGGGTCTTGGGGGATGTTGAGGGATAGTGCAGACCTGGCCAGCCAGTCTTGTACTTGGTGTAGCAGTTTTAAACTGCCGGTAGTGATTAGGCTTTTTCCATTGGTGAGATGATGGCTCACAAGAGGCCCTGGGCATGCAGGGCTGGTGACACTTCTGGACTATTCTTGTCCAGGATGATCCCCGAATCCAACTTTCTGAAACTCCCACCTTTGCTTTCCCAATGACACCAACCTGGGCTATTCACTCCTCTCTCGAGCACCTTTATGCTTCTCCTTTGCTGCCACCTATGTGTGGGGAAACTCAGGGGGAACTTCCCATCAAAATTTGTGATGCTGCCACCTTATCGTTTCTTAAATCCCAACCTCTGCTGTGGTACCTACAAATGCTTCCCTCTGCCACTAGGTGAGGAAACAGCAAGCTGTATCTTCTGCTAAATGCCTGTGTACTGCCAGGGGGTAAAAGAACCAGGGAATGAAGAGTTCCCATCTGGACCTGGTCAGCATGTTTTGTAGTTTCCAATAACACTTGCCTTTACATCTGTCTTCCCACAGGTTGATGCAGTGCGGGTGTATGTGAAGAGTGACTCTGAGGACCTGCAGTATCCCATCCTGTTTGTAGTTCGCCAACAGAAGGGGGTACTGTCATGGCAAGTCCCACTAATTTTTCGAGGCCTGTAAGTGGTAGAGGTTATCTTTCCAGTTTTAATATGTTAGTTGTCCCTCTTTTCCCAGTTGCTAAATTTCTGCATTTTACTGTAAGTCTTGAGAGAGTAGCTGTGGTGGCTTGTTTAAGTTTCCCTTGATCTCACAATTGCTGGCATCCAACTCGTACATTTTCTCATGGTCAAAATGATTGATTGACATTTCCCATTAGCAAGGTAAATTGAACAGATTGCAAATAGGGCATTGCTAAATTGAATCAAAATATATGTGCAGAGTGTCCCAGACCTGGGCACTCATGCTGTTGGTAACACTGCCAACTGGCCATTCTATGGGCTATTTGCAATTGGCAGATAGCTTCTGCATTTGCTCTTCTTATGCAACATCACATTCTTCTCCACTCTCGTCCCTCAAATGCTCTGAAAAATACAACATGCCGAGAAAATACAGGGGAGCACTTCTCAGAAGCATCCAGCTGTATCCTCGGGCATTTCAATCTGTCAGCTGCACCTACTGTACAGTTACTTGGAGGGGTGTCATTAAACAATTCTTGAGTCTTGTCAAGATTTTCTTGTATCTGCTTTCATGAGCCAGGGAAACAGATGGTAGGCTGGGTCACCTAGAATAAGTCACTCTAGTTAGCAGGAGGGAAAATTTCTGCATGGCATCTTGCAAATAGAGCTGAATTTCTGAACATGCTCTCAGCAAGGACTTTTCCCCAACCATCCATCGCTAATATTGGTGAACCTGCCTCTGTGATCCACCAAGGCCGGCACAGCATCTGGCTGATAAAACTGTGAGGGGGCGTATCATTGGTACACGCATCCCATCAATAGCACTTGCACAACTCAGGAAGTGTAATTGTTCCTCACCAGTGAGGCCACACACCTTGACCACATGATGCTGCAGCACTCTATGGATAGGTTTACATGTCTGCATCACCTAACTGGTTTCCAAGTGACTGACAGCAATCTGGTGTTAAGCTTCCAAACTCTAATTCTCATGCACTTCTCCCTGCTGGGGCAGGCTTTCAGCCAGGCTTTCTGACACGGCAGGATGAGGGCAAGCTCAGCAGAGTTGCAGGGAAATGGCCTTGCATAACCTGAGGATCTGAAGCCACTGCTGGTCATGCCAGGTCTGTCTAAATAACTCTGTTTGAGTGAAAGGAGGGTGTCTTTCGGTTTCATTTTATTTGGTGGCTGTTGGCCTTTTTTCCCTTTTGTCTGCTATAGTTACCAGAGGACTTACAACTACCAGGAAGTGAGTCGTACTCTCTGCCCTTCGGAACCCACCCCTGAGACGGGACCCTCTGAGCAGCTCATATTTGTAGACGTGGCTTCCATGGCGCTGTTTGATATTGAGTATGAACTGCTGGTCACCAGGCTCAAGAGCTTCCAACTCATGTAAGCAGGATTTGTGAATGTGTGCAAGGGGGATTGCTGGGGGTGGGAGTGTTCATATAGTGTGGAAACTGCTCCCACTCATTCATATATAATATGAGAGAGAGAGAGAGACAAGCGTAGTGCCTTCAATTACTCTCTCTCCACATCCTAGGAGAGCACGAGATGAAAAACCTTCTTTTGTGTGGCCCAGGCAGCTTCATCTGGGCACTGAAAGGGAAAAAATCCCTCTAAGGAACTAGCCTCTCCGCTCTAGCTGTTTTAGACCAAAGCTTTCCTGAGTTTGATTCCCCAGGTAGTTTCACTTCCAGCTGCAAGTGATTAGAGACTCTCAGCAGAGACCATTTACCTGGTGGGGTCACTTCGGTCATTCCTCAGGATCACCATGCCTCATGGCTCTGTCTGCCGGGATTGGAGGAATGAAGTGCCATCCCCACACTTATGAAAGACTCTCTCCTGGATAGGCTTGGTCTGAAGTAGGGAGGTCCCCTGGCTTTCATCTCCCTCTGAATTGTGAGGGTAAGAAGCCTATTCCACCGGCGGGACGACGCAGTCAGCCTCCCAGTGACTTCAGTCTGGAGAGGCCACTTCCTCCTTCCTTCTAGGAGCCCCCAGGTGACTCCCTCTTCCTGCTTAAATACCTGGCCAGGTGAGATTAGGTGGAACTCCACTCTCCAGACAGCCACAGAGTAGGGCATGCCCTCTGTCTGTCTGGCTCTTTTTGAAGGGAATTCACTCCTTACCTACCTGATACAGCCTGGAATGCACACACCTCATCTCAGGCTGGCAAGGGATGTGCCACACCAGAGAAGACCAGTGGTCCATTTGACCAATATTCAACTTCCCGCAGTGGCCAACCCCTGGTTTAGAGTAAGGTGAAATAGTAAGCCAGGTCTCATTCTTTGGATGGGTGCGCAGAAGGGTGCTCCTTCTGATTGGGGGGGGGGGGAGGGAGGTGGGCGAAGGAAGGGATCAGTTGCTTCTGTCGCAGGGTTCCCTGCACCTTTCTGGACACAGATTCCTGTCGGTCTGGGGGGATTTGGGTGGGAATGGGATGGGTGATGGGAAGGCAGCATATCTTTCTCTGATACCGGCTGGGATTATGGTTCCAATGGAAAGTTGCCATCAGGGGCTCTGCTCCACAAGGGAATCCTTGGCAGAGTGGCGCTGATGAACCTGGCAGGGAGTTGGCATAGTGCCAGAGGACTTCTCTGCGGATGGCCTTGTGCCCCCATGGAACTCTGAGATCTGTGGAGTTTGTGGACCACGCATCCTGCTTTCTGATGTAGGTGGGTCCACTCCCACGTAGGTAACCTGTGGCAGTTTCTTGGCCCCTGCATGCATAGGTCTGCAGGGGAGGGGGACAATCTAGCCTAAGATTATTTCCAGCACTGGTGTTGTCAGAGATGCTCTCAGATGGGTTGATGGAAGGGATGCACGGACAAATGGGGGAAGCCTGCTGGGACTGCTGATAGTAGGAGAGATCACTCCTAGAAAAAGCAGGATACCCATTGTGACTTTTTTGTGGCATGGGGGCTTCGTGGGTCAGCTGGGGGAAAGCTTGAAAGGTGGGTGTGTGGGAATGATCCTCTTGTGTCTGGAAATGAATCTTGCAATGGCCCAAGGAAGGGGGGGAAAAGCCAAGGCTAAGTACGGCCCTGGCTGCATGGCCAAGAGGAGGCTGGCTGTGGACTAGCTACCCTAGGCAGTCTGTGTGTGTTGGTGACAGAGAGCTCCTCTCAATAGTGCCAGCTCTTCTGTTGTCTCACTCACTACCTCAAGCTCTGCATCCAGTTGGTCTATTGTCCTGCTGTGCTGTGGTCCCTTCCCAGGATGAAGGACTGGGAACTTGGCTGACTGCTAATCCTGGGAGCCCACCTAGCCTAGAAGTAGGCACATTGTGGGAAGTCGGGCAATCCTGCGTCTGATCTGGTTCTGCCATTGACTTGCTGCATGCAAGTCACACCCCGTCTGTTGCCTCAGTTTCTCAATCTGTAGAAAAGGGAATATAAAATTACTTCGACTGAAGAAGAGGAAGGAAAATACACATTTCTCTAAATTGCTCTGCAAGATGTTCATTTCCTCCCAAATGCTTACATTCTCCCCCAATTTTACTCTGCCATTTAAGTGAACAGGGTCTGAGAAAAGTCAGTGATATTGTTCTCACAAAATAATCCTGGATAATCCTGTTCCTCTGTTTTCCATGAAAAAGCAATGAACAATTGGGTTCATGTGGAAACCTGGCCCATGGTTCCCAAATTCTACAGAATAGAGAGATCACAGTTTGAAATATGACAGATGCTCCAGATAATTTAATATAATCCTTTACCAGGGCAGAATCTACAGAATCCCAAAGCAACCACTTCGACTCCTCAACAAAATGCTTCTCTTTTTAATTAATAAACAAAATTTCCAAGGAGTGATCTAGACTAAAACTGCGAACTATGATATAGAGCAGCACATTAGCTGCTCCATAGCCAGACTTAAAAACAGATAGTGCCACCTAGAACATTAGCTCTAACAATGGGCCACCTTTTACTCTACCGAGACACTTTAGTCTAAAGGGACTACAGCAGCTCATGTGAATGTCATCTTAGCCCATATGCATGCACAGTGAGATAATTAAGCCTTTAATTTGGGAATTAAAACACAACACTGGCAAGTGCAGATCTACCATGCTTGCATGCAGTCACACTCAAATATTGGTCTTAGACTGAATGGAAATGATTAGCCTTTTGACTAACACTGGATGCTGCCTCGTGTTCTGCTGGGATTCTGAATGAGCAGGAAAAATAAAATCAGTCCTAGAACCGAACTGTGTTCTCCTTGTGTGCTTAAACAAAGCACACATTTAGGAGATTAGTCCCACAGTATTTCTAACCCAACTGCTAGACAATGCACAGAAATGCTTTGCACAGTTGCCAACATCTTAAAAACTCTTGCTGACACAATTCTCCAGCTGACACTGCCAAGTGTTAGAAACTGAGACATGAAGGGTCAGGTTTAATGGCCGATGCTGTGGCAATCGGGCCAGGAACTGGAGCCAGAGGTCGCAGCCAAACTCGAGTGGATTTGGAACATTATCAGGTAGAGGAGAGTTCAAGCCATGAAGTGATGTTGGGTAGAGTGAGGTGCTGTTTCTCCTATGAGGTTCATTTACCTGCCTTCAGAGTCACCAGATCAGCTCCTGGCTTGTAAACTGACTGGAGCCTACCACAGAAATGACTCATCACTGCATGTGGCTTAATTAGGCTCTAATTCAGGGAAGACTCCTTGCCTCCCATCACCAGCTCATCAAGAATGCTTCCCCAACATCCTTGGGCCAGGTTTTTCTGGGTGCAATCAATAGAATTCCTAAAGGAGGTTAGGTGCCTGTATGTTACTGGTCAGTTCCCACAAATGGTTGGTTGGCCCATACTGTTCTCAGTCCATGAGGTACATGTGTTATCCTCAGAGTTTAGAATACAGGCTCTATTCCACCAAGTATTCTTCTTGCCCCTGAACCAAGACAGGAGGCGGGTGAGGTGGAGGTGGTTGTGTGCACCTGGGAAAGGAGTTATCCACATATTTCTTTAATATTCCATTGTGGAATACCAGATGTATCTTCATGGTATGGGGTAACTGGAGCTTGAAGGCCACCAGCTTGATCTGTTGAATAGTCTGAAATGGGCCAAGGTAACTGTGTCTAGTTTCCTTGAGTGTCAGGAGGCATCCAAGTGTTGAGTTGAGAGCCATACCTTGTCTCAAGCCCCCATGGTAAGGTCCTGTCAGTGGATTTTGGCATATTGTTTGTAGCCCTCCTTGGCTGAGTTTGTGTGATTTTTAACTCCTCTCTGATGCAGTGGAGGTGTTGCACCAAATCAGAGGCTGCAGGGCCATGGGAGATTGGTAGTACGGGTGAATGGAATCAGTGGTGAAAGCCATTATTGGCACAGAAGGGACTTTGATAAGAGTTATTGTAAGGAAATTCGCAAGAAGTAAGAGTTTGGACCAATCTTCTTGATGGCACTTGATAAAGTAGCAGGAGTTATTGTTCTAGAATTTGATTTACCTGTTCCAATTGTCCATCTGTCTGGGGAGGGGAAGCAGAGGAAATGTGTAGGGTGACTTTCAGAAGTTTGAACAATTCTCTCAAAAAATGGGAGACCAATTGTGGCTGAAATATTGGCTGGAAACCCAGGGAGCTTGAAGATGCGGTCAAAAAATAAATGAACTGTCACTTCTGCAGGGAGGATCTTCTGACAAGGCACAAAGTGTGCCATTTTGATGAGGACGTTGATGATGATTGGTATAGCTGTGCAGCCCTTAGAGTTGGTGGGTGAGCTGCTGAGGGTTGATGTGGGGTCGGAAATGGGATCAGGGCACCTAAAGGTTTGGTGCAGGGGGTCTTTGTCCAGCCACATGCCTTAAGGGAAGTAATATAAGATTTGATGGATGAGAATAGTTTTGGCCACCAATAATTGTGAGAGATCAGCTTCACTGTCTTACAGTGCCCAGAGTAGCCTGCCTTGGCATGGAATCATGTAACAGCTGAAGTATGGCTAGATGGGGTGGTCTATCGGGGACATAAATGCGATCCTTGAACCAGAATACCTTGTTTTTTGACTGAGACTTTTGGGTCAGAATTGGCTGACATCTACATCACTGCAAGTGGATCATTGGGCAGACAGGACTTTACAAGTGCTGGACAACACCAATCTTTTCGCCCGTTTTATAAAATGGCAGGGTTTCAATATAGTCGCAGGTTCAGAAGATTTAGCCCCCTTAGCTAGGTGGTACTCCTGACGGGATAACACTGAGTTTGCCATTTCACTCTGAGCTGGTACGTCAGGATGAAATTGAATCTAGAAAAGAGGAGGCACCAATCTATCTGATGATGGTTGAGCATGGTGGCAGCTCAGAGATGTTTCAGGTTTTTATGATCTGTGAACACTTGGACTGGAAAGCATGCACCTTCTAGATGATGGTGCCGCTCTTGAAATGCAGCCTTGATGGCCAGTAAATCCTTATCCTAGACTTTAATTGTGTTCCCCGAGTGTCAATTTCTTAGAATAGAAGGCATAAAGGTGGAAGTCATTTGAGGGCACATGTTGTTGTGCTTGCACTGCACCAACCACATAATCTGAGGCATTTGTTTTGACCACAAAGGGTTTTGAAGGAACTAGGTGTACTAAGATGGGTGCAGAGGTAAACATTTCCTTTAGCTAATCAAAGGCAATTGAGTGTCTTGTGTCCAGGAGAAAGCATTCTTCTGTAGCAGCTGGGCAATTGGGAATACCATTTATGTGAATCTTTGACTGAATCATCTATACAAATTCATGAACCCTAGACAGCACTGCACATTCCAGATGCTCTTGGATGTAGCCCAAGTTGAAACCACAGAGACTTTTCTGAGATTCATGCTTATTCTACCAGAAGAGATGATGTAACCCAAGAAGTCCACAGTGGAGTGGTGAAATTCACATTTCGCTGGTTTTCCATATAGACCATATGCTCAAAGATGTTTGAATACTAACCAGACATGCTGGTCATGCAAGGTTTGGTTCTCAGAAAAAATAACTGTCATGTAGATAGCTTACAAACTATTCCAGAACATCCCTGAAGAAATCATTAACTATGTGCGGGAATGTGGCAGGGGTGTTACAAAGACCAAAAGGCATAACAGGGTATTCTAAATGTTCATACAGAGTATGAAAGGCTGTTTTTTCCATTTATCACCCTCTCACAGTCTCCCAGCTAGCTAGCAAGTTCGCTGTGAAAAGTGATATTAACAAATATCACTTTCCACAGCAGACTTAGCACATCTTTCCACCCAGCTCTGAAAGCCCTGCCAACACCAGCAGTGCGGAAGTATGGGTGGCAATGGGGTGCTAAATCTGTTGTGAAAAGTGATATTGACCAAGTTTCTTCATACACCACCCCCAGTATTAAACACCAACTATTTTAAAAAATAACTTAAATAGTCTTAATTTAAAAGCGATGAGAAAAGGTAAATTCATTTATCAATAGGGCTATGAATTTAACATTTAAAATGTTAAATATAAAGTGTGTTTTAATTTATAAGGAGGATCACACTGAGGCTTGCTGTGTGAAAGGGGACACCAATAAAAAAAAAAAAGTTTGAGAACCACTGACCTACTCAAAGGTGCCAGCGTACCATCTTTGTTCTTGACAAGCAGGATTGGGCCCTGGTGGGGTACGTAGGAGGATGGATACAATTATTTGCTAGATTTTCACTGAGGTATTCCCAAAGGGCCCAAAATTCAGATTCTGATAAGAGTAAATTTGCCCTAAGGGGATTTTGGCCCTGGCTGGAGCTCTCTGGGGTAGTTGTAAGACCTATGCAGGGGAAGTGTATTTGGTGTTTCTTTTATCAAATAAATCCACAAATTTCTGGTACTTTGTGGGAACTGGAGAGTGATCCTCACTCAGACTGCTGTGTGCAGAAAATGGTGGACTTGTCCAGACTGCATCTAGTGTCCAATCTGGTGTCAAGGACTAGACACTGATGCTGACAATAATCAGATTTGAACCACACTTCTCATGACCTCAAGGAAATGTGTGGATCATGGAGGGAGAGCCAAGGAATGCCAAGCATGACTTGGAAGCAGGGTGAGTCAGTCAGGTTAAATTGCCGGGTCTTCTAATGGTCTTGACTGACAACTCAGAGGGTTGCAGTCTCAGCCACCCAGACCCAAGGACGGCAAGCTGCCATAAATTGCCTCTACCACATTAAAGGCAAGCTTCCTTTGCACCATCAGGTGGTTCTGGTTTTTTTGCAAATTCAGTGTCCAAAAAATTACTAGAGGTTTTTGAATCTATCAGTGCAAGCTGGGTGCAGCTCCCTTTTGATGTAGATAGGATCCAAAGCCGAGCTTGAGCTAGAGGTGGGATTGGCCATTATTGGCAACATGTAGGATACATATAAGTAGCAAATGGGAACCCAATTCTGTTGTTCTCTGTGGCCATGCCCTCTCTAATGGGGCTTCCCAGACTAGCCATTGAAAAGGACTTAAGGGGGCCCCTGATGGCAAAGTGGCCTTGTTCCCCACTCTATAGGCAGAGATCATTCAGATGACTATATGCCTTTCTTGAGCTAAGAGTCATCCTCATGGCATGTCTACCTGCATAGGTTCAGGCCTAGCAATTGCCAGGTGGAGGGGGACGGGCTTAGGTCAAGCAGTTGCAGAGCACATGCCTTCTCCCTTTCCTGACACTGCTCAAACAATACATTTGTTAATTTGGATACACAATTTGATGTAGAGTTGCAATGCAGTGGGGGGGGGGGATCAACCTGGGCCAGTTCATCTTTAAGCTTCACACTGAGACCTAGGTAGAAATGGTAAATCTGAGTTGCTTTGTTCCATGCCATGTCAGCAACCAGGTGTCCGCAATGGGTGGTGCAGGATGCAATGGGTCAGGAGCCTTGTTTGAGTAACTACAGGGCAATGGTGGAGCAGACATGGTTGGGCCATTAAGCATACGTGATGAATTTGTTAGTGATTTCTCTTTTAGTTATGGAAAATTGGGCTTCCCTGCCTCAGGAGTGGCGATGCCCAATCCGGTGCTTTGCCTATCAGTAAGATGATGATGACCCTGCCTTAGGTTGGTTATTCGGGTACATATCCGGGCCCAACAGGAACAGCAGGTGACATTGATTGAGAAACTCCAACACTTCTAATGGTTCCCACCAAATCTCTCTGGTAGTAGGATTTTAGAGCCTAGATCTTGGGCTGTCACAGCTAATGTGTGGAGGAATGTGGGACATCTGGGATCTGTGAGTGCAGGAAAGCATTTTCCCATTGTAGCTAGGCCACTTGGTTCTGGGGGCCTTGAACTAGCTACTCCATCTCAATGGTGGATGTGCCTGGAAATTTCATTTTGACTGTTTGAGGCACCTGCAGGTGTAGGCGATCCATCTTGGCCACTGGGCCTGATAGGTCAGGCTGCTGAAACGGTTAAAAAACAAGATGTGGAGGGTCAGGCCTAGTGGTTGGTGCAGTAGCAGCTGGGCCAAGAACTGAGCTAGAATCAAGTCAAGAGCAGGTTTGGAACAAAGCAGGAGCAGGTCTGGGAACAAGGCTGGAGTCGGAGCAGGGCTGGAGCAGACTGAGGCCTATGGAATCTGTTATCACTATCAGGCAGGAGAGAGTTCATGCCATGACGTGCTGTTGAGCAAACTGAACTGTTGTTTCTCCTGTGAGGTTTATATACCTGCTCTGATAGGTAAACCAGCTCCTGGTTTGTAGATTGGCTGGAGCCCAACACGGAATGACTCATCCCTGCATGTGGCTTAATCAGGCTCTAGTTCAGGGATGATTTCTCACCTCGCCTTGCAGCATGTTCTTTTGTATGATCCTCCCAGCGCTAATATGAGGCAGTTAGTGCAGCCAACTCCTCTCAGGCCTTATTCTGTAACTAGGCAGAAACAACACTGTAGCTACCCAGCAGCATCTCATTATTTAGCAGCATTGAAACCCCTTCTGGTCCCCATCATGCTGATCACTTTTTCCATGCACCACTGGAGCTGGTTGATGTTTTTCTGCCAGATTGTCTTCCCACTGGATCATGCCAACTGGTCACATTCCAAATATTCAGCAGGAAAATGTTTTCAACAACATTTAGTTTTGGGGGGCAAAACAATGGAATGGAAGCATGTCAATAAGATTAAACCTCCTTGGAATGGAACACTTTGATTTTTCCATTTCAAAATTCCTGGTTCTAAATGTGTTTTTATAAATCGTAACAGACTATAAGATAAATCATTCAAAATAAATTATGAAAAATATAATTTTTTAAAATGAAAATTTCATTTTGCAGGAACGTTTTTGAAATGTCAAGCTTTTTATTCCTATTTGGATTTTTTTTTAATATTGGAATTTCTCTCAGAACAGAAATTCCAGTTCCAGATCAGCTCTGTGCAACTACCCTGCCCCTGCACTATGGGCCTGACTCTTTTTCTCATTGCTTAAATCAAGTAGAACTAATTTAAAAAAAGCCATTCCTACAAACACAAGTATAAGTAACCAACTTCCCCACTGACATGAAGCTCACAGTCTTCATGTGTCTCTGTACTTTACAAATGCAGCTCTGAAGAGCAGGTCTCTGACGATGCTGTGTGTGTCTGAGTGTTTATGCTGGGAGCTTTAGAAAGTCTTCACCTTACTGATCTTTCTTTTTTAGGACAGACAAAGCCTTTAACTTCACTGCCAGCCCTTCTCAGCCTCAGGTAAGCAGGAGCCCTACATGCCATCATCTTCATCTGTCTTTTCACATACAAATGGGTTCCACTATGATCCTAGCAGTAAGAGATGGCAAAGAGCTATAGGATCAAATCCACTTCCCTCTCAGCATGCAGTCTAGTCCATTGCTATGGCATCTGCATCGTTAGAGTGAAGGGGTAGCACTGCCTACTCTCTGGCCCTCATCAAAGACATTCAGTTCAAGCAATTGAACAAACCAAAGATGTGAACTGGGGCAAGCAGACATCAGACCTTACTGCTAGGAGCTGTGAGATGGGTGCAACAATCCACAGGCCCAGCAGCTTGCACTCTGTGTGGCTTCACTGCACTGTGTGTAGCTGAAACAAGATGCTTAGTGTGGATTACTGCACTGTTGCATTGGTTCCATCACTCTACTACAACTTGCCAAGATGTAGTTCTCTAGTGCAGTCAAGGCTGTAAAGGATTCATTAGATTTCAGACTGCTACCAGAGCTTGAGTGATCTGAAAATAGTGGGGAGGGGTGTCTATCTGCCCACTGCCCTGTCTGGCAATCAATTTTCCTCCATATGCACCATTATCTCTGCTCCTCCTGAAGCTCTTAGAGTTCTTCCTCCCGCCACAGGCCTGGGAAAGGGGAATGAGCTACAGCAGCATACCCTCTTCCACTTCCCAAGCTGCTTGTTAAAAGGAGGAAGAGGGAGGAGCAGGGGAGCTATCCTGTCCCCATTGCTGACAGGAGGGAGTGGATGGAGCCACCGTCCTCCCCCACCCTCCTGTGAAAATGATGTGGGTTTCTGAAGGGATACAGGAAGAGCTTTGCCCACTTCCTGCAGCAGTCCTGATTGGCTGCTCTTCCCCAGGAGGTAGGCAAGTGGGGAAACCAACCAACCAAAGGGTCCTCCCCCTCCCCCCGAGATACTAAAAATGTGCGCCCCTTAGCCACCCAGCTTGCTTTTTTTAAATCTTATTTCCCAGAGCTGTGGTCTAGCGCACTTTAAGCCCTGACTGTTACACTCAGTTGTAGCAGAAGGCAATCTTCCAATTGATTAAATCATGACTCATTGATAAGTACAGACTTTTGGTTCAGTCCAGCCCTCTGACATCTGGAACATCCAGGCCAGCAGGCATTTGGGGAATTCCACTACAGCATATGCCAGAACAAGCAGATTTTTCTCATTCACAGCACTGAGGGTCTTCGTAGCAATTCTCTTTATCCAGGAAAACCAGCCATCTCCATGGATGTAGGGATTGAGAGGGTTTCTCTCTGAAGATGACTAGTTCCAGGAGCTGGACTGCACTGGTGCAAATTAATCTGAGATCCCATCTGCAGGTGCCTGCCAACAGATCCCTGGAGTGCAAAACTGGCTTGCCAGTTGTAGATAACTGTTTTTTCCAAACTGAAAATCTGTCAGCTCATCACATCCAAGAGTGTGTGTCAAATACTCTCTTCCTAATTAGCAGGCTCATATTATAATCAGACTGGTACATCTGCATTCAGATGACTTGGGTTTGTATCCTGGCAGATACTATTATATGGTGCTTTCTACTCAGAAACTCTGACTGAGGCACTATGGATTTTTTTTAGATATAGTTATATTTCCCTATCTCTTGGACCTAATCTGTCCTTGATATATAATTTATAGCCAGGGATTATAGTATTCCACTTCTCTTGTCATTCTGCCATGTTTTGTAATGCTTATTAAGGCAAAGTAATCTTCTGTTGCTAGGCATCCCCATTTACCTATTTTTGCCATCAGGCTTATATTATTCTGTGGACACTTATATAATTTTTATGTATCTTTAGGAACATAGGGATGGTAGTGTTACTTTCTTAGGAACTTGGGCCAAGCCCATTAAAGTCAATAGGAGTCTTCTCACTGAATGCAGAGGGCTTAGGATCGGGCTCTGAGTTATCTTTGATGGAACTGCAGTGGCACAGTGGCTAATGTATGAGGTTGTTAATTTTACTTTGGGGGCAGGGTGCCCAGAACACCATGTTTCAAAACACCATAAAAAAGATTCAATTTAAATGTACAACCCAACTAAAAAATAGTAGGAGGCCCTCCCCCCCAATAAATAAATAAAAAATGCCACCATGGCTAAACAGCAGAAGAAAAGAGGTGGTTAGAGGCAAAAAGGCATCCTTTAAAAATTGGAAGTCAAATCCTTCTGAGGAAAATAGAAAGGAACATTAAACTCTGGCAAGTCACGTATAATTAACCAGGCCAAAAAAGAATGTGAAGAGCAACTAGCAGCAAACTAGTTTTGAAACTAGAAAACTAACAGCAAACATTTTTGAGTACATTGTTTGACAGGCTTCCTGCTTCTAATCAGTGAGGCCACTAGACAATCGAGGTGCTAAAGGGGCACTCGGAGAAGACAAGGCCGTTGTGGAGAAGCTAAATTGATTCTTTGTATTAGTCTTCACTGCACATTGTTGAAGGAGATTACCACACAGGAGTCATTCGTGGATGTAGTGTACTTGGACTTTGGGAGAGCCCTGACAAGGTGCCTCACCAAAGGCTCTTAAGCAAAGTAAGGAGTCCTGGGATAAGACAGAAGGTCCTCTCATGGATCAGTCACTGGTCACAAGATATGAAACAAAGGGTAGGAATAAATGGTCAGTTTTCAGAATGGTAAGAGGTAAATAGTGATCTCCCAGGGATCTGTACTGGGACCAATTCAATATATTCATAAATGATCTGGGAAAAGGATAAACAGTGAAGCAGCAGAGTTTGCAGTTGATACAAAATTATTCAAGACGGTTAAGTCTAAAGCAGACTGAAGAGTTACAAAGGGATCTCACAAAACTGCGTGATTGGGCAACAAAATGGCAGATGAAATTCAATGTTGATAAATGCAAAGTAATGCACTACTACTATAGTAATCCCAACTATACATACAAAATGATGGGGTCTAAATTAGCTGCTGCCACTCGAGAAAGAGATCTTGGAGTCATTGTGGATAGGTCTCTGAAAACATCTGCTTAATGTGCAGCAGCAGTCAAAAAAGCTAACAATGTTAAGAGCCATTAGGAAAGAGAGATGATAAGGCAGAAAATATTGTATTGCCACTATATAAATCCATGGTACGCCCACACGTTGAATACTGTGTGCGGTTTTGGTCACCGCATCTCAAAAAAGATATATTAGAAATGGAAAAGGTATAGAGGAACAACAAAAATGATTGGGGTATGTCCCTAACATTGGGTGTCCCTAACAACCTGTGCTGAGCCTGCGCAAATGGCAATTTTCACAGGTTTATCTTCTGGCCAAATGTGGATGAATTTCTATGGGGTCAGAAAAAAGTACTTTTTGTGACTCCAGGACCATCCCTTCGCCAAATTTTAAATCCCAGCTCCAAAGCGTGGAGGCACTACAGTTACTCCAAAAAAAAACCTGGGGAAAAATGTTAATGTTGGCAAAGCTAACCTAACCTCATTCTCAGAAACGGCAAAACCAAACGCACAGAAATTTTAAAAATCGGTCTGAGGAAAGTAGCAATGACTGAAAAATTTTGCCAGAACGGATACATTTTGGCTAAGTCAGAAACAGAGGAAAATGTTAGATAATCAGAATTATAACATACAGGCTTCCTCCCCACTCTGCCCCTGCCTCCCACCTATATAATGGCATTGGAAATGGTACAGAAACTGCTGGAGGCCGCTGTCACAGTTTAGAACACTTTACTGTAAAATCCCATCTTTTAAAACATGGGAGTATTATGATGAGCCGGAATTAGGCTGTAACTCTGATGCCATGAAGGTCTCTGGGATTGAATTCTGTGCACAGAGGGGGTGGTGCCAGCTGTATCTTTTGGCCAGGCCCTTGTGAGGAATACAAAGGCCTTTCAAAACACTTGAACTCCAACTGAGTAATTGGCCGGAGGACGTTCTCCATGCCTGACTGCTCAGACTAGATACATGGGGCTGTTCTTTTTTCCTTGGGGATGTTATGAAGCCAGTGGCAGAGGGAATCCTGACCCATAATGCACAAATGGAAACACTGATCCTGTTTTTGTTTCAGTATTTTCTGTACAAGTTCCCTCGCAATGTGGATTCCGTCATCATCAAGGTGGTATCTGAAACAGTCTATCCCTGTTCTGTTGTCTCCGTCCAGGATATTGTGGTAAGTCTAGAGAGGGTACTGTCAGCCTGCAATGGCAGAGGATCAGGAGTGTGGGCTCTGGGCATTGGTATCCTACTACAATCACTGTGTGTGATGCATTTCAACCCAGTAAAGTTATGGAGTCTCAGAGGCCTGTACTACAGAGTTACAATAAAGGAGGAGTTTGAGAGGAAGCGGCTGTCCTGTGGACTGAATGGGAAAACCCTCGCTGCTGAGTTCTAAGTAGCTCCCCAAGTGATATTTTTGCTGTTGTTATTGAGGGAAGGAAACTCTTTCTGATCCTGCTTGTGCCTTCTATCTAATAATACGTTAATGATAATGCTCCCATCACAGGAGATGAAGGTGCTCTTCCTTACCTGAGACGTAGGTCAGTACCATTCTCTCCCCTTCTCATAGATGGGGAGATGGAAGCACAGAGAGGGGACGTGACCTTTCTATGGTCATGCAGCAAGTTCTGGCAGAACTGGGAGGGGACAGCAAAAATTCTGGCTCCCAGGCTTGTGAATAAGTCACAAGACACCCCTGCTTGTCCCTGCGGTGTTTTCTTTCCTCCCATTCCTTCTCTCCATCCCTATCCCTCTCCCAACCTTCTTTGTTCATTGCCTAGATAATGCTTGGTCCTGCAGGGGGACTGGACTAGAAGACTTTGAAAGGTCCCTTCCAGTCCTATGATTCTCTATTACCTGACCCTTTCTCCTCTCCTTTTCCTCTGACCCAATCCCTCCTCAATCTTTTTCATTAATTCTTGTTTATACTCTTCAGTCCTCTCCCATTCACATCATTACTGCCTCCTGCCGGTGGAATTTGCCATTGCTCAGGGCCAGGCGGCAGCAGTACTGGCCATTTATTTCTTCTCCCTTCCTGCCCTGCTATACAGCACTAAGAGGCACACCTCAGGGTGAGGGAGTAGTGAAAAGAGGAGGGAGAGGTGAAGGGAGCCTTGACTGCTTGTTGAGAAACCCTGAGAGTAGCTGCTAATAGCTGGGAGAAGGCGACGAAGTGGAAAGAGCAATCCCCACTTGCAACCCCGCTTATGAGTGGCATTTCAAATAACATGAGGTGACCGTGGGGGGCGGTGGGGGAATGTGACTGTCACTCCAAATGGCAGAAAAGGGAAGCAGGGGGCCATGGGGTCTGTTGTGCAGAGGTGGGGATAAGAGGAAAATGAGGACCAGATCTAGATTCGTAGTAGAGCTTAGATTGCTATAACTACTGTCTTCTTGCCTCTGCCTTATCGGGGCCATCTACTGAGAGATTCACAGAGTAAGTCAGTGGTTTCCAATTAGGGATACGCATACCCCTGGGGGTAGGCAGAGGTCTTCCAGGGCGTATGTAAACTCATCTAGATATTTGCCTAGTTTTAGAACAGGCTACGTAAACAGCACTAGTGAAGTCAGTACCAACTAAAAATTCATACGATGTTGTTTATAGTGCTCTATGCACTCTATCAATGGTTTTCAACCTGGGGATTGTGACCTCGAGGGGAGTCATGGGCCAGGCTTAGGAGGATTGCAAGTGCAGAGCTGGTATTAGGGGGGTGACAAGCAGGGCAGTTCCTGGGGTGCCACACCACCAGGGGGGGGCTGGGGGGGGGGGGGGGGGCCATGAAGCTAAGTTACATGCTTCAGCCAAGCTGCCTGGGGCTCAAGCTGAAGCATGAGCGCAGCCATGCTGGGCTGAAATCCGACTCCTGAAAGGGGTACAGTAGTCCGGGAAGGTTGAGAACCACTGGAGTAAATGATCTGGCTTCTCTATAAGCTGCAGCTCTCTTTGAAGCTGGGACCTTGTTGAGAGAGGCCTTCTGAGCCCTGGCCATGGCTGGTGTTCTCAGCACTGCTTCTCTAGCCCCTGAATGCTGCTGATGTTGCTGCCTATGGGACTCCAGGCAGGGCTACTTGGGTGCTCTTTGTGAAGTCCTGGTGGGGAGGTGAGGGGAAGATAAGACCAACCTGAAGGTCCAAAGAACTTTGTTGTTAAGTTTAGGGGAGTTTTTCCCACATCAGTCCTATTGGGGGGGAAGCGAGTTTGTGCTTCTCCTGGCTCAGAAAATGCAGTTGGATTTTTTCCATTTTTTTTTTAATTATTACTTCTGCCTGTTCTAGTGCCCCGTGTATGATCTGGATCATAACGTGGAGTTTAATGGTGTTTACCAGTCCATGACGAAGCAAGCTGCCATCACTATACAGGTGAGACATTGATTTTTGTCAGTGCTAATTTCTGAGGACTCTGTGTACCTACCGACTCCTCTCTGCTTGGTCATTTCATCCGTGGGATACTGGTGCTCATGCACTTTTGGATAGCATGGCCCACATCTTAATACAAATGGGAAACCAGTTTCAGAGAGAGCTAGGGACTGACCTCAAACCACACATTTAGGTCAATGGCAAAGCCACTTGAGGAACAAGGAAATCTCCCAACTTCTAGATCTCCTCCTTATTTCTCTCAGAAATGACTGACTCCTTAGAACAGACTGTGTGCTTGAGCCAGTTACATGCTGATTTACCAGTAAACATTGGTCCCCTCATTTGCAATCTCAGCCGAAGCGCTGAACTTCTGGTATGGGGCCTAACTTCAGGCTTTTGGACCTGCCAGCCAACGGGCTCCAGGATCTTAACACCCCAGCCCTAGGTGGGCCTGCAGGAGAATCCAGACCTGCCCTCTACTCTGGGTTCCCATCTGGGACCCAGCATGAAGCAAACAAGATCGGTTTATCTTGTCTTTCTGTATCCTTGGCTACTTCCTACTGTGGCTGGCAGCTAGGCCTTCCTCAGTTTCTTCACCAGCTGACTCTTCTGCTGGTCCCAAAACAAAAAGGATCCAGATTAGTTATGAGAAACATTAAAGCTGCTGCACCAGGCCTACCTGTCCAAAGGAGGCTCTAACCCTTAAGAATATCTAGTTTTAGGCCTCAGCCCCAGCTGATCCTTCCTTACAGGCAGCTTCAAGGCAGTCAAGATCACAATAGTCCCTTCTGGCCTTAGAATCGATTTTAATCTCTTTAGGCTTTGGCCCCAGCCATGCTTTCCGTCACAGGGCTCACTCAAGAGGTCTATTCCCCATCCTAGTCAGCCACTATTGACTTGTGCTTTTCCTCTTTTCTTGCTAGGCTTGACATCTTGCACATGTGCAGAGCTGACTGGGCCCACAGGTTCACCTTAGCTCCTTCTTGATCACACATCACAGGCTACTAGGTCTACATTTAGGCATTTAAATCAGGGGCCTGACTTTCAAGAGTGCCGAGCACCTGCAGCTCCCAGTAAAATCAACTGGAGCTACAGGTGCTCAGCACTCTTGAAAGTCAGGCCCTTGATTTAGATGCCTAAAGATCTACTTTTATAGTCTACCTTTAGGTTCCCAGTGTTGAAATATCTTGCCCCGTGTGCTTAAAGGAACCTTAAACAGTTATCTGGTTTACGACGTGCTCATCGTTCTAGCATCCGCATGCTCTCCCGTCTGACTCACTCATTTGACTTGCTGCTTTGTAACACACTGAAAGTGTGTGGGTACCCTAGTGTAACTGCACACTCGGTCCAGTGCAGCTCATGTACGCCAGGTGATCATTGTATCCTTTGTGGAGCGTTATTGCTTGTGACTTGTTGAACAGCTGCTTAGAGAGGTAATGTGGATTGAGCTGAGTGCAGGTCTGGAAGCCAGGGCTCTTATGTTTTAATCTCTGCTCTGCTGCTACTAACTGGTGCTAATACAGGACTTTTGGAAATGTAAGGTGCTAAAAGCCGGGCAAGAACTATGTTCGAAAAGTTACACCCGTGTAACTAAATCGATTAAACCTTGATCCACTTACTCTAGTGCACACCCCTAATATAGACACACTTGTCCTGGTTGGAGCTTTACTGAAGCTAAACTGATTTAAGTGAATTTACACTCAAGAGAGGCTCAAGCCAGGGCATGTCTTTATTAGGCGTTTGCACTAGTGTAAGTAGATCACGTTTTAAAAAATGGATTTCGTTAGATCAGTGTAGCTTTTCTAATCTAGGCCAGGCATTTAACTACATTTAGTCCTTTAACTTGCATGGGAGAGGAGACCCCTTCTCTCCAGCCCTTTCCTCCCTCATTTTTCACATGGTTCTCTTGTTTTTTCTGTGCAGAAGAAGGACTTCCCAGGCGAGCAGTTCTTCGTTGTGTTTGTCATAAAGCCAGAGGACTATGCCTGTGGAGGCTCCGTGCCTTCCTCTATTACGGGTAAGATGAACTAGGGGACTGGTACACTGCACCATGAGGGTGGGAAAGGGGGAACACCTTCTGTTACTGTCTGTGATTCTCCCTTGAGTGGCCTTCCTGTGGAATGGCAATGCTGTATGCCAAAGGGAGCCCCTTCAAGGGAGGGTCATTGAAACAAAGGGAAATGAGGGATCTTAGAGGAGCCCCGAGGACAACTCTTGCGTAGAATGCCCTAAGACCTTTAACAAGGCAGGTCTCCTGATCTTCTCTCTATGGATGTCAACGTCTCCTGGTGCGTTCCACAGCTTTGCAGACAGATCCCAGACTGAGAGTGAAATATTATAGATTACAAGGAGTGGTGATGAAATGCACTTTAGGCTCAGCTAGCTGAAACATCAGCAGCATCCCAACATTTTCTAGTGTAAAGGTGGAGGTGGTGGATAGAGCAAGAGCCATGAGAAGACTTTCCCAGACCTGCCTGTGGCTTCACCACAAATGACGACCTGTGGCTATTCGCTATGTGATCATGCCAGTGTTCTAGCCTCATGCAAGCAGAAAGGCGTACACCAGAAGACAGTGCTGGTTCTGGGCTACGTCTCAGGTGAACAAGTCCAAGAAGTGTTAACTGATGGGTTTCTGATCTAGTGGACCTTGCTTCTTACAGGAAAGGGCAACCACACCTGGAACCTACAACGAACGAAGAGCCTTCAAGTCACCATTGTGCCCTCTATTAAAGGTGAATGTCTCTGAGGAATGGTACAGAATTTCTGGGGAGCTAAGAGGTGCTCCACTCTCGGCTTCTCCTACCAGGGGTGTGTGGTAGGGAATAATACAGGGGTGCTAGACGTGTGGGAACTCCTGACTAACGCAGTCCCAGCAGGAGGCGCTGCAAGGAATGGGATAGTGGGACCGGCTGAGGGAATGTTCTTAACTATTCCAGTGCCAGTCTTTCAGTAGGGAGGGAATGCTGGGTAGGAGGGTGCAGGTGGTGCTTCGATGACTAGAGTCCATAGAGAGCGGGACACGGGAACTGGGAGAGCCCCCAGCTATTTTGGTCAGTCTCTACCAGCAGGAGGCACTGTAGTGGGCAGGGCAGGGAAGCTAGCTGTGAGTGGGCTGTCTCCCTGTACGCCCACCATCCTCCTGTTCCTCTTCTCCACTCCCTGCAGAGTCTGACTACGTGCAGGCCATGCTCTTCAGCCTCCTGAGCTTCCTCTCCTTCTACCTGGGCTCGCTGGTCGTTGCCTTAGTGCACTACGTCAGGTGGGTAAAGCAGCCTCATGGTGACAACGTTCAGGCTGAGCCCTGGTCTCTTTCCTCATCAGCAGAAACTTCCTAGCCTTGCAGCGAGAGGGGTGCCTGAGCCTGGCAGGCCATGGGAGAACCTGGCCGCCCAGTGGCTCTTTTGTGAGGGAGGAATGGGGGGCGTTTGGCTGTCTGCGCACCAACCTGCAGCGAGAAAGGGAAGCTCCAGGGCACTAGTGAGACCCCAGGCATCCGCGGCAGGTGTGTGGGCTGGTACTTGCTCTCCTCGCACGCCCTCATGGGGCAGAGAAGAAACATGGCAGCCCAGAGCAGAAGCCTCCAGGGCACCAGCGAAGTAAGGAATCCATTAAATTGCCAGGCCAAGCCCCATGCGCAGCTCAGCAATGCCTTGATCACCTTCCTGCCCTGCACTGAGGGGAGGGGGCCTGCCTTTGGGATGGCACCAGATGCTTCCCCCTGCTACAGGTTGCTCTTGGAGAAAGGGCAAAGCCTCCTGCCACCCTCCTCAGCCAAGCCAACATGGCACTTTCCTCTCCTGTGCCTCATCCCGGCCTGCTCTTGCGACACTACCCCACAGGAGCTCCTGGAAGTGAGACGCCCTGTGCCCATTGCCCCAGCTGTTCAGTTCGGCAGCACGTGACAGGACTGGAAAGCGGTGCTGTCCCGGGAGCCCCCGTATGTCAGCAGTTACATAAGCCGCCTGCTCAGGCAGGGATTCAAGTGGAGCGTATCTTCTGTTCCGGAACGCAAGAGCACAGCAGGGAGAAATCATCTCCCCGCAGCCCTTGCCAAGCATTGCACAATTGGCCAGGTGCACTGGGGTTTGGTTATACCTTCCCTCTCAAGTATTGGCTTCTAGTCACTGCCAGGAAACAGGGTGAGTTGTCTGGTCCTGTTACTTCCATGCACCCTGTCTCTTGTGTACTATAGTGATTTCGATCCCTTGCTGGGCTGTGGAAAGCGGATAGGTGGGTCTTCCCAGTGCACAGGACCAAACATAGGGATGGCCATATTCGACTGGATCACTGGTCATGCCTCTGGCCGTGGCCATCAGCTGATGCATCAGAGGAAAGTGAACCGTTTTCTCGATTGGATTTGTCTGATGATGCGTTGCTGGGACTGGAGCTCTAGAGAGCAGGAGACTGGGGTATTCATTCCCCAGCCCTGGCCCGTTGATGTTTGTTTTCTAAAGCATTGCACAATGCTGCTGTCTTGCTTTTGAGATGATACTGCAAAGGCTGGCATTGTGGCAGAAAACTGAAGGATTTGTTGAGTTTTTCAGGAGCATTGTCTCTGCTTGGTTTCAGGATTCAGAGGAAGACTTCATCTGGGAGATACAGTCCTGATGACGGTAAACCTGTCCTAAACTGTGCTACCGTGTCAAGTGGTGGAGAATGCTGTGATGCTCTCTGCTCATGCAGAACAGCAGCTTTTTCCTGCTACTTTCAATCAGTTTCAAATCTTTTCTTGTCCACTTACCCCAGGATCATCATCTATTTTTTTTTTTAATTGTGCATGTTAGTGCTGGAGTTCCCCATTTAGCTACATAACTCTACCCTGGAGGAACCAGTTCTAGGGAAGTTTAATTTTTCGTGACAGACACAAAGGACATTTGGTTCTTGAGATGGACGCTGGGGTAGGGATGGGGCAAATAGTGCTGTTTTGTGATGGTTTTGTGAGGTGGACCCTTGTCTGCTACAAACTGAGTTGTATAATCTCCATTTTAAACAGAGGGTTCAGAGGAAGCTAGAGTTGGGTGGAGCACTTCTGATTTGTCTTTAACAGATTTAGATTGTTTAAAATGCACAAGATACAGATCAACATTCCTAACTCTGCAGCTGAGAGACCTGTTCCTTTCTAAACAGGTATAATTCAGTTGTTCATACTAGCCACAGGAATGTTCCTTTTGGATCGAAATGTGTTCTGCCTGATCAAAGGGGATTTGGGGTCAAATTTTTTTGAAAGGAAGGGTTTACAGAGTTCAAGGAGCAAATGACTAATCTAGTTAGCACAGTGTCAGTTGTGGTGTTTACTTTGATATTACTTTTAGTTTACTTTACGTTGCACCCATATTTCAACATGCTTCAGATTTTTATGTTGTAAAAGCATGACTGCATCGTAGAGGTCATTAGGCAAAAACAGTAGTTTTGGCAGATGGGTGTAGGATAGGGTGACCAGATAGCACATGTGAAAAATTGGGACAGTTTTTTTTGGAGAGGTGGGAGAATAGGTGTGTGTGTGTGTGTGTGTGTGTGTGTGTGTGTGTGTGTGTAAGACAAAGCCCTTAATATTTGGATGGTCCTGATAACATAGGGATGTTTGGTCACCCTAGTGTAGGGGGCAGTTGGGGTTTCTGGTTCCTGGAGAGGTATGGGAGGCTATGTCTGAATTTTAGTGCCTTGGAGAGATTTGAAGCTTTAGGCATGGGAGAAAGAATGCATCTATTTCCTTTCTTCGTCCTTCCTAGGGATGGAGATGACTTACATTTTGACAGTGGAAATAGCTTGAATACTTAGTTTCCCACCCCAGCAACAAGCTGCCCACTTTCCCCTACTCTAATATGTACCACTGGATAAGCACATCATGCAACTGGAAGTTTTCTACTAAAGTGAAATAGTAAACAACAATGCAATGTAAATTGGCATTATGAAGGATTAGTGTTAATATTCAGTTTAGGTGAATGGGAGGCAGTTCACTTCTCAGAGCTAATAGATCAGGCTGATGGCTGACTGCATGCTGCATTGCTTAAACTCTGGTCATGTTTGGAAGATTTTCTCTTCACAGTTGTAAGGGCAGGAAATATAACATGTAAAATGAAAACTCAGGTTTTAGAGCACAGTTCTGGGCCAGGAGTAGCTTCTGGTGTAATACGGTAGAAGATATGGGGGACTGGTTATACTCCACTGAAACCAGGAGTTGAGAATGAAAGTGCCCATGTGCAGGTGGAATTCAGGAAGGCAGAATGGAATCTGTCCAGGGCACAGGAGGGGATATCCACATGGCTGCAGAAGGGATCTTTTACTGAGCATAAGAAGCCAAGATCTCAGCAAGGTCAAGGGGCATCTTCTAAGAAGGTGAAGCCTGGGGCAATATTTCCTTGTGCTCCCTGTGTTGGAGCCAGGTCTCTGGAGACTGATTAGCTGCTCCAGGGGAGGCAGATGCTAAATCCAGCTCAGAGAAGCTGACAACCAACCACCTCTGTACAGAAGGGGGAAGACAAACACACCGCTCCAGACGTTGCCAGAGAAACTATGGGATACGGAAGCTGCACTTAGCCCAGAGGTGGAGGTTTCAGACTGGGCTCCCAGGGAGAGTTGGATAATGAGACTGGGATCAGACAGGCCCTTAGCCTTGCTCAGTCACTTGGTGCTCTCTCTCTCTCTCTCTCTCTCTCTCTCTCCCCCTGCTATATGGGAACTGCTCTTCTCTGTTCTCTCATCCATAGGTTTCTTCCTACCCCTCTCTCCCTGCACCCTGGATGACCTGTCTCCTCCTCTGTCACTCCACTCCACTTCAAAAGCCCTGCACTTCCTGCCCATCTCCCATTGCCGCTCCCCTTTGCTGACCCCTGCTCAGCCTGCCTTGCACCCTCCTCTTCCTCTCCCTGGGATCTGTCCGTGTTGCTCTCCTCTTTCCTTTCCCCTATATAGCCCTCGACTCCTGTCTGCCATGTAGTCTGGAAGAATGAACACAAGAGGGGGAGTCTGGAGGTCCCGAGTTCTCATTCTGGCTCTTTCACTGACTCGCTTTAAAATGCTACATAAATCTTAAGCGTCACTATCCCTCACTTCCTCCTCCTGGGATGCCCTGCCCCCGGCTCCACTCCCCTTGTAATATCCAGCTCCCCTCGCTGGCCCCAGTCCTTCAGAATACCCAGCATCCCTGTCCTGCCCTCAGTTGCCCCCAACCCCTGGAATTTCTCATGATTCTCTTTTGCCCTGCCCCTTTCTCTTGCTCCCCAGAATGCACCCCACTTCTCTTTCTCTCCCTCTTTCTGGAGTGGCCCTTGCCAAACCATCTCCTGAGAATGCCATGCATCCCTGTCCATGCTATTTGTCTCTCCTCTTGCCCTTCTTTCCTCCTCATCCTTTGAATATCCTGCAACCCCGGCTGGGTCCTTCTTCCCTTTTCCCTTGTGTTCTACAATGCCTTCCGTTTGAGCTGGTCTTTACCCTTGGGCCCCTCCTCCCCGTCGCCTTTGTTGAAGGAGAGGAGAGCTGGAGGAACCAGTTGCTCAGTCCTGTCACAAACCGCACCACGCCCAACAAAGCAAACACTTCGCTACAAAGCAAACTGGCATCTCCAGAACTGACTCACGTCTGCTCTAGGAAGTGGGGCTGAAATAGCCAGGTGAATCTAAAGCAGAGCAGTCATCAGAACAGTCAGCTTTTTTTCCTCTCCTGTCTGTACGTGCCCCACTCTGACAAAGACTTGCTGTCTTGTACATGCAGATTCAATTACCATAAACTAGGCATGGAAAGTGGGAAGCACAAAGCACAGTCTAAATTTAAAGAGGAGTGACCCAGTGTGACTGAGGAGAGACTGGAGTAGAAAATGCCTCTGTCTCAATGCCCCAGAGAAGAGGGAACGGAAGAAAGATACTCCTCAAACGACCAGGAACCACAAAAGATGTCTGCTCATAAAGCAATGAGGAAAAACTGTTCCCATCGGTGGAGGAAAGATGGCATCTCACTAAGTAGCAGATCAGGAATGGCCGGGGGACTGATCCCCAAATGCAGTGCCTAGCTAATGCTAGTGGACAGCTAATTCTGCATCAGCCTGTTTCTTTAACACTCTGACAATCGTGCTGTTATAATAATTTGTCATGCCAGGCAGGTGTCATTGAGCTCAAGGGTTTTTTGTGCCGATGCATACGCACCACTGCACAGATGTACTCCATGCAGTGTTCTGCCTTACACGTGCCATCTGCGATGCATGGTCCATTTCAGAAATTCGTCCAAGCTGGACAATGTTCTATGAGCAATAAGAAAATGACAAAGCGCCAGGTCCCAGCCAGAGCTTAACGGACAAAAGTGACTGTGTCAGTGGAGAGTAATAAAGTGGGTCCTGGCAAAGCTAGACCTTTTTGATGGTGTAGAACCTGTGACGGCCTGGCTCTCTCTCCAGCACTGTTAGAAATCATGGGAGCAAGAAGCGAGCACATGGTTGGTTGTTTTTAATCTTCTTCCTCTGAAGCATCAGGGGTGGCCATGGCTGGAGACGGGACATTGGGCACAGTGGCTCAGTGCCCTGAGGTGGTACTGAGCAGTCTCTCTTTCTCGGGAGCTTGGCTGGCTGGCTCTTGTTCACGTGCTCAGGGTCTAACTGATCCCCTTATGTGGGGTAGGGATGGAATTTCCCCCAGCTCAGATTGGCAGGGACATTGGTGGGCTTTTCGCCTTCCTCTGCAGCGTGCGGGTCACGTGCCAGGGTTGTCTGGGTAACTCATTTAATCATTTCCCTGCCATTGCAGAGGGCTCAGATGCTGGTGCACCTAAATCCCTATTCTCTGCCTGTGGCCCGTAAGACTCCACTCTCCTTTGGATTGGAGTTCTTTGGTCTCATCCCAGTTGTTGGGGTTAGTGTGCAGGTGGTGGTGGCAGCCTGTTGAGGCGTAGCCAGACCTGAATTTTTTGGCAGGGCCTGTGGTTGACATGGATGGGCACAAGCCTTGTGTCATTTACCAATCAAAGCCTGTCTGCTTGATTGTATTTATCCAATTAAACAAAAGAACCCTCCCCCACACTGTGGAAATAATGAACGAGATTTGTCATTAGCGTGTAATGGTTTAAAATCATGTTTTACAGAGGCTGATAAAAACGTGGGATGAATTGCTTAAAATCTGATTGGGTGGGCCTGCTTTCAAAGTGGATGGGCCACGGACCACACAGACCCACCCATAGCTATGCCACGGACTAGATGATCGGGTGGTAGTGATTCCACCAGGCCTTAAACTCTAGGATGTGTTTCAGGCCCTCATATACTATGGTAGAAAAATCTAGCTATGTTTTCGGGAAGATGTCCAGCACTTAGACTTGCCAATACAAGGAGCAATAGCTCTTTGCCACCCCTGTCAACCTGAAGGCAGGCCGTGTGTCTGTAAATCTAGAGAAGATATTGGGAGCGAAACTGGTGACCCTGCATTAGGAAAAACTAGAGCAGCCTGGCTTTGTTCTTGATTGCCCAAAGAATGGGTGTGACTGGCTGGTTGAATTTGACATTACTGTGTGTAAATTGGTGCTGCAGCCCATCTGTGACTTCCCTGTGTCACTTCATCTGCATAAAGTGTTGCCCTCAACACATGATGCATGAGAGGGGGGGAAAAAGGCTTTCAGTCTAGGCTTGTACTTGTTGCTGCTCCTTTCTGATTTGTAATCAGAGCCTCCTCACCAATTTTTCTTTCCTTTTTTAAGTTTTCCTCTGCCCCTTGGAACTTGCCTCCCTTCACTTGCTGGAGAACTTGGGTAATGTCTTGCAGGAAGAAGTGGAGAGCAATGTCCAATGAGGTGGTTAAGGGAGGGGCAGCTCTTCCTGCTTCAACTCAGTGTGGTGGGGTGGATTCTGAATCTTATGAAGTTGTCCCAATATTCGTAATGAGAGATAGTTGCCATCTTTGCTGGGAACAGCCTTGTTTTCACCTACCATGGTTAAAAGAACATGGAGGGCTGAGGACACCTGTGGCTTTTCCAATGACAGTAATAGAAATTAGCTACCATTTTGGGTGAGGGCAAAACTTTGTGAGACTTAAATTCATGACAGCCTTTGGGAACACCCCAAATGAGACTCACGCTAACATTGCAAGAGTTGACTATGCTGCAGGGAAAAGGGGAGGGGCCTGGGCTTCCCCAAACTTCTGGTTTGGGGTGAGCGGAACAAAGGGCAGAGGATTGTGGTTTATGAGGCACCTTCTGCAGGGTGGAGGGGCCTATGGTTTGTGGTGTCTCCTGTGGGCAGGGAAGGAGTCCTGGGGTTTACAGTAAGCCAGACAGTGGGGAGAGTTGTGGGCTCTTCTTCACATTGGGGAACCTTTCCTCCAAGTCTCTCTCTCTTTAAAATGGGGGCTGGGCACATCAAATGCTTTTTCACTTGTGTGTTTCTGTTGCAGGATCCGGCACTGTGGCTTCCTCGCATCCCATCACGACGGGCACCCCCGAGGGAAGCAGCTATGGAGCTATCGGTACGGAACGCTCTGGAACCAGAGCATCAGGCACCTCCTGGTACCTTGGCGGCCTGGGCAGCTGCTTCTGGGAGCAGAAGCTGGTTTGGTGGTAGACCCACACCCCTGCCATGGCCCCGAGGTCTCTTATTGTCCACAGAGGAGGCTGTGCCCCACAGGCTGCCTGCTGATTCTGAGACATTGCTTGTGGAGAAGGGGAGGAGCACAAATCCATGCGTGGACGGAGGGGAGGGAATCCATGGCTTTAGGCAGCTCCTCTTCCCCAAGGGCGGTTTTCCCTGGTTTCCTTGCTGCCATCCAGGCCACAGGGGGCTGAGCTGTAAGTTCCTTCCTATTGAGCCAGTGCACGTTGCCCTGGAGAGGTCAGTGCTAACCAAAGGCCACGCTGCTGCTCTCTCCGAGAACTCCCAGGCTCTGCAGCTCCACGGCCAAGACACAAGGGCCCAGTCCCTTACCTGGTGGCATAGATGAGGCCATGGGGGCCTGGGAGCCTGAGGTTTTTGAACTGATGTTGGAGAAGAGAGTGGCTGTGTTTTTGCTCGGCAGTGTGGAATTTTTAATTCCTGCTGCGGGTGCTTAGTGCAGTTGCTATCCTGGCCAATTCCTGCATGAAGGACACGCTCTAGTTCTTAAAAATGGTACTCCGTTTCCAGCCAGCAGGTGTGTGATATCTGCTGGGAAAGACCGTCAGAACCAGGCACTTATCTAGTGCAAGGAATAACATGGCTTTGGGAAGTGAAGTTGAATCAGAGTTCAGGGCTTTCATCTGGGATATGTTCTGACCCAGACCTAATTCTGGATCCATGGGAAAAGACTCCCTGCTCACGCAGGGTTTTTTCCTGCCCTTAAGAATATCTGGGCAATTCAGAAGAGCCCCTTAAGACTCTGAAATAAGTGAGCAAGAGAGCCCTGACACCGCTCTCCTCTGCCTCTCCAAGCACCACAGTCACTGTGCTCAGTCCACAAGGCTGCCCTGATCCTCCATGGGCAAATTGCTGGCACACAGCCTGGGCAGACACAACACTAGGTACAGGTAAGTCCAACCAACCCTGAAATGGGTTGCTGTGCTTGGGACCATTAGTGTTCCCACCTGCTTCGGGAAACATGACAAGTGTCTGGCTCTCTCCCTGGGTTAGAGGATTCCACTTTCTTCTCTCTTGTTTCAAAGCTTCTTTTAGAAAAGCTTGACATGCAACTTACATCTGCAGGGCAGTACCCCGAGGCCTCCCTAACATCAAACAAAATGCTTCGGCCTGTGCAGCTGGCTAGTGCATCTCAGACTTTCTATCCCACAGGGGCCAGGCTGGTAGCAAGCAAGTGGCAAACGTTATGGAAATCAAAGAAGGCGAGAAGGAAAATGCTAGGAAGAGCAGAGGGGTGGACTATGCGTGTGCAGAGCTGAATGTTTCTGTAGCCTAGATCAGAATTTTGTTGGAATTCCCAGGGAGGGCTGTAGCCATCTAACAACCTATTCCTTGGTCTTTGCATGCGCCATCAGACGCTCCTGGTATTGTGAACACTCCTTTGTTTCTGTGTATGGAGGGATTTACCCTTTAACATGAACCCTTCTTTCCTCATTTCCAGATGAGTCGAGCTCCAGTGGTGGCCGGCATTTATCCCCAGAGCATGGGTCCCCGGCTGGTTCTGACACAGACAGCTCTGTGGAGGAGGAGAGTGATTTTGACACCATGCCCGAAATTGAAAGTGATAAGAACGTCATCCGCACCAAGGTATGGCTGGTGTTGTCCTTGTGCAACGCGCTGCGTGGGGGGCCAACATCATGATTCCAAGCATTTATTGGTGGTCGCCATCTCTTTTAGCTCTGTTCCTCTAAGGGTGGATTAGTGTCCTTCATCGAACGAAGATTCAGATTAATGTATTTAGTAATCCTCCTTAACCTGGAAAGTTTTCCCACAGCCCTGATAGAAAACCATTGCTTATTAAGGCTAAAATGAACAGCATCATTTAGCAAAAGTGGGGGTATGCTGCTTTAGTGAGGGTAGTGCAACCTAGAATGCAAGGGAAAACAAATGAAGGGGTTGAAGTGGTGGAGGAAGAAAGAAGCTGGCTGGTGGTGGATACAGACACTTGAGGAGAGCCATAACCATACAGAATGAGGATGAGGGATACCAGTTTGGGGGTGCAGAGGAGACAAGGAACCAAGAGACTGATGCATACATTCCTGATCCAAGGTAATGTCTCTTACAATCTGCCTTCTCTTCTGTCTCCAGTACTTTCAGTTGCTTAGATTAATCCTTGGTGCAACTCCATGAGTACACCCATTGTGACAGCGGGGATGAATTGACTCGTGATCTGTCTCCATCTGGAACTTGATTTGAATCCTGGATCTTCTACTGAGTGTCATTTTTTACGTTCTTTGTTTTGTCATCTTGTTTCCAGAGAGAGTCTGGGCTTTTATTCAGGGATGTCCTGGGCTTTCTTCCTCTGCGAATCTCAAGAGTTTCTGCAGGGAAAGGACAAGCTTTACCCACTCACTTGGATAGTCAGAATGCATTCAGGCGTTCTAAAGATTTCCTTCTCCTTCCTGAATTCTCCTTCTCTCTCCCTTGTATCGTGTTTATATTGCAGATGTTCCTCTACCTATCAGACTTGTCCAGGAAGGATCGGAGAATTGTCAGCAAAAAATACAAAATTTATTTCTGGTAAGTAGAGGACAGACAGACAGCTACAGTCCGTAAATCTGGGTCCAGTCTTCAAATGTGGGTCCTTAAATTGGGTTTCCGGATCCCTCATTTGGGGACTCACTTAGAGGCACACGTTCACTTTTTAGGCACCAGGCTATGTTCCCTGCTATAGTTCTGGTAACTCTGATGTATAGGTCCACGTTTGAAGTATGTGGTGAGTGTGGGCATATGCACATGTATTTAGGAGTGCATGCAAGACCTTGTGACCATGGAGAGCAGAGCAAATTCACACTGTGTATTCAGCTGTGCTTCATTACATCACACCAGATTTCACCTATTAATATAAGTATTTGTGAGGGAGTATGTGACTGTGGCCCAGATCCTGCAGCCCCACATGTCTGACTTTCTCCCATTCCCCATTTATGCCTGCCCCTAAGACCTGAAACCTATATCTATTTTAAGGGCTGTTGGCTGGGGGGTTAGTTGAACAGCAGCTGTGGAGCTGGCTTGGTGGAAGGGCAATGTGACTGGCTGTAGTGCACACTTGGATGTTAGGAGAAACACTTGTTTCTGTCTCTGAGTTACACTTCAGCTCCAGGAATAGCTGCAGTGCTGTGGGAAGGAGTTGGTTAAGAGCCCTGGGGTTAGTGGGAGGACAGGGTGCCTACTACCCTCCAGAATTTGACACAAATCTACCTAGCACCAGTTGAAAGCCCCAGACTTCTCTTTTGATGTGTTTTTGTTTGTTTAAAAAAATTTTTTTGTTTGGCTCTGATCCTGTTGCTGACTCTGCATGCTGGTCCCTTCACACCATGCTTGGTCTGAACACCATGCTGGGTGGAGTCTGAAATGAGCTGGAAAACATTTGATGTTTGGTTTTCTTTCTTAAACTCTAGATCAAGTGGCTAGTAGCAGAAATTAGAGCTGCTCCCGTTCGATGGGGTGATATGTAGCTCAGAGTAAGGTGTCCAGATGCTGGCATGCCAGCTGAAGTACAATGGTATCCAATGCTCCTTTAGCTGCCACTGCAAATCCTAGCCTTAATGTGGAAGTGCCAACCACAGAAGCAGCTGAGCAATAAGTTGAAGTTTCAGACAGGAAGGAGGTGCTGCAGAGAGATGTGATGGAAAGATCTGTAGGGGTCCAGAAGCTGGAGAACAAATATGCTGGAAGGCAAGTGGAGGATCTGGGGGATGGAAAGTCAAAAAGAGGTGCCTACAACCAGACATCTGCTTGCTCTTCAATCACACAATTGCCTGTATTCACCGCCCCAGCATGGCATTAATTTGTCATTCTTCTGGTTCTGAAGAGCTCATGACTGTTGCTCAAATTTGTTTTCTTAAGCTGATCTTCCATTTGGAACTGTTCCCTCCATGCCCACAGCATCCTCTGGGTGCTGGCTGGAGCAGTCTCCCCTCCTGGCTGCTCTGTGGGAGGGTGACCATTTCCGGAGCTGCCATAAAGCCTAGTCAAAGGCGAAGCATCCCTGTGGAGGGGAGGGAAGAATATATACCATGAGTTCATGGCACAAGGCGCTATATCAGTGAGCATTGTGAGTCTTCGTTCTGAACCCTTTAAAGTGGTGCAGAACAACCACTTGCCTATATGCCGGTGTGGAAAATAAGAGTGTGACAGCTTTGCCTCTCTCCAGTGTCTTCCACCCAAAAATCTCTGTTATTCCTCTCGGAGGTAGATGTGTCATTAGCTCCACTTGACATATGGGGGTCACGTGAAGGGTAATTCACTTCCCTGAGGAGACAAAGCAAGCTAGGGGTAGCTCTGGAAAAAGAACCCAGGAGTTCTGACTTCCAGTCTACCGCTCTACCCACCAGACACCACACTTCCCCTTAAAGGGACAGGGGGAGACACACAAGTAGAGCCCAGACTGCATTGCTGCTGTGTGTAACTGCTGCGTACTCCCTCTCTGCAGGAACATCATCACAATTGCTGTGTTCTATGCACTGCCTGTGATCCAGCTGGTCATCACATACCAAACGGTGAGTGCTCCCTGGGCTTGGCCCTCTGTTCTTCCCCTAATGCTCTCTGGGGTTTGGCAAAGAAGGTAACCTCAGAATCAAGCAGTATCTAGGGGGTTTGCAAGGGGTATGCGGGGTTTGAATTCTTTTAACTGCTGTTGTTTGTGAGCCCCATGGTGCTTCCTGCATCCAATCGGTGCAAATCCAGTGCGACCTCCTGGCAGAACATCCACCTCCGGGCAGGGCATCTGAAAGGCCCCGCTCAGGGCCTCTCAGGTCAGCCCTGCAAATGGTGAACTCTGCAAGTTTTCCAGCCCCACCAGCGTGAGCATCTGGTTGGTTTGTTTGCATTTGAGGGAGGTGGGGATCCAGGGCCAAATCCTGTTTGTCTCAGTCCTTACTCAGGCACTGTATTATCTTAGACAGCCCTCTCCATGACACCAAAGTGCGTCGCAACGTTATGGAGTGCCCACGCAGATCTATTTCTCTTTCTCTGTGTTCCTCTTGGGGTGTCTGTATGTGTAATTGGTGAGAGAACTGTGTTTTGCACTGAGATTTGTTGTCACCAGCCTGAAGCTTTTCAGGAGCAAATTCCAATTTCATCTGGCAAGTCAATGAGAAAGTTCCATCTCTTGTGCACCCATGAGACTCCCTCTTCAGTTTGACCGTTCCTTTGCACGGGAGAAGCAGTCCTCCCGAGTACATTTTGAGTCACTGTTATCTGGATCTGGCCACTAGGCAGTGACTCTCAATACAGCCATCCCTGTTTCCAAAGTGTTGGCTCCCAAACTCACCTGCCCCATGGCCCAAAGCACATAAACCGCCAGGCGAATTAAAAAAAGCAAATGCCACAGACTGGAAGTCTGGATTCAGCAGATGGCCCCTGAGGCTCTGTCTGAAGCGTAAGCAGGGAGCTGACACTAGACTAGTGAGGGTTGGAAACCCTTGGGCAGCTCCCTCCTGTGGTCAGAGAGGTGCGGACACCTCGGTGTTACAGCCCTAGATCTTTACAATTCGTCTTGTCTCTTTAAAAGAAGACACGCACCTAGCAGGACAAGGGGGTTTTCAAGAGCCAGGCCTTGTATGTACCTTGAATTCTGTCTAGGTTCCAGGAGCCCAGAGCCACTGTGTTCATGATGTGTCTGTTAACTGTGGGTGGATTGTGCCAGGCAGTTTTCTGGGCATAACACTAGGTGAGGTTGCAGTCAGAGGTGGTTTGGCTACTGCTGTGAAATGCTAATTCTACACTGCTCTGGTTCCCTTTGCCCTCCTTCTCAGAGCTGGGATTAAGTGCAGAGCGTGCAAGCTAACACCAGTTCTCCGCCCTTCCCACCCCCACTCTGCAGGTGGTGAACGTAACCGGCAACCAGGATATCTGCTACTATAACTTCCTCTGTGCTCATCCTCTGGGGGTCCTGAGGTAAGTGAATCCTTTGTATCCATTCGCCGGCTAGCTCACTTGGATTTGAGATTCATCCTCTTGGTGGTGCATGCTGGGAGGGCATCGCCTTTGTGAAATACCCAGAGGGGAAGGGGGTGGGGAGGCAGGAAATGCAAGATTTTTTTACCTGCCAAGTTTGCGAGGTCACTGTAAGTTCAGGGATGGGACTGTGGCTTCTCTGTGCAGTGGCTGGGGGTGTCTTTCCACTGAGTTGTATGAAGGAGACATCCATGGGAAACGTAGCATGGGGCACCCGGGCAAAGCCACCAAAGTGTGGTTAAAGTCTCCTACGCTCTTCAGACTTTTTCACATGTGTGCGAGTGAGCAGTGATGGCACGAGCAAGTCCAGGCCAGACCTTTAATTCAGAGAAGTGAGCCATTGCAAGCAGCAGTGCAGAAGCAGAGAAGGGGTTAAACCACTGAGCCAGGCTGAATCTGCTGAACTTGGACGTTACAGCAAGTTGAGGGTGTGAAATCAACCTGTTTGGAGACCTCTGCTGAATCCTTTGACTGCTTGGGGGGGGGGGGGAACCTTCGCCCTGCTGAACCAAACCTTTCCTGTGGTCTTTTACCACTGGTTTAGTTTAATTTGGATGAAGGTCTGTGGCCTGTCGTGTGGGGGAGCAGACGAGATGATCAGAGTGGGTGCTTCTGGCTTTAAAATCTATGGCTTTACTGCTGGGTGGATCACCCTCGGTGTCGGAAGATGGCCTCAGGGATGTTAAAATCTGCATTCTCTCCCCACCACTCCCTCCTCTTTCTTTGGGGGACTCCTTCCCCACAGCGCTTTCAACAACATCCTCAGCAACGTGGGCCACGTGCTGCTGGGCTTCCTCTTCCTGCTGATCGTGTTGCGCAGAGACCTTCTCCACCGCCGTTCGCTGGAAGCCAAAGACACCTACACGCTGGTATGGGACGTGCCCCCGCTCACATAGGCAGGGGAGGAGGCTCACTGCATCCTAAGAGAGCGGGGAGAGTTTTGTGGCTGGATTCCTTGCTGGGTCTGAACTGATAGATGCCCATCCCCCCCGGGGGGGGGGGGGGGGGCGCAACTGCCAGGGCTTAATTTGTAATGAAAGAGGTGCCGGGGCTCAAGCCATTTTTTTTCCCTTCCAGAACTGATGCAGCAAGCCCCCCGGCAACTGCATTCTGAGCTATATGCAGGCTTGGCACACGTGACCACGCGGTCTGCCTGGGGCACTGCTGTGGTGAACCTTTAGTGAGAGCAGGCGGGTGCCACTGTCACCAACATCAGAGCTGTGCCCTTTCCTCAGTGCCCTCTAGGGAAGGAATAGACCCACTGGGTAGGAAACCGTTCTAGTTAGTGCGCTGGGGGCAGTGGGAGGAGGGGTGTTTGAGAGAGATTCCTTTGACAAAGGCCTAGCTTTGGATTTGTACTGTGACCATCGCCGCATGGCAGGGCCTGACAAACCCCGGGCACCAGGTCGCCATGGTGCCTAGACATTTCAGTTTGGCGCCTAGTATTTTTCCATGGGGAGCGGCCGCCGCGCTTTGGCCAGGGCGCCACTGCATCCATGTGGCAGGGCCAGGAGGGGGGGGGGGAGCGCTGCAGCTGCCATGCTCCAGCTAGGGCGCCCTGCTTCTGAGCTCAGGTTGTGGGAGAGGGGTGGGCGGGGTGGGCGGAAGGGGCGGGCTGGGAGGGGAGAGCGACTGCTGCGCTTGGGTTAGAGAGGCCCCGCCTCTGAGCCCACGTTGTCTGGCTCCTTAATTTTTTAGCTGACTTCTTGCTCCAAAATAAATTTGTCAAGCCCTGCCTCATGGTGTCCAGATGCCCAACATATTAATGCAGCATGAATGAGACCCTGCCCTTGGCCCTGACAAAGGGACTGAGTAGTTCTCAGCAGTCAGTTTCGGATGGTGAATATCTCCTGTTTATCACAGTATTTTAGTTGGTTATCTTTAAAGTCCAGAACGCCCCCTGAGAAGAGCACAACACCACAGGTGGAGACTCAAAAGCCCCCTCTCCTTTGTAAGGGGGGGAGACCCGTCCATTTTATTCCAGAGGAACTCGGCTGTCTCTGCTTGAGCTGCACTGAACAGGAAGTTTATTTTAACCCTGGCTCTATGTAAGCGGGGGAATGGGCCCGCTTTTCTGGGGAACTTTCCTGGCTCATACACTATCCCGACAGAGTTGGCTAGCAAAAGGATCTGAGTCCTTGCTCCCACTCTCTTTACCCAAAGGCCCACCTGACCTCAAGGGCTCCCCTCCCACTCTCCTGTGTGGTGGGGTCCCTGTAACCCCGACAAAGCTGGGCCCAGGATTCCTGGGTCTCAAAGCCCAATCTTGCCGTGGTCCCTTAGGGCAGGGGTTAGGGTGACCCCACTCCGGGGTACTGACTCTGCACTGAGCGCTTCCCTGACCCACTAATCATTGCATACGGTGCAAAGCAATACAACTGATTACACAAACAGCAATCGAAAATCAAATAAAAGAAATAAGAGGAGAAAGGTTAAAGGAAAACACCCAACACCGCCCCCTGGCACAGGGGCACCACACACAGCGTCTCTGGGGTGTAGTGTCTGTGTCACGCGTCGCTGGCCCCCTGGCCAGGCCCTGGCTGCGTGGCAGGGACGCAGAGTCACACTTGTTCTGGCGGTGGCCACATGCCCCCAGGCTCTAGGGGGCAGAGCCCTTCCCCCAGCGTCGCCCCCCCATTGGGGTTACGATCCCCTGCTGAGCCTGGCCTGCGAGGCCTCTGGGCTGGTGGCGTCCCCCTCCCTCTCCCTCTCCGCAGCTGCTCACCGCACCCGGCTCCGGCTCCGCTCAGTGCAGCTGTGCTCGGCTCTGCTCCGCTCGGCTCTCTGGGGTGCCCCTCTGGTTCTGCTGCTGTGGCTCGGCTCAGCTCAGCTCCGCTCCCTGGGTCTCCTCTCTGGCCTGCCCCCAGTCGCTGGCTGCTCTGTCCTTAGCTCTGCCCAGGCAGGCACAGGCAGGTAGCTCCAGCTCACAGGGAGGATGGGACCCCCTCCCCCATCCCCACCCTACTGGTTCCCTCATTGGCCTGCCCGCCCTGTCAGTCAGGCTGACCTGAGTTGGCCTCTCCCCACTGGCCCTGGGGGCTGGGGCTGTTTCGGGGTCCTACTTCCTCAAGAGATGCCAGCCAAAAAGACCCGCTACGTTTCAGGAGGGGCGAACAGACCCCTTCCGCTTAGGAAGCTGTAGTCGTACCCGAGCTCACAGCAAAGCGACGTTGGGTTTGTGTGCGCATGGGAGAGGTCAGAGGCCTTAAGTACTGCCGGCAGTGGTATTGATGATTCAGTAGGTGGCGCTGTTCCTCTGATTTAGTTCTGAGCAAGCAGCGGGGTAGGGCATTTGTGTTCCTGAACTTTCAAATGAGACCAAAATTGGGTCCTGGCAAAGATCTCTTCTCCAAAGGGCTGAGGGGACTCAGTTCCTCACTGACTTGCACCTGTCTTCTCATTTGCACCTGTGGAAAATGCTATTCTTCTGACTGGATAGTGCCTTACACCAGTGGTACACTCCGTTTGCACAGGTGTCAATCACCACGCAAGGTGCAGGGTACGGGGAATCTGGGCTGGGGTTTTTGGTATCAGTGCACTGACAAATTCCCCCGCAGTTAGCTACGTCTTGCCCCCAAACCCACCCTGCAGTTCCAGGCTGGGTCTTAGACCGCTAAGTAGCGTGGCAGTGTGGTGCTGTTTGCCATAGACACCCCAAAGATGACTGCCCTTCATTGGATTGTGTGCGTGTGTATGCCAAATTTAGTGTGAGCTCCCCAGGAATAGGAGAGCTGCTTGGTGAGGTTATTACACTCGGTACCTTTTATTCTCTTCCAGGAGTATGGAATCCCCAAACACTTTGGTCTCTTCTATGCCATGGGCATTGCTTTGATGATGGAAGGGGTTCTCAGTGCTTGTTACCATGTCTGCCCCAACTACTCTAATTTCCAGTTTGGTAAGTGGAGACCTCCAGCCAGCAGAGAAACATACGGGGAAGGGAGGGGTTCAGGTGTCAACCACTTAAGTTTGAAGCAGGTCATCCAAGTGGAACTTCGGCCTCCCCCAGGTGTGCTAGGCCTGCACACTGCCTTGGAGCTTGCCCACTGGTTGGGTTTGCAGGAACAAGTTGGTGAATGCTGTGTTTTTGGGCTCCACTTGATGGTGCACTTCATCCCAGTCTGCACTGTCCGGGTGACTGTGTCAGCAATGTGCTGGCAAGAACCACGATTCCCCTCCATTCTGGCACGAAGTGTTTAAACGTAGTGTAAGCATGGCCTAAATTGTTTGCCTCTGAGGCTCTAACAGCCCCTGGTTACCACAAAAGATCCAATGGGCCATGTATCTAATACGTGAACCTCTATCCCACCATGATTGCAACTGTCTCCCTCTAGGTCAGGCTGCCTGTTCCCAGCAATAATCCCACGTGGCCCACTTGTGCTGGCCACGTTGCAAGCACTTAATTCTCATTCTGCATTGCTTCGCGCCGCCCAGGAGCCTCGCAGTTCAAATCAGAGGACAGCTGGGGCAAACTGACGTAGCTCCGGGGCATTATGCCTGCCAGCCGTGGGTCTGGCACGTGGGCTCTGCTCTGATTTACAGACGCTCTCTCAAGAGCCCTCTTAGTGCCCTGTGTCGTAGGTAAGGAAGAGGCCTGTCTTCATGCTCTCTCTTCTGTTCCTTTCACAGACACCTCCTTCATGTACATGATTGCAGGGCTCTGCATGCTCAAGCTGTACCAGACCCGCCACCCTGACATCAACGCCAGTGCCTACTCTGCGTATGCCTCCTTCGCTGTGGTCATCTGCCTGGCTGTCCTTGGCGTGGTATGGTTCTCTCCTGCCCACCTGGCTCTCCGGGAAGGAGCTGTTGCAGCCAGAAGCACTGATCAAATGGAGAAAAAGGAAAAAGAGGGAGGGAGGCATAGGGTAGTGGGGCCCTGTAACCCCAGCTGGCCCCTGGGTGAGCGTGACCAATGCTGCTGGCCCTTGGCTCTTGTTTTACAAGAGAGAAGCTTCTACTTTTTATGGGCGGGAAGGAAACCTTAAAGATGTGAGCCCAGTGTCAATGGGGCAGCTGCGAAGACCCGGCTCAATCGATCCGGAAGTCGATGCACTAAAACCAGTCCCTCAAGTGGCATGGCGCTGCGTCGACGGGCGCGCATTTCCTGTCGGCGCAGCACAGTGAAGACGCCGTGTAGAAGGGGAGTTACGAAGTTGATGGGAGTTATGTGAGTTATGCAGAGTAGCTTGCGTAACTCCTGCCGACTGCCACTGAATTTCCAGGTAAGTGTAGACCTGGCCTCAGTTCAGCTCCTGAGTGATTAGAGGAGCAGCAGCAAAGACCCCTTCTCACTTTTCCAGGCTCTTGGTTTCTCCCATCTAGGGCGCGCAGAGGGGGGGAAAATCAGCTGCCTGTAGGCTTGGCCTCCTCTCTGGCAGGCCTGTTGCCACCCCAGCCCTAACCCTCATAGGGGCTGTTCCTCATGGAGAGCTGTTAGAGAAAAGACACACACCACACACAAGCTACCACAGTGCTGGGTACATACAGCTGGCAGGGTTCTCTCAGGAGAGGCTCAGGGCTAGAATAATGAGGGGGGAGGGCAACAGGGTAGGAGTGACATGCATCTGCCCCCAGGGAGACCCAGGAGCGAAGCAGCGGGGAATGCGACAGGCCAGGATTTTCAGGCACACCCGCAGCGCTGTAGGAGGGGTTCAGACTGGAGCAGTAGGTGAGGCTACAAGTCAGGAACGCAGAGCTTGGCGGGGGAGGAGGGACAGGACTGGGATAGCAGGGGGACACTATTCCCCCTCGCTATTAATCCTGGCCCAGAGCTGTATATTTTATCACCGCACCTGAGCCTTCCGCTGATTTACTGCTCGAAAACAGACACTTCATTGGATCAAATGCTTCGTACTAGGTCCCTGCTTGGAGACGTGCCCCATGGCATGGAGCACCATGTAAGGGCTATCCTCGCACATGCACAATGAGTCTCGCTCTGGGGAGTAGAACAAGGGCTGCAATGGCAGAGGGGTCCATGATTCAGGAGAGAGGCTTGTGCCCAGCCCCTGGCCATCCTGTGCACGGCTCTGCCCGCTGCTTCGCTTTCACGATCTCCCAGCCCTGTGCAGGCTGATCTGGAAACCACAGCAGTGAGGAGGCTCACGGCACACACAAATCATGCCTGGCCAGCCAGTGCTACTGAGGCATTAGCTCAGTGATGCTGTGAACCACTGAAATCCCTGGGGACAGGAGCTTCATATGGTAGTGAGCAAGAGCGGCCTGGAGGCCTCGCTGGGAGGTGTCTGGAGGAAGCCTCCCCTCAGAGCCATATGATTAATTCAGTAGGGTAACTGGTTTCCCCTCTGGGCTTTCTCAGTCCCATCCTGGATGCTGTAACATTTCAGTCAACACTGACCAAGCAAAATCAACTTTGGCCTGGGTGAACTCCCCAGAGGCGCAATTCCACTCTGAACCCCCGGTGGCCTGGACTTTCTAATGTGAAACGTGAATCCATGCAGCACTAGCACTTAGAGAGAGGAGTAAGGATCCGTATGTGATATGTGCAGAAAGCTACAGTCCTGCAACACCGAGGCTGGTAGTTTAATCAGACAAATCCTGGGATATTCCCATCTGAGGTTCCTGCCGTAACTTCAGTGCTGCCTCTGTGCACTACAAGAGGCTTTCATTAGGGGAACACCCAATGCTGGGCAATGGGGCCTATGATCTCGCAAATAATACAAAGAAAACACAAATAATACATAGGATCCTATTACCCTAAATACGTCCAGAGCAGATAGCCTTTTGTGTTTTCTCTACGTATGTTGTGACATAATCTAGAGAAACCCCATTGTAGTGCATGCACCCAGGGGGAAGATGTAAGGTTCCCACAGTCCAACAGTAGCTTTATATTTCCTGACTCCCTAATATACAATTCATATTTTAAAGTTTAATATGGCATTGACCTAGATCTTGAATATCCTTGCCAGCTCATAATTCAAAGACAGGAGAAAGCATGATAGTGCCTGCTGTACACTGAGTACCTCTGTCCTTTTGGTCCTCAGATAAATGTTCTCTAGCTAGCCGGGTGGGAATTGGGGCTTTGAGAATCTGTCCACAGAAAGATCACACCTGTCTCTGACACTTGTGCGCTTTCTAGTGGTCAGCCCTGTCTATAACCTGGCACCCTCAAACATGAGGTCTTCCCTGTGTTCTCTCATTTACGCATCTGCAAGGTCAAACACCTGGGGGATGTTCTGAGTTTGCACACTTCATGAGTGGCTTGACGTTCAGAGGTGTTGAATACCTGCCGCTCCCATTTGTTTGGGTTGGACTTGTGGGTGTTCAGGTCACTTTTATGTAGGTACTTCAATGTGGATTTAGGAATCTGGATTTAGGCTCCCAGGTGACCGTTTCTGGCCACGTCCTTTAGCAGGTTCTGTGTTTGGCAAGCATTTCTGAGGCCAGGGGGGAGGAGTTGGGGGCTGAGTAACGGGGTGGTACTTGAAAACCTACTTTTTTTTTTCCCCTCGCGTCCAGGTGTTCGGAAAGAATGACGTGTGGTTTTGGGTCATCTTCTCAGCAATCCACATCCTGGCCTCACTGGCTCTCAGCACCCAGATCTACTACATGGGCCGCTTCAAAATCGGTAAGCGTTGTGATTTAGGAGAAACGGGCTCTTTGTCCCAGGTGCTTCCGTGCCTCTTGGTCCCCACCTTGAATTAGGGCACAAGAATTAGTAACAACGGCAGCCTATGCCGCCTCTGCAGAGCCAGGCTGGCTGCCGGCCCTTGTGCTCCATGCTCGGGGCAGTGCCACGCTCCTAATGCTGTCCCCCAGATCCGTGGGGTACTTACACCTCTGCTTTCTGGCGCCGGGAGAGCCCAGCAGAGTAATCCACTTTGTGGCACTCCCGCTTAACTGGGCTCCCAACGATGCTGTCACAGGGACGCCTTCTGCCCAGAGTGGTGTTCTCTGCTGCTGTGCCCAGAGGTGGTGCTGTACCTCAGAGCGGTACAGGGTCAGGTAGCAGTTAAGTCACCCAGCGCTCAGAGAAGCAGCTGGGAGGAGTCTGCCCTCCAGCCTAGCGTGCAGGCCCTGCAAAGCTGTTGTGCTCCACTCACAAACCTCTTTCTCCTTTCTCTCCTGCTGCCCTTGGTCTCAGATGTCCCTGACACAGGTAACCAGCAGCTCGCTTTCTTCCCTGTTTGGATTGAGTGAGCAGCAGTGTAGCAGGTGGACGGGGATAGTGTTGTCCCTTGAGCTTGCTGTGTGGGTCCTTTAGGAGTGAGATCAGTGGCACAGAAGGGGCCACGGGAAGCGCCCACGGCAGTGGAACTGCCTCCCTTCCACTGCAGAAAGGGGGACATGGAGCAGGCGTGCAGCAGAGCGCCAGCCTTGGCGCCCTGGACTCTGTACCAGTTCCACTCGAGCCTCTGTAGGGTTGGGCCTGTGAGAGTGTGCATCCGTCGACCACAAACCCTCCAGTAGGGACAACAGCCTGAGGGGTGGATTCCAGCCCCTTTAAGACCTTGCAGCCATTTTCTCTTTGGGTGGCGAGGGCTGAATCTCTCACTAGGTGCAAATCCCTAGAGAAGGGACCTGTGGAAGTGCTTTGCCTTGCCCCATGGATCAGCGCATACTCCTGCCTCCCTCTGAGGATCAGCCACAGAGTATGCCAGGGGGACTCTTGGACAATGCCGAAGAGCTATAGGTGGGTGTTGAAACTCTGCATGGCCAAATGCCATTCAGCTGCCTGCTGTCTGTATGTCAGCATCCCTGGGTGGTGGTGGAGTCCTGTGCTGTGAATCACTGTGAGCTGCCACAGCAATGGTTTGTTTCTCAAAGGGAAGGCAAAGCAATCAAGCTTGGGGCGTGTGGGCTCCCCACTTCCATGCCCTCCACAAGGCACCCTGCTACCAGGGTAGCGATATCTCTTTCCTGCCCCATCAGGGCTGCTCCGCTGGAGACATTGGCTTTCTTGTCCTCTTATCTCTGGCAGACTTTGGGATTTTCCGCCGGGTGGCGATGGTGCTGTACACGGACTGCATCCAGCAGTGCAGCCGGCCGATGTACATGGTAGGTGGCTTCCCTGGTCCGTCCTTGGCTGTTTACTCCGTTGCCAGCTAGGGAAAGGGTAAATCTGCGCAGAACTTGCACAGGCAGCACATGTGGCTCTTCAAATGAGTGGACTCCTCCCCCCACTGCCCCCCCCCACAAAAAAAATCTGACAAACCCACCAACAAAAAAGCTAATATCTTTGGTCTGGAATTCCACACACTTAGTCCTAGGCTGGAGAAGGCTTTTGGGGGGAGTTTGAGGTGACTCGGTCAAGGAGAGGGGAGGAGGATTTCTTTCTTTACTTAGTGGATTTTAAAAAAATACATTATTCTGAGGATGTTCGCATAGGGAGGTCAGCACTGGATTCACAACAGCCTTGACCTGGGCATGGAGGTTGTAGCTTTAGCTGTTATTCCTGCCTCACCTTTGGGCATAGGGCATTATGCAGACAAATACAAGATGTGGTTGTTACCCAAGTCCCTTAAACTCTCTTCTTGTGAGAGGCCATTCAGCACAGCCTACAGCCTGGCACCTAGGATACCTTATGGGACAAACCAATCCTGTTTGTCCCAGGTGACTGAGAAATTTGAAGCAGTTAGACTCGCATACCCCATCTATTACTTTATTTTTGTTTTTAAAGACACTTTTTACTTCTGGGACAGACTGTGAATTTCCTTAGCAGTCTACGACCATGTGGATCTTAAGAAAACACTGTTAATTAGAAACAGAAATCCACACCTACAACACCAAAACAAAATGAATGTGATGAAAGCAGGTCTAGGCTTAAAGGGACAGCTTCCCCTTAAAAAGAACACTGCTGTCTGCAAAGTTTTTCACCTGCTGTAGTTAGTTGCAAGAATTACCCAAGCACACTGTAACTGAAAATGTCAGAGTGGGAGGTTCTCTTGTGCATTTGACAGTGCTTTGTGCTAATCATTTTCCCTGTCTCCCTTGCATAGTCAGTTTCCTTCTTTGCATGAGAGAAAACATTTTAAAGAAATAGGAAAACTGTTATTTGTAAAACCACAAAAACTGGCCAGTGGATTCAGCGGCAGATGCATTGCCTGAAACGTCTTGGAACTCGTTTTTTGAAATAGATTACATTTCCACTTAGCAAGGTCCCTTTAGAGTCCATAAACGTGGGAGCAATTGGTTCTACTAGCACACATTCACCAAAAGGGGATTTGAAAGTCTCACATTTGTGTATTTGTGAGAGCCACATTTTAAATTCATGAGTGAGAGGATCTTGAGCTGCTGTGACAAAGTTCTCTGCCTGCCCGTTGTGCCGCGTTTTGTGTAGCATTTGTGAAGGCTGAACATTCATCCGTGATGATTTTGCCTTCTCTCCAGGACAGAATGGTGCTGCTTATTGTTGGAAACCTGGTCAACTGGTCCTTGTAAGTAGTATTTTGTATGTGTGTGCATGTTTCAGCATTGGTGGTTGTAGGTAGGTTGAGTAGGATGGGAAATGCAGTGGAGCCTTTCAGTTTTTTCCATTGTATTTCAGCAACCTTGAAGTGAAGGTGTGTCCCAGGCTTTAAAGAGCTGAAACCAGGCGCATGATCCTGTTAGAACTGAGAAGCTAAAATGAGTCAGGCCTACTCAATATTTATTTGGGAGACGGTCAACAAAACAGGTGTTGCAGATGGTGGTTTTGTAGGGGCACTCTTCCCCTCTGACACCGCTAAAGCTCTGCATGAGGTAGCTGGCTCAGGCTAGCTTGACTCAAGTGAGCGTGGCTAGCAGCGCTGGAGACGGGGCAGCACAGGTTTCAGCACAGGTAATGCAACCCCGACACAGGCCCTGGTTTCATACTCTGCTCGCTAGACCTCACCTGTGCTGTCGTCACTGCAGTTGTCACCCATGCTAACTGGATTCAAGCTAGCTCAGGCAGGCTAGCCCCTGAACACCTTGTGCAGTGTAGACATACCCTGAATCAGGACTCATCCAGCACCCTGGCGTGCTCTTAGGGATGTTGCTGGAAGAGCCAGCTCTTGGATGAGATGTAAAATCAAGGTGCTGGCTCTTGTTGAAATTTCCTTGATGCCGTTTCCCTAGAGAATTCCTTGTTTAAAACCTAGTTTGGGTAATTGCATTCTACCTCCTTAAATCCACCCTGCTGAATTCTTCATTTTCTGTCCTATCTCCATTTCTTCCAAGAGCCAGGATCACCAAGGTGCACTGTGCTCTGGCCACTCACCAGGGGTAGGGCAGGAACAACTGGTGTAGCTTTGGCATAGTTGCGGATTTCCCTACACTGAGTCCACTTTAAGGCAGCTTTCCAGGAATTTTGTGCCACTGAAGTGGTTCAGAAGAGACAAAAGTTTGGCTAAAGATCTGACAATGTGATCACTGAAATGAAACCACCTCTGGCTGTTTCATTCCACATCCACAGCCCAACCAACCACCCAGGAAAGGGTAGAAAGAAGAATCCCAGATTCAACTGGGGAGGAGGGAGGAATTTAGAATGTCAGAATGTAATTTCTCAGCTGGAATGTAGTGCCTAGTTTATGCTCCTAGTCAATGTCCAATGTAATTTTCGCAAATAGTCGGCATGCTGTTTTGTGGGGATCTTCCAACAGCAGCACACCACGGGGAAATGGGATTGCAAAAGACAGATGTTGACAGGGGCCGTGCAGGGCCTGAAATGTCTTTAACGCCGTCATTTAAAACAGACTACAGCTTTCAAGCTGATGGTGAAGTGGATCCAAATGGTAGATTGATTTGCCTGTTGCCCTGTAGGGACAGCCAATGAGAAGGGCATCAGGAGGAACTCTAGTCATGGTTTCTCAGCCTCTCACCTGCTAACCTACAGCTCCTGCATATTGAACAGGGAAAGACAAAATATTGGCAGCAAGATGGGAATTGAGACGTGAGGGCAGCAGGAGCAGGATCTATGGGTAGGCTGTGGAGGGGTGAGGAGAGGGACAAGACGCCTGGGTTCTGGTCTTAGCTCTTCCACTGACTCCATGTGGATGACCTTACGCAAGTCACTTCCTCACCTTCTTCCTTTGCTTCCCATCTGTAAAATACGGCATTAAGTATTCACCTACTGCCCCAGCGGGCTGAGGGGCCAACTCCGTGTCTGTCAAGTGTCCTGTGATAGCAGGAGCAGCATGAGATTAATGCATTCTGGAGTCTCCCCACCCAGCATGGGTGAGGGAGTTGGCTAATGTGGCTCTCTGTCCCTCCCTTTCCTCAGTGCTGTCTTTGGACTGGTGTATCGGCCAAGGGACTTTGCCTCCTACATGCTGGGGATCTTTATCTGTAACCTACTGCTGTATCTGGCCTTTTACATCATCATGAAGGTAAAGGAGGCAATCGCCGCTGTTCGTCATGCTCTTGGGGCCTGTCTTTATTTCCAATGCCTTCCCGGAAGGGAAGTCGAGGGGTTTCATGTGGCAGTTCCTTGGGTCTCCACAACTCCTGCGGTGCCATGTGATGGGGAGCCAACTGCGCAGTGTCTGCAGCTGCTTCTCTCACTGCCCCTCTGATTGCAGCATCCGCTCCTAATGCACTGGAAAGTAAAGTTGTGGGACCTGCTGATTCTGCTGTGCAGGGGGCCCTGGGCCCAGGGGTCAGGAGGGATCCCATCAACAATATGTGATCAGCTGGTGTTAACAGAAACATGTGGGGCAGCCACACCTCAGACAGTTGTTCATGAGGGTGGTATACCAGTGTGTTCTGGGACTCCACAGTGCCTATTCGTAGGGAAAGGCTGCAGGGAACAGAGGTTTCTGGGTAACTTTCTAACAGGATGCCCTGCATTGGGAGATGCTTAAGAGGATAGATTGAGCTGATGTAGCTGCATCACTTGTGCTTGCCAGCGGCCAAGGAGCCGTTGCAGCCCATCTGGGGTGTCTCAAACAGACCTTGTAAAACTCCGGGGCTGGCGTCCTCAAGAGGATGCAAGGCATTGTATAGCATTGCAAACTCGCCAGGCGCTGCTTGTTATGTCTCTTTGCAGAGTGCAGCCAGAGCCTTAGACGCACACACAAGGGCAATAAATGAAGCCAGGCCTTTCGGAAAGTCGAAAAGGCAGATGATTTTTCTGACCCAAAATTGAGAACAACGGACGCCCTCTGTGCTGCTGACGGCACCCTCCTGTGCTCAGGGGTGTGCTGGGTTAGGAACAGTGACCCAGCACTGTGCCCTTCACTGTGATTTGTGTGCACAGCTGGATGGTTCCTGGAAAGTACGTGGATTGTACGTTGCCTCCCTGGGCTGATTTTTGAGACCTTGTTCCTTTTTATCGGTGCAGCTTCGTAGCTCTGAGAAGCTCCTGCCCATTCCGCTGTTCTGCATCGTGGCCACAGCCGTGGTCTGGGCTGCAGCCCTTTATTTCTTCTTCCAAAACCTCAGCAGCTGGGAGGTAAAGTTCACACATTTGTTTTTCTCTCTCTCCCTTCCTCCATCATGTTCTCTGTTCTGCTCCCTTTTCCTTCCTCTGTCCATGCTTCTGAATATCCCTTTTTATCCTGCAAAACATGGTATGGGAAAAGAAGTCTGGGTCATTAATAACAATAAATGGCAAAGAAAGGGCAAACTCCTTCAAGGTACTGGCAGGATAGAGACCATTACAGACGTGAACCAAATATAACTGACCCTAATACAGGAATAGCCAAGGGCATCCTGTACCACACTGTTGATCCTCCATGCTCCTTATTGCACTACTATGAATTGAGAGGGAGGTGGGAAAGTGATCCACTGGCTGCAGAAAAGGCAGGCTGTTGGTGGAGAGAGAAAATATAGCTGTGCGTTGGTAGGTCTGTAACATAAGATTTTGTAGGAGTTCCCAGGATTAGAATTCCCCCAGGTGGCAATGTCTTTTCTTCTGCATCTGTTTGTATAGAGGGGATGGGTCTGTCTTTCCAGTGGTGTATGCATTCTTAATTCTAGACTCTCCTATGCTATGAGTGTTCACCAGAACATGGTGTTCATATGGAATATCTATCTGAGGTTTTGGCCTGGAGTGAGAAGACAGCAGCTGATAAAGAAGTTTTAGCTTGTTTGTAGTGGTGGTGTAGCCATGCTGGTCCGAGGATATTAGAGAGACAAGGTGGGTGAGATAATCTCTTTTATTGGACCAACTTCTGTTGGTGAACAGAGACCAGTTTCTGAGCTTACACAGAGCTCTTCTTCAGGTCTGGGAAAGGTATTCAGTGTCACAGCTAAATACAAGACTGAACAGAGAGTGTAGCAGAAGTAGTTAGTGCATATTCTATAGGACAATTCAAGGTGAAGTAGCCCGTTAACACTCCTGTAGACATAGGACAAAAGTGAGGGTTAGTGGGTTACAGATTGCTGTAATAAGCCATAAATCGAGTGTCTTTATTAAGACCATGATTTTTAGTGTCTAGCAAAGTTATACCATTAAGCTCCCAGGCTTGTCTTTTGAAAGTATTGTACAGGTTTCCTTTGAGGATGAGGACTGAGAGGTCAGATATAGCGTGATCACTTCATTAAAGGTGCTCACCCACAGGTGATAGGGTGTTGTCCTTTACCAAAACATTTTCAAAAGATGAGCCTGGGAAGTTTGTATTAATTACTCTGCTGGATACCAAAAATCATAGACTGAGCAGAGACATTGGATTTATGGCTTATTACAACAATCTGTAATCCACTAACCCCTTCTCTGTGTCCTATGACTGCACAGGGCCAGTACCTTGAATGGTCCCTTAAAATATGTGCTAACTACTTTTCCTAAACAATCTGTTCTATCTTGTGTGTAGCTGTGACTCTGGGAGTTCCTTTCCCAGATGTTGCTAACCCCCCAGGATTGTCCTGGAGTCTCCAGCAATTAAAGATTAATCTTTAATTAAAGATTGCCATGTGATGAAACCTCCAGGATTACATCCAACCAAAACTGGCAACCTTATTCCCAGACCTGGAATCATTATAGAATCATAGAAGATGAGGGTTGGAAGGGACCTTGGGAGGTTGTCTAGTCCAACCCCCTGCTCAGAGCAGGACCAACCCCAACTAAATCAAGAAGAGCTCTGTGTAGCTTGAAAGGTTGACACTCTCATCAAGAGAAGTTGGTCCAGTAAAAGGTATTACCGCACTCACCTTGTTTCTTCAAAGTTTGTGTGTTAGGTTCAGTTTGCCAAAAGGAGCGGGTGATGGAGACTTTCTTTAGTAGTTGAGAAAAAAGGATAGTAGAGAGGCTGCAACATGGAGCAGTGTGGTCTTTTTTTGGGTTGATAACCACAGAGGGCAGAAATTTCTTTGAATGCTTGTAAGTCCTTTTGCAATGTTTCTAGCATATCTCTTCCCTGCATAATGTTAAAAATCATACGGACCCAGATCCCTGTAGCTCTCCCAGTATTGAGACAGTGACAGCGTTGCTTGCACACTGAAGATCTCGCTGAAGTGGAAAGTTTGAGCTCCAGTTTTCAGTGGTGTCAGGGAGAAGGCATGAAGATTGGTAGGTGTGGAATCATATCCACTCTTAGACTTTCTGTGTGACCCATAAGATAAAGCTGTCAGGAGTCTGCGAGATGAGTCTGCAGAGACTTTCAAGAGTGAGCAAATGTTGATGGATGGGGTTTTTCAGATCAGGTTCTGCACCTATGTATGCCATTGCTTTGGTTAATTCAAAGGGCACGTCTGGTATTAGAAGGCTTGGGCAATCTGAGGGAGGCTGAGGTTTGAATTTGTTTGCGGTTTTGTTTATAGCCCATGAAACTGGCCCAGAAGGGGAGCACGTGGGAATGGATTATATTCGCGAGTATCGCTGAAATGAAACTATCAAGGTCAAGTTTTGTTGTTTTTTGTTTGTATTTCAATAGCGCCTACTGGCCACAACCGAGATCAAGGCTCCATTGAGCTAGGTGCTGTACACACACAGCGTAAGAGACCGTCCTTGCTTTAAAGTGCTCACAATATAAATAAAGAGAGACTGAGGTGGGAGGGGAAGTGGAGGCCCAAGGTCACGGAGCAGGTCAGTGGCACAGCTGAGTATCTGAAAGCTGAAGATCTTTGGCTGCACGTTGTTAACGGTGAAGGTACTTAATTATTTGGAACAAGTTACCTGGAGTTGTGGTGGGTTCTCCATCTCCGGAAGACCTCCTCTATTTCCGCCAGAAATTCTGAGCTTGATGTAGGAATTACTGGGGCATGCAGGCGGTCAGACTAGATGTTCACTGGGCTCCTTTCTGCCCTGGGAATCTAGGAACCCATCAGTAGCACTCATGTCTCCGGACTCCAAGTCCAGTGCCCTAGCCCCTGCACCACACTGTCTGTCTCTGTCTGTCTCCTCATGCCACCTCCTCCCTCTCTCCCCTTCACATTCTCCGTCCACTCGCTCCGACTCTCCAGTTGCCCCTCCCCAGGGCAGCTGTTTGGTCTGATGTTTCACGCTGTTGCGCCGGGTGAGGCCGGGGGAGATGTGTGGTGCCCTGAGGCACTCTGCAAGCAACACGCCACAAAGGTGCCTATCCCCACTCGGGGTGAGAGTGAGAATACGGGTGCCCGCTCCTCCTCAGCCCTCGGCCCTCTCTCCCTAGGAGACCCCGGCGGAATCCCGAGAGAAGAATCGTCCGTGCATCCTGCTGGGCTTCTTTGACGACCATGATGTCTGGCACTTCCTCTCAGCAGCCGCCTTGTTCTTCTCCTTCTTGGTGAGCCCCTCTCTCTTCATTTCCTCTCGCTCCCCTCCCAGCTCCTGCTCTTGTTCCTCAGCTCTCTGTCCGTCTGTTGTCGTGTGTCGTCGTCCTCCCGCCCCCGGGGCTTTCTTCTCTCTCTGTCTAGCTGAGGCGTGTGTGTATTCAGCCTTGGCTGTGCTGGCAGCCCCCTGCCATCAGCCCCCATCCTTGACTTCTCTTCCCACCTGCACGGCTCCTGCTGCTGCCCCCACACAGGGACGCTCCAGCTCTGAGCTCAGCAGCCCTGTCTCTCTTTTTTGCTTTAAGTGGTTTGGCTCGTTTTCCACCTCCCCCCCCAATTCTTTTCATGACTTCCTGGCCTGGGGTCCCCTCAAGGGTTGTGGCTGATGCAGCCATTGTGGGATGGGGGCTAGTGTCCTCATCCCTCCCCCCATCTAAGACTTTCTCAGCTATCGGGGGAGCTCCCCTGGGTGCTAACCAGGTGGGAGCCCAATGGTCATACAGTGAAGCTCCTATTAAGGAGCTTTAGCCACTCCTGGGCTTCCCTAACTAAAAGCAGCAGGTAAGTTGTATGAGCCCATGGGACTAAGCTGGGTGCTTTTCCTGACCTTACTGTGTAACACAAGGCTGTGAAGCCCCTGTGGGTGGGAGGAGTGACTGTCCGGGGGCTGGCGCAGGGAGAGAGGCAGCAGAGAGATGAGCTTGAGCCCTGGTCCCCCTGCTGCGTCTCCCCTGCCCCTCGCGACGCACAGGCAGGTTGAGTGGCACAGCGCCCAGTCAGAAGGAGCAGCCGGTTGTGTTTCCTACCCGTTGTGTGATGCATTTGATTTCCTTGTGCGTGTTGTACTTCGCCTGTTGGCTTTTCCTATGACTTTAGCACGGGTGAAAGGTACGTGGCCCTCAGCCCTGAGCAGAGAAACTCGCTAGTCAGCCGCAGAGCAAGCATGGGCTGGGGCAGCAGCACGACAGAGCCCCAGCACGCTGCCCCACCCTGACCTGGAAGCATCCCCCCTCGAGGGGAGAGGAGAGTTTAGTCTCCACAGCCCATTTGGTCCCCGGCCTCTCTGCTGATGCAACGGACGAGCAGCCAGCTCCTGCCCGTTCGGATGGTGTTTGTTGTGAAGGAGGCCCCAGTGTCACGGCTAGGAAGTGACCTGAGCTCACCCACCACCTGCCAAGCAGCTGGCAGTGAAAGCGATCCCCAGTGCGGGGAAGTGGGTGCCGCTCTCTCTGGCTCATGCTCTCTCCTTTCAGGTTCTGTTAACGCTGGATGACGACCTGGATGCGGTGCGCAGAGACAAGATCCCTGTGTTCTGAGCAAGGGGAGGCGGGGTCGGGGTGGCCGCCTTGATTTCGCTCAGTGGAAGGCACAGAGTGGGCAGCTGGCATCGTCTGTGGGGAATGAACCTGTTGTTGTACAAACAGCACCGACACCCCAGCCAGGTGGAGGGGGAGAAGCAGCTTGATCCCACACTAGCAAATACGCCGTTGTGTAATAAACGAGGCAAGACCTCCTCCCTGCCACTCAGTGGGTCACACCTGCATCCTGGAGTCCAGTGCAAAGCAGATAAGCAGTGCTTTGGCTTGTTCCTTTCCAGTGGCTGCTGTAAGTCACACAGGAGTGGGGCCCATGTTTAAGGGTGGAGTATTCCTCCAAGGGTGACTTAAACTGTGTTTGCCTTCTCCTGCCACCTCTGCCCCCTGAGCAAAGCCACATAACTGTGCTGAGCTGCCCTAGGGAGCGTTCTTTCTCTGTCACTGCCCAGCAACAACCCCAGAAGTGCAATGGGGATCTAAAACACAGAGGGCCTCTTGGACGGGCAAGTGCATTTTTCATTAGCCCTGGACTCCTTTACCTGCCTTAGGCCAGGGCCTTTGTTTTGTGTTGCACTTTCTGTCCCACCAGTACAGTCACCAGGGGCAAGGCAGATTCCCCCTCATGTTCACAGCTGTTCCCTGCAGGCTGCTATTGCCAATGTCACTGCTCTTCACATCTGGCCACCTCCACAGGCCTCTGCAGCCTGCCCAGAGAAGGTGTTAGCTGGTGCCAGCATGGGGAGAGGCTGCAGGTAGCAAACAATGGGCAGGTCGAGGCTGACGTAAACAAAGCCTGAGGGTTAAGCTTCAGCCACTTCATCCTGCAGCTAGAAGAGCCTCAGGCCCCCGGCTGGAAATGGGCTGAATGGATTGTTCCATCTGAGCAAGCAACAGTTCTGGGCAATGGTGCTCAACAGCGGGGAGCTCCTGCTAGCCATGTTCTGGCAGTCCAAGAAGTAGATGTATTCACTCCTTCCTTGGTTTCCCTCTCTCCCTGTGCTTGGGGTGAGGGGATTGTTCAGGGGTGGCTCTTGCCTGGAGATCAGCTCCTCGGTAGCACCCCTGTTAGAAAGGGGAACTATGGGAGGACAGCCTTGTTCAGTCATGTCAGGGCTGCCGCCTGTTGGCACTAGTGGAAGTTTGCTAGTGCCTACAGTGAGAGTAGGGGCAGGCCTACAGCAAAGATGCTGCTTCTAAGCCTGACTTTAAAGGCTTCTGAATTTGCAACCAACCATTTGCTCTGGACTGAAACTTAACAAACCCGACTCCCACTGCCGAAGAGCGATGTCAGTTTTATGAAGCTCTGAACCAAACGCTGTTTCCCCTCAGTCCTGCTGCAGCTATGAAATCCATTTTAGACTTTTGTTTTTAAATGGCTTCTGCATTTTTACCGTTGCCAGAATGGCTCATCATTTAAAAACAAGACCAAGATGTGAAATGTTGCAGGTGTTGTGGCCAAAAAGTGAGCTGCTTTGCTAATTTTGAATTTAAAAATAGTATTAAGTGGTGAGCCCTCTTGTAATTTTTTTTTAAAGTTGCTGTTGCAGTATTTTTGAATCCTCAGAAAGAGGGGTAGAGGTGTGGGGGGGTGTTTAATTCAATGGGAGCTATTACAGAGACACCCTGCTCCCCTAGCATTTACTTTGAGGGGGGAAAAGTCTAAAATAAAGCTGTGCTGAGAAGTCTGTCTTAGAAGATGCCACATTGGGGTTGTGGCAGGTGCATTCCAGGTTGAATTTGTTGAGACTACAAATAAATGAGGGTTTTTCAAGCGGGGTGCCTCCTATCTTATGCATTAGCATCACTAAGTTATGGAAGCCTGATTCTCCCTCTGCCCATCTCTCTACAACCATGCTGTCAGCAATGGGTGTAATTAAGAGCAAAGCCTGACCCTGGTAATAGAACTTCATCAACAAGGCTGTGGATTCCAGCTCATTCTCTTAGCTATGTACTTGCTGTAGGGTACAGAGCACTTGTCCTGCAAGCCAGCAGATATGCTGCCGAGAGACACAGGGGAGAGCAAAACTGCTGCCTAAGATAGGGGCATTTTTAACTCATCACTTTCCCAAGTGACCAGACATGGGACCAGAGCTGCTTTCTAGGTGCCAGATGAAAAGAGAGAGGGTGTAAAAGACTGGTGGCAAAGTATAATAAAAAGGGCTTGGGGCTTTCCTTACAAAAATGCTGAACAGCTGCAGCTCCCTGATTTCAGTTGGAATTGTGGTTGCGCTTAGGTTGAAGTTCTCTCAAGTTGGGTACCTACAAAACCAGTGACCCCTTTTGAAAAGATTGGCATAAGGGAACTACAACCCCTCAGCTGTTCCTCAGTTTTTCACTCTGGGCTCAGCTGAACTTGTTGGACTGTGAATAATCCACAGCTGTTACAAAATATTTGTGGCTTTCACTCTCTGGCCAAGCAAGAAGGAGGGTAAGATTCACAAAGGGTTTTAGGTGCCTCACTACCAGTGTCCATATTAAACCTGCAGCCCACCTGCTCAGCTACTTAAACCCAGAGATGCCTAAAGGCCTTGGGCCAGGGATGGCCAAACTGTGGCTTGTGAAGCTTTAACATTTTAACTGTAAAAGAGCTGCAGGTGGCTCACAGACCTCGGCGCTTCTGCTCTGTGGCAGGGTGTTGGTTCCTACAGGATTCTGCCCCACAGGCAGGGTGGGTTTTGGGGTGAGGGTGTCTGTAAGTTTGGCCACCCCCCCTGCCTTAGGCACTTACACGTCTGCTGCTGAGGTCCCCATGACACCTACATATCTGGCTGTGCAAAGCTGCCCACGGCCTGATGCTGCTGAACTGCTCCATGGCTCACGCCCATCTAAACCCCAATGGGATTGGCACATTGGGCATGCCCCACCCATCACACCATGGCCAAGCTGGTAGGTGTGTTTAGAGCACCCACCCCTCACAAAGTATGCCATTGGGTGGGTGAGTTACTCTATAGCCCAAGAGAGGAAGTAGGACACTCTCCTTGGAGAGCCATGTTCCAGGTCCCTTCTCTGCTCCAATCATGAAGTCTTTCAGACCTTGTGACACTTTCAATAGCAGGGATTGCAAGCGTGGCCCCCACCTACCTCCAGTAGTTAGGACACACTCCTGGGAGCTAGGTCAAGTCCCTGCTCCAAACTGGCCAGCATGAATATTTGAATCCAGGTTTCCCACCTCCTAGGTGAGTGATCTGCTGATGGAGGCTCAGCATCACCACCTTGAAAGGGGCTGGTCCACGTTAGGCACCTAACACCACGAGAGGGTTCACAGCTGAGAATCCTGTGCGCTGAGAGGTGCCACACTCCAGTCCAGAATTTGGCATTTAAACCGCTTTGAGGGGTGGAGTTTAGAGCCTGGCACTGCCTACTACCTTAGGCATGTACCTGCTCAGCTTGCGGGCTCTTGTGACTCTCATTCTTAGGCACCTATGTTGCCCCCGGCCTTGGACAGGGAACTTGGGCTGTGAATTCCAGTGGCTAGCAGGGTGCTTAAATGTTATGTGTTGTAAATGCTCAGCCTCTCTCCCTTCTCAGCCCCCTCCTAGGTGATCATAGATGTTTGGCACCTGTGACTTTGTCTTTTTTTTTTAAATTACCCCGTCCTTTATTTTCTCTCTGTTGAATTTCCTTAGACTTAAAATACAACTATGAAGCAGTTAAGAGAGAATCTACCACCTAGAGGTTGCAGGGGCTACTTATTTCCCCTACTTTTTGCTGGACCTCCGTTCTTTTCTGTTTATAATTTGTTTGGCATTTGTGCATTGGTGAAACAGTAAAATGTAAACAGGCACCACAGCTGGGCTTTGCATTTTAGAACCTCTGGTGAGGCGCGCTAAGGCAGAGTGATACTAGCCACCTGAGAAGTGCAATAATTCTCAAGACTAGCTCGAGCCTGTTCCATTCTGAAATGGAATTTACATTATCCATAGGTGGGGAAAGCAATCAAATCATCAGGAGAAGTCAGAAAAATCTATGCACAACCACCCATTGAACAGGGGGAGACAAGAACTACAACCTTCTAAAGCCAGTTATCACTAAGGGTGAAGAGTTTGAGTAACTAGAAAGGGATGAAATAATCTAAGAAAACAATTATCAAGGCTGAATACTCAGGAAAACTTCCTGCCAGTGAGCTTTACAAAGGGAGGGAAAGGGAACAGGCTTCCAGAGGAAGAGGAACATTTAAAACTAGACTAAGCAAAGCACTAACTAACTATCTGGCTCTGATCCTAACAGGGGAAATAAACTAGGAGCTACACTGATTATTTCCATCTCTGATTTGCATGATTGAGTGAGGATTTCCTGGGCAGCATTCTAAAACCGTCCAATCAGAATGGAAAGCTATTTACTGCTAACATTCCAACCCAGCTCAGCTCAATTTAGGAACCAAATGTGGATCAAATGTACTTTCGCTCCAGTCAACTGAGGTCATGTATGCAAGGTGTTTGTAGCAGACAGATTTTCTCTACCATTTCAGCAGCTGCATTTGCAGCAATGGTGAGCCAAAAGCTACTCCATCTCATTGCACACTGTTGTTGGAGGACTTTAAGACCTCAAGTCACAAGGTAATGGCTACTGCCAGAAACCAAACACAGGTGGAAGGACAAGCTGAGAAAGTTGACATCTCATCCTGGTGCTGTCTCACTGGAGAACGGCTGAAAAAAATCCATGGGTTTGCTACAAGTGAGAGTGTCTCTAACAATCTCCTTTGGAATTTCTTAAGTTTCAAATGTATAATTAAACAATACATTTTTAAAAGAAACAAATTAATTTGCAACTTTAATTTGTTTTTTTTTCTAGAAATGTTATGTATTCTAAACATCACCCAAAAAGAATACAGTACACAACAGGAATTTTTAATTTTTTTAAATAAAATACTGTAATGCTCATATCTATACAAATAATTATTACAACCATTAAACAAAGTGTTACATTTAACAATAAAAATCTCAGAACTTTGAACGAGATCATGGTTTGGGATATTTACACCTGAACGCAACACATTTGTAAAAAATGTCAAAATAAACAGAACAAGATCTTATTTACAATTGCAAGATGTTCCTGATCATATTTATTATACATTTCTGCTCTGGCTTTCCTTTTTCCCTTACAAAAGAGTAGTGGGAGTTTGCAGTGGGACTATAACCAGGTAATTTACAGCTATAGAAGACTGTACACAGCAGAAAATTCTGAACAGAGTATAAATAAAAATATTACATTGTGGAAAGCAAGAGCACCTTTGATTACTTTCGTGTGGTGAAATCCATATTGGCTTTCCTTCTCACTGCGTGAGAGTGGGCAGATGGGTACTGCACATTACCATTTTAGTCATCGCCATATTTGTGGGCAATGCAAGAGCATGGCATGGCAAAATTGGAGTCTATATTAAGACTGGGAAAAATGGGACAATGTCGTGAGGGGAAATATCAACTTCATCATTTTGTACATGCACAAATGTTTAGCCACTACAGAAAGCCACCCATTTACAGGTAGAATGCATTGCAAATGGTAACTGTTCCATTGTATTTACTCTATCAATTGAAAATGTGGTTATCTGCAGAAAAACAAGTTATATGTCGCTTTACAAGTTGCATACTTAAACTGTCATTATCAAGACTAGAAGGTTTTGTGACACTATGGGTTATTCTGCCACAGGAAATTTTTCCTAAAGTTTCCAGCCATTGCTACCACAGGTTCAGCCACCATGAGTGTTAGAAACTGCAGGAGTGCTAGCACAGATAGGGTGTTGACAGCTACTGGCCTTGCGTGTGACGTAGGCCTGCTCTGAGCAACATCAGACAACATAGTGCATAAAAACACTAGTGCTCCCACCCATATTACCATCGACAATGCTGGCCCAGTGGTAGGAAGACTGGGAAATACTACCAGAAAACCTTAGTGTAGACCAAGCTAATGAACAGGGGCCTTTATACCACTTGACATTAAAACAAAAACGTCAGATCAATTTATACCAAATTGCTTATTTCTACACTCTTTCCTTCCCATCTTCCCAAGTTAAAAGAAGAAGATAATTGATTAGGACAAACTGGTTCTCTGATCAGGGGAAAGGGAGAAGAGAAAGAAGAATCATAGCTCTTATAAGAGTTTGGTTAAATATAGTTGTATAGAAACAAACTATGGTGAAAAAGTCGGCTTGTGATATAGCCTCTGGACCTGGGTCAAGAATGGCTCGGAATAAGATTAAAAGACAACGGTGGGTCAAAAATAAACAATTGGAGTCCTTTTCTCTGGGTAGTCGCTGGATCTCTGGGCCATTGTCAGACCACCTGCCTTCTGAGACAGCATTACAGTCAGCTGTCATGGCAGCAACTTTAAAGTGCAGTAGGAAATCTGTGCAAAGTTCTGGAGGTACTGCACACACAAAATACCAGAGCATTTTGCAGATAATGTTCTTGTATCTACATAACAGTTTAGTGATCAGAACAGATAAATAGGAGTCAGAAGATTTGCATTTTAATCTGAGTCTGTTACTGACTCAGTCTTTGACCTTGGGCAAATCACTTCACTTTTTTGCATATGAGGTTTCTGTAGCTGCTAAAAAAATGGGGATAAATACTTTCTCTTCTTTGTAAGACACTTTGAGATCAACTCCTTTGATGAAAACAAAGAAGTTTTATTCCGTAGTCTGCTTCAAACTGAAACTGGTCCTACCCTGATTCTTTTAGATTCCTCACAGGATGCATGTTAAGAGGAGACAAACATTGCACTATCATGGATGTGACCGATTTCCTATAGTCCTTTAGCTATTGTTTATTGAAGTGACATGGGGGAAACTAAAACCTATATACACAGTGTTTGCCTGCTGTGCCAGTGCCATGACAGTGTGGAAAGAATAAATAGTGTGAAGATTGATAGGCTCAGAATTATATCTACTTTATTATTCCTTATTTTGTAAAATCCAGGTAATTCTGCTTGTATCTTTTTCCTTCAAATAATAATAAAAAAGTAACCAAAATATAGCTAGCACCCTTTGACAACAAAATAGTGCTCACTCATGAGGAAGAAAAAAATCCACTTTCAGGGATTATAATAAACTGTATGTTGGCAGGGAGGCAAGGAATTTTTAAACTGATTCTAAAAATACTTTGTCTTTTTAATTGTCAATTGATACTTATGAGAAACAGATGCCAAGTGGCCAAGTGGCTGTTGGTGTCAGATATTTGATGAGAGGAATTTCTATAGGCAAATGTTCCCATTTATATTTTAAGTGAACTTGCTGAACTCATGTGGCTATTTTAAAAAAGGTGCTCTCAGTTTGCATAATACCTCTGAATTTCTCGTCTTTAATGTACACTGAAGATATGTAATAATTATAAAAATAGAGTTATCTGGTCAGTAGAAGTTAGAGAAGCCCCTTTCCCAAATGAACTTTTCAAGAAAACGTATGTTGGAGACTTGCCTTACACCAAAGTTTTCCCATTAACCTGAAACCTAAACATAGCAATTTCAGGGCCAGAGAAAAGAGAAATACTTGTTCCCACTGAAAGCACTTCAGATGTTAAGTGTTTCCTCTTGCCGATCCAAAAATGAACAGAAATGCCAGCTACCAGCTGATGGCTAGCTGATGGCTGTCTCCCCAAAGCAAAGACACTTTCTGGAAAGAGTTTGCAATTATAACAGCAGGAATACCAGACTTAGCAGGGCCAGTCCTTTCTCACAGTCACTGACAGTCACAGTTTGGCCACCGGGGGCCAAAGACAAATCTCATTAATTTATAGTAAACAAGAAAAAAATATCCAAGTATCACTAGTCCTGTTATTTTAATCAAACTAACCTCCGTTTTGCAAAAAAACCCAAAAACCTGTTTAAAGCTATTTAATGAAATTTAAGTCCCCTCTGCTGATGCATGATGTTTAGTCCAGCAGCATCAGCAAGATGGGAAAGAGGAGACACGATTGCTTTCACCTTCTTCTGCCTTCTTCTCTCTGAACTTTACCCAAACACACCTGACAACCATGAAAACTGTGACAAACCACTAGCCCTGTGTGTGAGAAGTGAAATAATAAATAGAAAAATTAGGTGTCTTAGGGGAGCCTGTGCTCTTCTGATACACAACAAGCAAAAAGATCGCCCTGTATCCCCTGAGAAAAACACAAGACCTAATTTAACCCTTGTAAAACTCCAGTGAAGTTAGAGTTATATGAATGATGAATTTGCCTAACTAATTACTTATAACTTACTAATAACTTTCAGAGCCGCAGGAAGCAATTGAGACTGTAGTGTGGAAACTGCAACCTGAAGCTGTTCAATTTTATATCAAATGTCTGAAATGATGAGTGGGAATAATTTTAGGAGCTGTGGACCCAATTTTCCACTGTTTTGTCTCTTGCATAGCCACTTAGATTTGTGAGTGCACAACACTACCAAATCAGCATGGTTGTGTTTTACATTCACTTTTTACAGGTATAAATGTCTACACATGACAGGGCAGTAGCTGTCTCAGTGCCAACTTCATGAGGCAGGCCCAATGTCACTGCTCGACATTATGGAACTTGTTCCACTGCACAAGACAGCCCTTATGTGACATTACAGGATTTGAAAAATCCAGTCAAACAATGACTACAGATGTCCAGTCAGTCACAAAGCTGAAACTGGTGGCAATTCCTACCCCTATCATTCTGCCTAACCTGGTTGCCTCAGCCTGTGGCATTGACCTCTTATAGACTCTACCTTTCAGTGTAACCTGAAAATGGAACAAAAACCATGCTCACTCTGTAATAAACAAACTTCTGTAATTTTTATTTCATTCATTATTTTTGACAAACACTGAAACTTGAAGCACCAAATACGCTCAGCACCCTCAAGGTACTTCCCATTTGAATTAGAATGGGATTCCCAGTTTGAGACAGAACCATTTCCCTTTACTTTGCAGGCTGATGCACAGCCATTCAGACCAGGCCAAATATAGTGTTACAAATAAAAACATCCTCAGGACAGATTATAGACACAGGGCCTGATTCTCATTTACATTAGATCTCTTTACATTTGCATCCATTTTAAGGCTACTTTACTCTGCCAGAGCAGTGCAAAGAGGTCTACTGTAAATGAGAATCAGGCTCTCAATCTACTGGCAAAACCCTGGCTTTGTCCATGTGGGCCCCACAGCTGGGAGTGAACAGGGAGGCTTTTTTTCAAAGCACATCCACAAATAAGATGGGTTAGGTTGTGATGTGTCATAGCCACGATACATGTGGCCTGGCTTCCCCCATCCCTCAAGCATTTGGCAGCAGGCACGGGAAAAGATCATGCTACAGCTTTCCAAAGCAGGCCTATAGAGCACTATACAGCATTTTGCCTGCACCTGCTCTGAACAGGAAAGATGCCTCAGAGCAACTCTGACTATCACCTCTCACTGTGGCACTTAAAAAGGGCCCCAACTTGATCCTATAGTTTGGGGAGATATGGATGGCAGGGCTGATTGAAGCAAAAATAGGAAAAAACCTGGAATAATAGGTTTGGATGCATAAAAAAAGATTTCTGCCTTCCTTCAAGAAAATTATGTTGCAGTAGTCACTAAATAAGTACCACTTACCTAGTTCCTTCCTCATTTTCACTTATTAAAATGGGACCAAACAATGTAAAATTATTTTGCAAATATTAAAAAAATCTAACTATCTGTCTCTCTCATCTGCCCCCACCAATCACCAGACTCCAATCAGAAAGAACTACCCTATATCCCATGTTTAAGCACTGACACATTCATCTCTGCCCCACCCACAATCACACTGGTTTAGCTAAAAGGTGCTATTTAAGTGCAAAGTATTAATATTAAATTAGGCCTTGATCCTGTTATTGATAGTGAGTGGGCAGACTGCTGTGTCACAAGAAGCCCTATTACCTTCAATAGGGTTGTACACAGACAAAGCAGTCTGCTTTCTTGCTGTGAATTACAGGAAGGGTCCTTAATCCAGAGAATGGAGGAAAGAGCACATAGATACAACAGCATGGATTACAAGAAAAAAGACTCATTAAGAAAGTGCTAAATAAGGTATAGAGAAGATACCCTGAGGTAACTTGCAGCATACAAACTGACAGATAACAAATATAACTGCTGTGTCTATGCTGATTACACTAAAAGAGATAATAAATTATATTAAAAACACCATACACAGTTCAGCAGGAACTGATGCTGTTCCAAATACCAATCTGAGTAAAATTCTTCTCCACGGAAAGTGACAGCAAATCATGTTTTAAGGGAAACGGAATATTTTAAAATGATAAATGTTTTACTGCTGCTCAAAAAATGACCCGAAAAACATACACGTTGATTTTTACCTGATTAAGTCAGCCTTAATTAGAATTTATGTGACAAGCTTTGACAGACAAAAAGCCAATCTCTTTATCAACTAAAAGTGGGTTGATACCAACTTGACTTAAAGAGCAGGTATGTGCGAGGCTCGAAGATACTTTACAAAAAAAGCCCACATTCTAAACAGTTTACTTTATCTTCTGGACAAGTTAATTAACCAAGAATTAAAATAAAACTCAAAACACTTATTTCCTCCAGTCCCATCTCCCACAAGGCTAATCTTTTACTTGGTACATTAGATCCAAGAGCTGAAAATGTCAGTTATTCTGGAACGATCAGATCTTTGAATGCTGTAAAATCAACATTCAATATTTGCACAGCTCTAGGTGTTGCATTCTTACCGTCACTAATAAGAATTGCTATAGGCACTGGTGTTTTAAAGTTAGTAAGTGGGTGGATATACAGAATGTATATAATACAGAAGTACCCACATATATACATACTTCTAGACAAACAGTGATGTTATGAATGGTCTCTTCAGGGATGCTATTTTTTTTTTACATGTATAAACATAACCCTTTAGACTAATGTCAGTCTATCAATTTTCATACAGCTGAACTACAATCATGACCTAGAATATGGCTTATGTTGTGGGCAGGTCGGTTTGAGGATTGCTTGGAAGAATCTGAAACTGACGTGTTTGTTATTGAAAGCAAGGGCGACATTGCCGAACCATCTGGAGGAAGAGCTGTGGCTATTTCTGGAAACAAAGAGGTCAAGTTAAAATTAGATAAGTGTGACGTATTGGTCATGTGCATCGGCGGCATATCTGGGAGGAGAGGAAAACTTGGCTGAGCAAAACCAACTGGTCTGGGAGGAGATAAAATGGATCCAAATCGATTGTTTAAACCTCCGCTACTAGGCTTCTCTGTGCTTGGATTAGGAAACATTTGATTGGGAAAGTAAGAGATAGAAATGTCATTGGGCAGAGTAGGATGAGCAGGAGAATAAGGTGGATAGAAAGATGGCAGTGTGTTTTGAGGATCTACTGGGATTAGGGCTGGTGTTCGAGTGGCACTGGGTTGAGTAACTGGTGGAATAAAAGATGTATTGGCATTTATTGGTGGATTCATACTACCCTCGGGAATAAAAGGGAATCCAAAGTTTTGAGACAACGCGTGCTGGTCAGGGGGTGCATTATCATTAGACACTTGAGGGCCATCGGACATAAACCGGACGATGCTGCCTCTTTTTTCAATTGTAGATTGTTGGCGCCCCAGGATCATACTGCCACTGGCAGAGAGGGGAAGATGGGGTAGACTAGGGTCAAAAACATTTCCATGTCTTTGATTTCCAGATCGATTCCTTTCAGGCTGACGGATTTTAGAACCACTATTATCCTGCAGAGGATGCCTTGATCGTTGATTAACTGAAGAATTTGGCTGACGAACAGATGGTTGCCCTTGCTCAGCATTCCCATGAGAGATAGCAGGGTGTGGGAGAGCTGGCCGGACAACTCCATGCATGTTGCTAGAAACAGGTGTATTCATGTGGCTCTTTGTTCCATGACTGTCAGTCATTCTCATGGGATTGGACTTCTGGACAGAAATATTTGGGCTTGTGTTTCGCCCCTGAATATTTCCTGAGGAAGAAGTACTTGAAAAAGGAATATTTAAAGAACTATTCCTAGTATTAATTGTACCCATAGACATGTCACAACTTTCTCTATTCTGACCATCACCATCTCTTCGAATGTGGACGCTCTCTCGTGCTGGAGGGCAATTATATTCAATTGTGGAGGATGCGCTGCACTGTGTATTCCTCTGATGTTCTGAAATTGATCTTTGGCTTCCACTAACCTGATCTCCAAGATGAGGGGCAAGTAAACTCTGCATAAAACTTTGGTGGCATGTATTTTCATTGTCCCTTGGGGGAAGAGCATTTCCTGGTGGAATACCCTGAACTGGTTGATAGGGCAATCTCTTTTGCCTCTCTATGGGTGGTCCAGTATTTTGACTAATTCGAAAAGCTTGTGATTGCATGCCCCTGAGGGAAGATACAGAGTTACCAATGTCACTATTTCTTGAGGCCTGTACATCAAAATTGCCTGTTGGTTGTTGGCTGGCACCATTTGGCTTGAATGTCTGGCAATCAGAAAGCCGTTGAACTTCTGAGCCAACCCCATGGTCTACAGACATACGACTCTGCATGTTATGAATTATCAAGCTTTTATTCCTAGAAACATCAAGGTAACTTCTCATTTCAAGTTGATCTGAAACCCTAGAACCTTGAAGGGATAGCCCTATTCTCTGTTCAGAGTTAGAAGGTGTCTTTCCAATAAGTGCCTCTGCAGAGTAACTAGAAATTCTGTTTCTTTCTTGTCTGTGTGGGGCACAGGTCATATCTGATGGCCTGGTTACAATACTTGGCTGGGACACCATTTGTTGCTCCAAGCCCCTCGAGGTCAGAAGTCTCTGCATCTGACTGTGTCCAGATACATGTTCTGAGGAAACTCCTGAGCCTTGCTGTCGGTTGCCAACGTCCTGTTGCTGATGATGCATAATATCCTGATTTAGATGGCTCTGAGGATGGTTATGATGGTTTCTGCTTGTGGAAGGGTTTTCACAGTTCTTTTCAGGCTGGGAAGCTCCAAAGTGCTGCTGCATCTGCTGCTGTATTTGCTGATGGTGGGGATGAGGCTGTCCACTTTTTTGCCGAGTTTGATCATTTCCATGGTGCTTCTGCTGTAAAGAAAGTTGACCGGCTTGGGTTCCCTGGACAAGGTTTCGTTTCTTTTGCATTTGCACCTCTTGCTGTATTGCTCTCTGTTGGTGGACACTGTGTGGTTGAGAATGGACTGAGCTCTCTGCATGAGGAACATGGTGCTGCAGTTGATATAAGTGATGCCTCTCTCTTAACTGTCCAGCTTGCTGTTGCTTTAAGTATGGGTGGTTACTGTGAAGATGAGACATTCCTTGAGCAGGTACATGTTGAATAGATTGCAGATGCTGACCTCCTGTCTGGCCTTGCTGCTCTGAAATGGATGGCTGAGAACTGCAATGAACTTCAGTTTGCCTCAAAGCAGATGTCACAAAGTTGTTGTTGGATGGGAATAATCTATTAAGACCATCTGTGTGCCCTTGATTGCTCACAGACACAACTGAATTGGATGAATTAGGAGGGATCTGACCAACCAACATTTGAGTTTGATCAGCAATATTGTCTGGTGTTCGGTTCATCAAGGCCATGCCTTCAAGCCGGATAGGTGCTGTCTGACACTGCTTCTGTCTCTTTGCTGTAGAAAGCAGAAGGTCCTCTTGGACAGCACGTTTAGCAGAGTCTTTGCGACTTTCATGGTTTTGCTGCTTTAGGTGTGGCTCCTGCATCTGTGAAGCTTGCATGGTGTTTGCCCTAATAGCACTCAGTTGATCTTGAGCATATTCAGTCATCATTGCTGATCCTGGAGACTGATTGACATAGGAACTAGATGATATAGACAGATTCACTGTGGCAGGAACAGCTGCTTGCTCTGAAGCCTGTGATAAACCTGAGCAACTTACAAGGGGGTGGATGATGCGATTTTGATGTATGAGATTATTTACACTTAAACTGGTTACATTTGGTGACTGGGAAGTTGAAATCTGTACAGTGTTTGATGTTTCCATTCCTACAGAACAGCTTGGTTTTTCAACTGGTCTGTCAACATTTGTTTGCACTGTATCCTGAGCATGGAATTTGTTTGGTGCTGCTTCCAACTGTCCTACCTTAGCTTTAACTGTTTGTGGTTTAAAAGGCTGCTGCTCACTTTCCAAAGGTGCAATTTCAGCAGATTTAGAAGCAGCATCCCTTAAATTAACTTGTATTCCCCCTCCACTTTTCTCAATGTTCTCTTGGTCAAAAATAGCTCTTGCTGCAAGAGCTACAATGTCAGTTTGCTCTGAAAAAGTGCAACTGTTACACGTATTTGTTGACGTGCTGCTGGTAACATCTTCCCTAGACGTGTCTGGCAACATAGATGCAACTGAGAAGCCACGACTGCTCCCAGAACTAGTTGACATTGGAGAGTCTGCTTGCCTGCTAGCCATAAGAGAACCACTAACAACCTCTTGATCAGAAATGCAGGAATGGTGTTGAGTGAGAGTGTCTCCTTCAGTGTTCATTAGCATGAGTTCCTGCTTCTCAGGCAAATCAACATTTGATTTTATTGTTTTAGAGTTTTCTGTGGGAAAATTAGAATGCTCCATCTGAAGCGAAAAGGAAGGTTTTAGCACCGCTGTTCTTTCTTTAGTAAAGTCAGACAGCATTTTGGTTAGACCTTGTCCCTCTAACAACTCTGTGGTTTGCATCACAATTGATGACTCTTGCCCAACACTGCAGGTCTCTGAAATGCTTTCTGCCTCAGATACATTGTCTGTTATACTGTTTTGTGGTGCTGATGCCCCAGGAACCTGAGAAATTGTCACATGTGTGTCAGTGGCAGAGGACATTGAGATGGTGGTGGTAACGCATGATTTGGAAGATTCTGGCAACACAGAATCGCGTAATGGGTTATTTCCAGATGTTTGCAGAAGAGCAGGGGAATCTTTGGAACTTGATGGAACCAGTACAAACTGTTCTGACATCACCGATTCTAGTGGTGATGAACTCGGCACCTCTGTTGAACTCAGCTCTGGTAAAGAGCCTGATCCCACCATCTGTTCAGAACTCAGAGTCTCTTTGGACTGATGATCAGAAAGGCTTACATCAGTTGGTGCTGCCACACTGTTTGCTTGTGATACAGCTAAGACTTGGGATCCTACAGGCATGTTTTCAAGCAGTCCTTCACTATTTGAATGCTCTGCTGTAGCTTCCACATTAGTGCAATCAAGTTTCCCTGCATCTCTGCAAGGATTCACTGTACATGATGCTTTGCTGTTGGCTGCTAAATGCTTTTTAGTACTTGGCTTTTTGTTTGTCCTTTTTGATTTCATATTTGATGACAAACCAGCAGAAGCTTTTTTAGGGGAAGTGTTTATAGAATTAGAAGCACTGGATAACACTGTTGAACTTTCAGTAGCTATGGAAGATGCTGCAGAAGTTGGTAATGAAACACAGTTAATTGGGGCAATCTGGCTGCTGGCAGTTGTCGGGTTAGTGGGATGATTAAGGGACAGCTGTAAACAGCTTTGCCCAGCCATTTGTGATATGCTTTGATTGAGGTTAGCCAAAGCACCAAATGTATTGAGGGCAACATTGGTATTCGGATCTTCGCTAGTGGTAGGTTGAATAATTTGCATAGGGGCTTGATTTGACGCGCCAGATGAGGACATCACAGGTTGCAACGCAAACAGCTGTCCATTTAAAGAAATAGTCTGAGGATGTTGCTGATTTGACATTGTAACTGAAAAAGTTTGTGTAGAACTAGAAGATGGTAAAGAAGGTGGTCTTGGTAATATATGGACAAGATGTTTCCCTCCAAAAGTTTGTGGAGCCGAGGCATTTTGCACAGAGCTGTTAGAGCTTGCTATTGAAGTGGCACCATTCACAGGAACTCTGAGAGAACTAGGGGGCTGCGCAGAGAGAAGAGGAAGAGAATTTTGATTAGCTGCTTGTATAATTACTATCTGTTGACTAACTGTTTGGCTCGGGACTTCAGCTCTCACCACTGGGGGACATGGAGTGGTGTTAGGAGGCTGGAGAATTATGACATTCTGATTAGCTGGCACTGCAGTAACAGCTGACCCAATTGTCTGAGCCATCTGAATTACCTGCATAGCTGAATTCAATGGAAAGATGTTTCCTGCAGACTGGGTTTTAACCGGTGCCTGAGTGATTAATGGCTGCATAGGTAAAGATGGGCAAGAGGGCAAGGTAACAACAATTTGTTCAGCTGCCTGCCCATCTCCAGGCAGAGAAGTATTCAAACTGATGCTAGGAGCCAAATGTCTGTTATGACTGGAAGCTATGGTACCAGCACCGTTAACTGGCTCATTTAACAATGGAGTCATAACACTGGATGGTGTCTGGGTTAGTGGCTGAACAGTGTTCCCTGCTAGTTGCAGAGTAGTCCACGTGGTCTGTGTGATTCCAGCTGAAGGGATCCGTGTAAGGCTACTCATGCTCTTCAGATCAGAAGTCCCAACACCTGCAGAGCCTGAAAAAGACCAACAGTTGTCTAATGGACTCGTAGGCAGTGTGCTTATTGCTGTTACAGCCTTAACAGCTTCTATGGCAGACGTCACAGGTACTCCAGCACTACTTAATAAGTCTGTACTTTTGAGGATGTTTACTGAAGGGAAGTTATCCACAATGGAGAGTCTCCCAGATGGGGTACAAGTGGTATCAGGGGCTGAAACGACAAAGCTTTCTTGAAATTCTCTTCCAGGATCCTGTAAGCTTGAAGAGGTCACATTCGCCTGCTGAACTTGAGAGGCCTCCACGGTGGTGTTAGAAGCAATGTTGATGCCATGCATGATTGTTTTTTTCATTAACTTGGTGCTTTCTTGTCCATTTTTAATTATGGGGTCATTTTGATCATTCTGTGGTGTGCTACTTGAAGAACACTGTAATTCTTGTTCTGTCACAGACTGAGAAACGTTCTGTGAGCTCGCAGTAGCAGGAGGAAGCATGCCCTGCTCATTCTCTGAGGTGGAAAGCTCAAGAATATTCTCAGCTGGAACTGGTTGGTTGGATGTCAATGGAGAAACTGTGGTCTGAGACCATGGCTTGTTTTCGGTGGGGTATACACCAGAAATGGTCACAGGAGTCACTAGGTTGCAAGTTCTCTGAACTGGTACAACATTGGCTGTTTGTTTTTGTAAGTTATGACCAACATTAAAAGTTATTCCCTGGACAGATGCCCCCTGGTTATTTCCACCAGGCTGACTCCCATTTGAGTAGACAATGATGTTCTTTTGAACCTGATCGCTAGGAATAACAACAGAAACTTTTGCATTTTTGAGATTCCCTTTCCAGTGAATTGTGGGATCATCATACAGGCAAATGTCATTTGCTTTCAGTAGTTCTATGTATCGTCCGTTTTCCTTCTGGAGTTCATCCAACTGTTTCCGGAGCTTTTTTATTTCTTCAGCTGCAAAATAATGAGGATACATTACAGTGATCGCATTAAAAATGCTGAAAAAGATTACTGTTGTTGTGTGACTTGGGATATAGATTCTAGCTGTCACTGTAAAAAAAACCTGTTAATATGACACTGTCTCTAAAACCAAAAGGTTTCTAAGTACAGCGAAGTTTCTGTTATGGTATGATACCCTTCCACCCAACTTCCTGCTCAATTTAGCAATGCCATACCAGAGCACTCAGCCACTGTAATAAACAGATATGTTTGTTTTTCCAACTAGGCCATTTGTTAGTGAACTAAATCATACTGAAGTTCAGAATACCTGGAAAAATTTTGTAATGACCGAAAAAAGCACTGGAAAAATGTGTCTTTTCTCTGTGGTAACTTCATTGGTATTCTCTTGACTTTCCAGTTCATTTGTACGTTTTATTAAACCCTCTGTAGTACATACACAGAAATGGGAAAGATAATTTTTTTTTTGCAATGGACCTAGGGACAGGTGTGATATCTAAAATTAATTTTAACTCATTTTTAAAACTGACTATATTTCAAGTAAAAATTATCCTTTTAAAATCACACTCTGTAGGGACAAACAATCAGATGATGACACTTTATCATTGAGCCATTCTTTTACTGTATCTGTTGCTGTTTTATAGTGCTTGCTTTTAAATAAGGTTGTTGTCAAAAGCAAAATATTTTTCATGACTTTTGGGGGGGGGTCACAAAAAACATGTTAAATAAATTTCAAGATACTTGTGAGTAGAAAGGAAGCAGTCCCCGAGTAGCCCAATAGGCAGAATCCCCATGTTTGTAATGAGGTCCCTTAATTCTGAAATTTGTAGGAGGTTATTCACAGATTCCAAGGCCAGAAGGGGACCATTGTGATCATCTAGCCTGATCTCTTATATAACACAGGCCATAGAGCTTCACCCAAAATGTTCCTAGAGAATATATTTTAGAAAAACATCCAATCTTGAGTTAAAGATTTCCAGTGATGGAGAATCCATGACAACCCTTGGTAAATTGTTCCAATGGTTAATTACACTCACCATTACAAATTTATATCTTGTTTCCATTCTGATTTTGTCTAGCTTCAACTTCTAGCCATTGGATCATGTTATAAAACTTTCTCTACTAGACTGAAGAGCCCATTTTCAAATATTTGTTCCTTATGTAGGTGCTCACAGACTGAAATGAAGTCGTCCCTTAACCTTTTTGTTAAACTAAATAGACTGAGCTCTCTGAGTCTATCATATAATGCATATTTTCTAATCCTTTAACCATTTCCGTGGCTCTTCTCTGAACCCTCTCTAATTTATCAACATCCTTCTTGAACTGGGGACAAAAGAACTGGACATAGGATTCCAACAGCCAAAAAGCCAAATATGAAAATAAAATAAACTGTCTACGCCATCTCAAGATTCCCTTGCTTATCCATGCAAGAATCCATATTAGTCCTTTGGGCCACAGCACCACATTGGGAGCTCATGTTCAGCTGATAATCCACCATGACTTTCCATATCTCTTACACAGTCAATGATGCTCAGGATAGAATCCCCCATCCTGTAAGTATGACCTACATTCTTTGTTCCTAGATGTATTCTTTACATCTAGCCCTATTAAAACACACTGTTTGCTTGTGTCCAGTTTAACAAGCAATCCAGATTGCTCTGTATCAGTGACCTGTCCTCTTCACTGTTAATCATTCCCCCAGTTTGTCGGTCATTTGCAAACTTTATCAGTGATGATTTTATGTCTTCTTCCATGGCACTGATGAAAATTTTAGAGAGCATGGGGGTGGGAACTGACCCCTGTGGGACCCGACTAGAAACACACCTGTTCAATGATGATTGCCCATTTACAGTCACATTTTGAGACTTTTCAGTTAGCCTGTTTTCAATCCATTTAATGTGTGCATGTTAATTTTATACCTTTCTAGTTTTTTTTAATCAGAATGTCATACAGTACCAAGCCAAATACCTTACAAAAGTCTAAGTAAATTACATCAACACTATTACCTTTATAAACCAAACTTGTAATCTCATCAAAAAAAAGATACCAAATTAATTTTGCAGGGTCAGTTTTCATAAACCCATGTTGATTGGCATTACTTACATTACCCTCCTTTAATTTTTTTATTAATTGAGTCCCATATCGGCTACTCGATTATTTTGCCCATGATCAATGTTAGATTGACAGACCTATAATTACCCAGGTCACCCTATTTACCCATTTTAAAGATTGGCATATTAGCTCTCTCTGATCTAATTACTCTGGTCAATTAAACTGCAGGCAACAGATGTTAGGGCAATCAAATTAAAACAACTCAAAGTGGAATCTGCAGAAATGATTGCATTAAGTGTAATTTTATCAATGACAATATACCAGTTATTGCCATAGTTAAATGCAAGACTATGCAGTCGGGCATATACCTCAACCTTCTTGTTTTCAAGTTACCCTAAGCAGCCATTTCTCCTCTCCACACCTATAAACTGTTGGGATTCCCCATCTTGTTGATCTGGCTGAAGTAAAGAATTGCTGGTTTTATTACCAGTCTCACTAGCCAAGGAGGACAGGAATGAAATGCATAAGGACCATAATTAATGGATGGGAACAATGGTGACATCATGTCACTATGCCACAGCCTCACTAGATTAGTAAGGAGAGGAGAGTGTTAACACATGGTTGTGGGAAAAACCAACACTGAAAAACCAACAGTAAACTGAGTGCCACATTACCATGGTGGAAGAGAGAAGGAAATTCAAGAGGCTTCACAACATTTCATACTTACCTTGTTCATTGTTCCCTCCATTCAGCAGGAGCTCATCATTTTGCCTTTTCATTTCTGTTATATATTTAAAGGCCTGATCCAGGATCATATTCTTACTCTACAAAAGAATGTGTGTATAATTAGGGAAAAGATCTATCAATGAAACTTTTAAAATCAAAAGCAGACCTACTAGTGACACGTCTGTACACATCACTTTTCAAACCTGGGATTTCAACTGGAATGCTCATTTTAATGATGTTCCAAACTGGTCTGACATTTTAAATTATTTCCCTGGTATCTTCCATCCAAAAAAGATTGGTTACTTTCTTCTCCGTAAGTGTGATTCTTTGGTATGCACTGTCCACGTGGATTCCACTTCTGGTAACATGCAACACATTTACTGAGATAAGATTCTTTTTGGTTGGCAGTGTTCACTGGGGGCATGGATGCACCTTCAACGTCCTTGCACCCCCCACCCCAGAGAATAAAGAGCAGAGTGGGATCAGTTGTTCCTCAGTTTCTTTGCTGATATTGAATCCTGTAGCTATAAGATTCTGTAGAAGCACGAAAGGAGGGCGGGGCATGGAATCCAAGTGGAATCAAGATCACATCTTGAAAAACTACAGTTCTACAGAACTACAGTTAGTGTAAGATAAAGTAACTATTCTTAGAGCGACTCTCCAGATGGATTTCACTTCTGGTGAATAGCAAGCAGTGACTTCATAGTTAGAAGGTGGGTGCTTGGTCCTATTTAAATAAGAATTTTAGGAGAGCTGTCAAAGTAGGCATCTGATCTTGAAGCCTCAATAAAGAAATAGTATTGGATAAAAGCCTAGACTGATCCCCATGTAGCTGCCCTGCACATTTCTGAAATACAGATGCTTCTCAGAGAAGACGCAGTAGCTGTCTAAACTCTGGTGGACTGATCTCTAAACTGCATGAATGCATCTAAATGATATAATACAGTTCAATAACCCTTCAGACAATTTTTTAGTGATAACAGCTTGATCCTTAACCCTATTTCCAAAAGCTACAGACAGCATGGGGGTACTGCTACAGGATTTTGTACTATACCCAGGTACTATGAAAGGGCCCTGATCACATCAAGGGTGTACAGTTTGGCTTCTCCCTGGCTTGAGTGAGGCATGGGAAAAAAACCTGGGAGGTAAATCAACTGATTTAAATGAAAATCTGAATCAACATTAGTCAGAAACTTGGGGTGAGGTCTAAGAATGGCCATATCTGTTTGGAACAGTCCAAGGTGGACCTGTCAGAAAGGTCTGAATTTCCCCTTTCCTCCAAGCTGATGTTATGGCTACTAAAATGGTGAACTTCATAGATAGGGGGTAAAAAGAGCTAGGGACTCAAAAGGGAGTCCCTTTAAACCAATTAACACTACGCTGAGATCCCAGGAAGGAGAGGGCTTCTGGACGGAAGGAAACACATGAATAAAACCCTTGAAGAATCTAGCAAATGTAGCGTGGGAAAAGATGGTATGATCCTGAACTGGAAGATGATATGCAGGTATTGCTTCTAAATGTACTCTTATGGAGCTGATTGATAGTTTTGAATGTTCTAGGGCTAGCAGAGAGTCCAGAATAGCAGAAACAGGGGCTTTCATGTGAGTCAGATGATGTCGTCCTGCCCAAATAGAAAAATCGCTTCCATTTTGCCAAAACGCTATATACCAAAACGCTCTGGATTTCAGTTGAACAGCTTTTTCTGTTGGCAGTTAACCAGACGGCACCCAGCTTGTCAGATGTAATCATGCTAGATCTGGGTGTAAAAATCTGACTTACATTGCAAAACCAAGTTAGGTAGAGCAGGTAATATGATCAGAGGCTATTCACCAGATCGGAGTACCAGAATTGTCTGGGTCAACTGGGGCTAAAACTTGTCTACATTTTCTCAGAACACTTGGTATTAATGGGATCAGAGGATAGGAATATATGAACCCTGGTGCCCATGAGAGGAGGAAGGCAGGGAGCCTGGGCTCAAACTCCCCCAGAACAGAATGCATGAAATTTCTTGTTCTGGTCCGTGGCAACCAGATCTGTGAAACCATCTGTGAAAGATGTTCTGTATAACTGAGTCTTTGTCAGTCCACTCGTGGTTGGCTGTGAATTCTCTGCTGATCTGATCTGCTAGAGCATTTTGAAAGCCTGAAAGATGCAGAGCCTCCTCCATTGTCTGTTGACATAATACATGACTGTGATATTGTGTCATCAACTGGAACATAGATCCATGTAACAAGAGCAGAAATGCCATGCATTCCAGACATACTGCTCTGAGTTTCAGGACATTTATGATAAGATGAGCTTCCGGGGGGGCATCCAGAGGCTTTGTGTTTGAAGATGGCCCACAGGAGCTCCTCATCCCAGTATGAAGGCATCCATCACCAATATCTTGGTAGACACAGATGCAGAAAAGGGTACTCCATTGCACACATGAAACAGGTCCTTCCAACAATCCAATGAGGAGAGGACTTCTCATGGAACCTTCATGGACATGTGGTATCTGTTGGATAGATGCTGATTTCAACCACTCTTGCATGGAGCATAGGTGAAATCTGGTATGCTGTGTGACATTGGTGCAGGAGGCCATGTGACCCAATTCTGAAGCATGCTCTTGCAGACATCTCTGGGTGAGCCTATAGATGACTGAGGAGACCCATAATCTAATGCAGGAAAGGTTCCAGACTATTATCTCCCCACTTCAACTTTAAGACATGAATTTGGTGGACATTATGCCCTGGAAGGAGTGGGACTTTAGAGGAATCTGATGGGAGGGCCATGTCTAAATGCAGGAGGCCACTGGAAAAAGCCATGAGAGGTGCTCTGGGATGGTAAGGCTGCTACAAGGGGATAAGTTCAGGGTTGCCAGCCTGAACCTGAAGTGAGGATGAATCTGTTGAGATGTCTCAAGTCTAAAATGCCTGCCTCCTTTTTCACTGGGTCTAAACAATAATGGGAATAGAATCTATGACTTTTAAATTTGAAGGGCACCTCTTTCAGAAGGGAGCCCATCTCCCATTTGAACAGTATCTCATAAGAAGTGTCCCTGAAAAGGAATGAGGAAGGAGGGTGGAGGGTAGGAAGGGATTGGAATTGGACAGAAAACCTCCTATTTGTAATTTCTAGGAACCCACTGGTGTCAGGTCCTTCTCTCCTGGAATCATCTTTATAGCCAGCCCTGGCTGTTCTGGTCTTTTGTGCACTGCTGCCACTAACCTTCATCCCAGCACTGGGTGGTTGTAAAAATACTCAAATTTCTTACAGTGAACTTGATTACATTTGTTAGCTTTCTTGAATGTGGGTGGTAAGGATGCTAGGGACTGCCATAGAACTTAGCCAGTTCCAAAAACCCCTCATTGATAGGCATGACAAACCTACCAGGTGTACAGGAGTGCAGAATGTCCAGTAACTTGTGGGCTTTTCTTGCACTACATCCCTCAGAATCTAAGCGTCTGCCATCTGGGCCATGAGCTGCCTTCATTTGAGGGACTGGAGTGGAAGCAGAGACATGATGATATTTTTTCTTATTTTACTAGGCATCGGAGAAAGAGACTCATGTCTATGTTTGCCCTGTGAGTGATGTTCCTTCCAGCCCCTTTCTGATAACTGCTCTGTCAAACTCAGTAGTCAACAGTGAGCTCAGGAACTCAGGATAGAGCCACAGCTAACAGAAGCACTAGCCCAAAGTGACAGTTCGGACTTGACGATTTCTTTTGCCTCAGGCTCTGAAGGGGGATCTCATCAACCACTCCAGTTAAAAAAATAAAAATAAAAAAAAAAAAAGCTTGAAGATGATCTCCCTCACTTTCTGTGTCCTCTTGGAGAAGGAGAAACAGATCAAGTATCTATCAGGATGTTTTCTGTGCCGAGGCAAAAGAGGCACTTCGAGTGCACATCACTGAACAGGACAGCAGCCTCGCAAGAGGGGAAAAAAGTTTTAAATGCCAGGGATTTTGTTTCAACCGCATTACCTAGGATCCCTGTACCATGGATATTTGATGAATAATTTAAAAAAGTATTTTGTTTGCGGGCTTGTTTGCCAATAAGCATTAAAGAAAAAACCCAGTAACTATACTAACTACACTAACTATATTAACTAACTACTACTGACTAGCCTAGCAAGAGATTGCACAGTGCACGTAAGTGGATACTGCAGGGGTTCCATCTCACTGCCCTGAACAGTAAAAAGGAACTGGGGGATGATTGGGCCCACTCTGCCCTTTGGCAGCAGAGCACAAGGACATCTAGGGCACAGTTGCAGCCCCAATGGACACTGCCAGCCCAAAAGAATCCAATCTTGTGCATATGAGGGCACATGTGCACCAGAAGTGGAATATGGACAATCACTTTGAAGCAGCAGCAACACTTCTGCTGTGAACAAAATAAAACATAAAAGTAGAAAAAACGGCCAAGATTAGGCACTGGAATGTCTCAGATATTTATACCACAATGTTTTTGTGTGTGCTGACTACAGTGTGATCCTGTGTATCATCTGAACTTTTACTCTTCTTATACTACCACCATGCACAGATGTAGTGCTCTGTAGTGAAACAGTCTACCAAGAGTAGTGGTTAATTCACTATCAGTATGAGTCTTTAAATCAAGATGGCTGTCTTTATAAAGGATATGCTCTAATCTAGTTCAACGAAACATTATTGGGCTTTATAACATTTGGCTTATGTAATAGGAAGAAAAATTCATATGTGGCCTGTATTAAGCAAGATATCAGACTAGATGATCCTAATAGTCATTTCTGGCCTTAAAATTATTAATTTGAGCCATGAAAAATGCTTTAAAAAGAATTAGGCCTCACAACACTCAGGGAAAATATCTAGCTCACTGTTTTACAGATGGAAAAATTGAAGTACAGGAAGTGATTCGCCTAGTGTCACACAGAGTCAGTGGCAGAGCAAGGACTAAGAGCCCAAGAGTCTTGAATCCCAGTCCCCTGCTCTAACCAGTAGACAGACCTCTTCTGGCACTCAAACTGGGGGATGAAGGTGAAAGGGACGGGTAAGGAAGTTTGATCAGCTCCCATCTCAGAATAAGCAGTTCTGCAACATTCCATTTCATCCTTCATCAGAATCGTGTTTCCCAGTTAAACATCATAGATTCAAACTTTTACTCAGAGACAGTTGGGTTTGCACTCTGCTTAGGAACAGAGGAAAAAACATCATACAGAGAAATAAACAGCAGATGTACAAACAACAGAATGCAATAACGCTGGTGCCAGAAGAGTTTTTGGCAAATCAAGTTTCTTCTATCCCTGACAGAATCACAGAGGTTAGACGTAGAAAAGAACTATTAGATCATACCAGTTTCTTCTCATGGCCAGGGCAGAGTTGTTCTCTTTCATATATTTTCTAATGATGAGTCAAAAGTCCCAAATCATGTCCATCCCTTCTATTAGAAGACTATTTCATGGCTTGTAACATCTCACTGTCTGTTGTTTCTCCTCATAGCCAGACTATTTTCCTTTCAATTCAATCTCAGAACTCCTAGTAATCCCTCAAAGTGCCACACTCCATAATTCCTCTCCTTCCACACAGTATTTACACACTTCAAAATATTTCTAGTCTGTTATTTGTCTCACCTTGAGTTGTCATTTAGTCAAGCTAGGCACATTTAGCTCAATCTTTCCTTCTAAATCAGTCCCTCGAGCCCCTAATCATTATTGTTGCTCTCCTCTGAACTCTCTGTAAGTTGTCAATATCTTTCTAGTAACATGGTGCACAGACCTGGACACGATATTCTAGGTGTGGCTGCAGCAAGGATGTGTAGATTGGGACTACAACTCCCCACTGCATCACGTGATGCCTTGGTATATGCAGCCCAAAGAATGCTAACCTTTTTTGCAGCCATATCACACTGCAAACTCATGGCTATTTTGCTATCTCTATCCTTCAAGCATCCCTACTTTCTAGGTTTCTCTCGCCCACTGTGGCAAGTGTGTTCTGCATTCTTCTTCCATAGCTGAACGTGACATACAGATATCAGGCTTCCTTTTACGTAGAAAAGCATGGGGAGGAAATCTGGTTTAAATGAAAGGAAAACATTTGGAACTCAGATCAGTTTTGAGAACCTAGTAAATAGCTTGAGGGTGGCAAACCACCCAAAGGCTCCCCAAACCTTAGCCGAACACATCTTGAGAAAGGAACTCTCTTAACCCTTTCCCTGTACTTCACAACAAGACTTTTCATTTGAGGTCACAAGGTTTCATCACTGACCAAGTCCCTTTTCCAAAGTATTCTCTCTTTTTCTGGGATAAATGCTTTTAATGCATGTGCTGACAGACCCTGATGCCAAAAGCCAGCAGCCACAGGATCTGAATGCCAAGCAGCTGAACAGCTATATGTTTTTGTCAAATAATGGATCTCTATACATAACACAATCTCCAGTGTGCTGTGCTGTAAATCTGTTATTAGCAAAGAAACTCAAGAAGGGAAATTATCAAGGAGGACGGAAACTGGTTTTACAACTGATATAGTGAACAATTCAGGAAGTGTGTAAAAGGGATTCAACTTAATAAAGGCTTCCCATCTTATAAGATGATACATGTTTATTCTGTCCACTAAGCTTTCTAGTGTGTACACAAAAATGTTTCCCATCTTCTCACACTTAAAAAGAAGTGTCATGAGCCACATCCTCAAACAACTTCACTGGCTTCTATTTATTTCAAGATCTAGTTCAAAACTACCATACTTTTTTATACAACCTTCCATGGGCTTCTCCAGCTAACCTCATGGACCTTGTCTATTTCGACCTCTTTCCCTGCTCCCTCTCTTCTTCTGTCTGGATTCTCCTCTGGCTGCAGCTGGTGAGAGATGGAGAGGTTACTTATCTTAGAGTAACTTAAGTTCTTTGAGAGGTTTTCTCCCTATGGGTGCTCCACTGTAGGATGTGCATGAACCCATGTGCTCTGGATTGGAGACTGTAAAACAGTGTCTGCAGGCTCCTACCAGCACAGAACAGTGACTCGTGCTCCAAATGAGAGCATACAGGGAGATGTGAGCTCACTACCTCTCAGTTCCTTCTTGATGGTGAAGCCAGAAATTCGCAGCAGAGGGAAAGGAGGGTGGGAGATGGAGTATCCATTGGGACAAAACATCTCAAAGAACTCCAGTTACTGTAAGATAAGTATCCTTTCCTTCTTTGAGTATGTGTCCTTATGGGTGACCCACTGTAGGAAACTCCCAGGTAGAATCTCAAAGAAGAGGTAACTTCAGGACAATTCGAAGAACTTCATCACCAACTGTGCTATCATCTCTGGAAGCAGGTACGATGGTGTAATGCTTGGCAAAGATATGGACAGAAAACCAAGTAGCAGTCCTGCAAATTTCTGCTATGGGGACATCCTTCCAGTAAAGCTATCGATGTGGACTGAGCTCTAGTGGAATGTGATTCCAGGGGCTGTACCCCAGCATTTTCATAGCAGGTCAAAATGAAACCCAGAACCCACTTTGACAGTCTTAGTGTGGAACTTGGTTGGCCATTCAGCTAGTTGCAATTGATATAAATAACCTGGGAGAGGCCCAGAATGGTTTAGTCCTGTCCAGATAGAAGGCCAAGGCCTTTCTGATATCCAGTGAATGAAGACTTGAGTAATCTCTGGAGGCATGAGGGTTTTGGGTGGAAAACTAGCAGGCAAATCTCCTGGTTGTTATGTTCCAAGGAGACCTCTGGAAGGAAGTGAGGATGGGAACAAAATATAACTCTGTCTTTGTAGAAGGCTGTGTGTGGTGGGTCAACTATGAGCACTCCTGGCTCCCCCATTCATCTTACTAAGGTGATGGCAATTAGGAACAACATTTTAAGGGAGAGGTGGAGGAGGGAGCAGGTCACCATTGGTTCAAAAAATTCCTTAAGGCAGTTAGAACCAGGCTGAGGTGCCATTGGGGGGCACAAACAAAAGATCCAAAAAGATGAGGGGAGGAAGTCCCCCACCTCCTCTACCAACACAAAACAGTGTTAAATAAAATAAATAGGTATCATATGAAAAATAATGAAAATAAACTACTAAAACAAATAAATAAGGTAAAGAACTTACAAAGTGAAGGTAGGAAGCTGAATACAGCAGACAAAAGAACTCTCTGTTCTTTTCTCTTACCTAGACTTCTTCATCTCCCTTCACCATTATTATTTAATACCGTAAACTGCTTCACGCCCATTTAAATAAAAGACTACAAAAGGAACATGGATAGAACTGTATTCGCATCATACAGCAGGACACTGCGTGAAGAAATGAAAGGGGCAGGCATGGGGAAGGAGAGTCAAAAGAAAACTGCTCTCTCAGTCTATAACTTTCACCACTTATGCATGAAAGACAGCATCATGACAGAACACATTTAGTAGTGGCAACAGGAAAACAGTCTAGCAACTTAGAGCTTGGGGGAACTGTGAATCATCTCCTAAGTGGGTACAACCAGACTGACTAGAAGAGTATGGGCAAGCACACCAGTTTCCAAGTTTACACGTGTGAATGAGGAAAAATACAGATCATCATAACTTCTCTGCAGATGACTTTACACAGCCCACTGCCTTCCATTCTTAGACCCCTTGAATTCACATTGTCAGTACAGAGTCACTATTGCTAGCTGGACAAATGCTTTTCAAAAATACCTGCTCCAAAGAGCTGTATAAGTGAACTAGGACATCTAATGGAGGAGAATGACTTTCATGTGTCAAACGCAGACCACTCCTTTCAGAGTGATAGTGAATTCCTTGTCAGATGGGAGATTTATATTTCAAAGAAATGTATTCATATTACCCTGTAATTTCCACCACAGATAACTTTGTAAATAAAGTTTTCATTCAGGTTTCCTTGAGTGTATCAAACTCCATTGTGCCTCTTTCATGAAGTCTGAAGCAAGACGTATCTCTGTGTAATTACAGCTGCTAAGAACCAGGACCAAACGAGCACCATTTGGGAAATAGCAGTACACATTTAAATGTCCACTTACCTGCTTAAGTGCTGGGGAACATGGAATGAGTTCTCCAATGCGGTTTATCCCAGCATTGATCTTCTTCTTTCTATGTCTCTCCACTAAGTAAAAAAATAAAATGCATTGTCATTGGAGTAGTCAGACCAACACACCAACAGCACACCTTGCCCCAATGTGTGCGCTCATAAATGTATTACTTCATGCTAATCACAAACCCTACTGGGCAGTTTAGCACCAAGAACTAGCTCTGAAAAAAACCTCAACTGTTGAGTTCTCACTCAATGGAGTTTGAGGGCTGTGACAGAGGATGAGATATTTTAAAAGGGGAGGGTCATCAGGATCACTCAGGGGAAGCAGTGACATATCATATAACACAGGACAGCAACAGTTATTGCAAAGTTTAGCTATGGGTGGGAGTGAAGGGCAAATCAAAAAATATTTTATGAAAATGTTTCCACTTTATGGTTCTTTTGGGTGAAGACAAGAAAAACCTGAATTAATTTCAGTCCTCTTGTGACATGATTAGTCTCCATGCAACACCTTAATCATGACAACTGTGGTTAAGAATTCATTAAATGCAGTTATGCAAACTCACTAGGCTTTCAAGCTTGACCTTTTCAAAGCCTGTTAGCCTCTCCTCCCTCCCAATGCAATCAGATTCCTGCCAATGTTGTTTATCCACATGGTAGCATGGCTGAGCAGCTGCTTTTGCAGCTGATTCCTAAGATGTTTTGGTCTATTACTCAGAGCAAAGTTGACAATTGGCATACAGCTCCTTCACAAAGAGAAGGAGTGAGTTGCTGCCAAGAGATGTTCCATGGCTCTTCCAACAGGCAAATCACCAACCAGAATCTACTCACATGCCCAAATGGCAGGCTAGCATGCCTCCATCATGGCAGGAGATAAGCATCTGCTTACATTTCTTGTAATAGGCCACCTTAGGGTGTATGTGAGGGAGAAGAAAACAGGGTTACTTACCAGTAACTGTTGTTCTTCGAGATGTGTTGCTCATATCCATTCCACTACAGGTGAGTACTCACCACCATGCACTGGTTCCCAGAACTATTTTCCCATTAGCAGATGCTGTAGGGTCGGCTCAGGCACCCCCCTGGACTACCACGCTCATGCTGCGGCACATAAGGCACTGCCGACCCTATAGCCCCTCAATCCCTTCTTTCTGCCAACTCCAACAGTGGGGATGGAGGCGGGGTGTGGAATGGAGATGAGCAACACACCTCGAAGAACAACAGTTATTGGTAAGTAACCCTGTTTTCTACTTCGAGTGATTGCTCATATCCATTCCACTACAGGTGATTACAAAGCTGTACCTTGGAGGCGGGTAGGAGTTATCAGTGAGCTGCTCTCAGCATGGTTCTACCAAATCCTGCGTCCTCTCTTGCCTGCTGGATGATGGCGTACTGGGATGTGAAGGTGTGCACTGACGACCAGGTGGCAGCCTTGCAGATGTCCTGCAGGGGCACCTTTTCCAGAAAGGCCGCTGACAACGCCTGGGCCCTTGTTGAGTGTGCTGAAATAGCCCTTGGGAGCGGTGCATTTGCCTGTTCGTAGCAGCACTTGATGCAGGTGGAGATGCGCTGGGTGGGGACAGGTGAGCCTTTCATCCGGTCCACCACCGCGATGAAGAGCTGTGTCGACTTCCGGAACGGCCTCGTCCTGTCAATGTAGTAGGCCAGGGCCCGTCTGACATCCAGAGAGTGCCATCTCTGCTCCTCCTCCGACCAGTGTCGTTTGGGAAAGAACACAGCGAGGAAGATATTTTGGTTATAGTGGAATTGGGAGACCACCTTGGGCAGGAAGGCTAGATAGGGTCTCAGCCACACTTTACCTTTATAAAACACTGTGTAAGGGGGTCAAAGCTCTAATCTCAGAAACCCTCCAAGCCGATGTGATGGCCACGAGGAAGCCTACTTTCCACGAAAGGATGAGCAGCGGGCATGTAGCCACTGGCTCGAAGGGGGGCCCCGTCAGTCTAGAGAGCACCAGGTTAAGGTCCCAGGGAGGCACTGGGTCCCCGACCTGTGGGTAAAGCCTCTTCATCCTCTTGAGGAACCTGACTGACATGGGATGGGAGGAAAGGGATCTCCCTTCCATTGGCAGGTGGAAGGCCAAGATGCCTGCCAGGTGGACCTTTAAGGAGGCTAATGCCAAACCCTGGAGTTTCAGCTGCAGCAGGTACTCCAGGATTGCCTGGATAGGTGAGAGGCTAGGCTGAATGCCCCGGGACTCTGCCCAACAAGTAAACCTTCTTCTCCACTTGGCCTGGTACATGACCTGTGTGAAAGTTTTCTGCTGCCCAGCAGAATTTGTTGGACCTGCACCGAGCAGGCTCTTTCCCCCTCCATCAGCCACAATGTCTCCAGGCCATCAGGTGTAGGGAGTCCAGGTCCGGGTGCAGCAGGCGACCCTGGTCCTGGGAGAGCAGGTCGCGACACCTCAGAAGCTCCATTGGCAGGGTGATGAACAGGTCCATCAGCATGCTGTACCAGTGCTGTCTCGGCCATGCTGGGGCAATCAATATGACGTCCGCTCTGTCCCTCTTGATTTTCAAGAGGACCTTGGGCAGAAGCGGAATTGGGGGAAACGCGAACATGACGGTCCCCCTCCAGTCGATGAGGAACATGTCAGATATGGAGCCCGGCTTGCGATCCCGGAGCGAGCAATACCTTGAGCACTTCCTGTTCCAGGATGATGCGAAGAGGTCCAGTTGGGGAACACCCACTTTTGGAAAATAAAGGTCACCACCTCCTGGTGTACAGACCAGTCGTGGTGGGATAGAAACGACCTGCTGAGGCAATCCCCCTCATCGTTTCTGACCACCAGGAGGTGAGAGGCAGATAAGTGAAAGTCGTGCCTCTCCATGAAGTCCCATAGATGAATGGCCTCTTGGCAGAGGACCGCGTTCCCCCCCTGCCAGTTGATGTAGAACCATTGCTGCGGTATTGTCCATCAGCACCTGAACCATCCTGCCCTTCAGGAAGCTGAGGAACACCTTGCAAGCTAGCCTGATGGCTGAGTTCTCTCACACTGATGTGGAGGTTTTTCTCCTCCTCTGACCATGTCCCTTGAGTGCCCAGGTCGGCACTGATGTGGGCTCCCCACCCCACATCCGAGGCAGCGGATATCAGGGTGACTGATAGGGCCAGATCCCTGAAGGGAACACCTGCCAACATCGCCTGTGGATCTTTCCACCGTCCAAGGAGGTTAATACCTTTGGGAGAACTGTGACTACCCTGTTCAAAGGGTGACTGCTCGGAGCATGCACTGAGGCCAGCCAAGTTTGGAGCAGCCTAAGCTTGAGGAGAGTGAGCCTCACTATGTATGTGCAGGCCACCATGTGCCCTAACAGCTGTAAGCAGTGCCTGGCTGTCGTAGTGGGGCACCTGTGTTAACTGGGTGATGATCGCTGTCATAGCCTCGAACCGAGGTTGCGGGAGGAAGGCTCTGGCCTGGTATGCGTCCAGGGTAGCCCCGATTAACTCTATACACTGCACTGGGGATAGAGTCAACTTCTGCTCATCTATGAGCAGCCCCAGCTTGGTGCAGGTGGCATAAGTGAGGGACACGCTGTCCTGGACATGGGACCTGGATCTGCCCCTGATCAGCCAGTCATCCAGGTACGGGAAAATTTGCACTCCTCTGTGCCTCAGGTGGGCCGCCACTACCGCCATACACTTGGTGAACATCCCGGGAGCAGACGAGAGGCCAAAGAGCAGAGCCATAAACTGGCAGTAGGACCCAGCCACCATGAACCGTAGGAAGCGTCTGTGGTTTGGAAGGATAGAGATATGGAAGTAAGCATCTTTCCAATCAAGGGTGGCAACCAATCTCCTGGATCCAGGGCAGGGATAATGGAGGCTAGGGACACCATGTGAAACTTTAGCTTTTTTATTAACCTGTTTAGACGATGCAGGTCCAATATGGGCCTCAGACCCCCTTTCGTTTTGGGGATGAGGAAGTATCTGGAATAAAAGCCCCTCCCCACTTTGTGCGGAGGGACTGCCTCAACTGCCCCCAGAGTGAGGAGAGAGTCCACCTCCTGCAAGAGATGTTGCTCGTGAAAGGGATCCCTGAAGAGGGATGGGGCTGTGGGGGGGGGGGGTCTGGGAGAGTGTCAGTAAGCTGGAGGACATATCCCTGAAGGACTACTTTGAGGACCCAGCGATCTGAGGTGATACTCTGCCACTCGGCATAGAATAGTCTTAGCCTGTCTAGAAATAATAGAGATGGATCCGGGAGGAAGGTACTGGTGTCACCCTCGTGCACATCACCAAAACTGCTTTTTATTGTTGGGCCCCTTAGGTGGCCCATGCTGGGAGGTTGCAGATGAGTTTGACCGGTTATGCCGTCTGAACCCCCTGCTTCTCTCTCTGCCCATGCCGGGCTGAAAGGCCCTAGGCGATGGCTTGGGTTGCTGTTGTGGCAGACGCTGTGCCTGAGGCCGAGACTATTGCCACGAGGCCTGAGGAGTGTAAAGGCCCAATGATCTTAGTGTGGCTCTTGAGTCCTTAAGGGCTTGTAGCTTGTCATCAGTCTTAACCAAAAACAGGCCCACCCCATCTATACAGGACCTGTACTTTGAATGCTTAACCTCTTGGGACAGCCCCGATGACTGCAGCCATGAACACCGTCTCATGGCCACTGCAGAGGCTATGGCCCTGCTCGCTGTGTCTGCAGTGTCACTGGCGGTTTGTAGCGCCGCCCCTGCCACCGTGATGCCCTCATCCAGGACGGTGGCAAAGTCCCTCGCAAGGTCCTGGGGCAGTCTCTCTGCAAACCGCTGCATGGAGTTCCACAGATTCAAGTTATAGCGACCCAGAAGGGCCTGGTGGTTAGCTATAAATGGAACTGCAGGGCCCCGTTTGAGTATATCTTCCTCCCAAAAAGGGCGAGTTTCTTACTGTCTGTTTTGGGGAGTGACACCCTGGAACCCTTGCCTGTCCCTCTCATTAACTGTGTCCACCACCAAGGTCCCCGGGGCCAGGTGGGTAAATGGAAATTCAAACCCCTCTGCCGGTACATATTTCTTCTTGGCAGTCTTAGATGTAGGGGCAACCAAGGTTGGGGTTTGCCAGAGGGCCTTAGCCAGCTTGAGAACCCTTGTGTACTGGCAAGGCCACCCTTGAGGGACCCTCGGAGCCAACCACACCAAAGAGGGGGTCCTCCTCCTCTGACAGCTCTTTGATTTCTAAGTTGAGGTTCAAGGCCATTCTCTTCAGGAGCTCCTGGTGAGCTCTGAAGTCTATCAGGGGTGCTCTATTGTCCCTGGAGGTCGCCTCATCTGGAGAGGAGGAGGAGGACTGACAACAGGGCTCCGTAGAGGGTCCTTCCTCTGGGTCCGTTTTCTCATCCGAGGAATGGCCCTTACCCTCTGTGCCAGGTGCGGGGGGTACTGGCTGTGTGGTTAGTGATGGGGCAGAGGTCATCATTTGCCCCATCTGCACCCGCCATGGGCCCCAATAAGGCCACTGCCAAGGCCCTTGGGGCCAGCCCAGTGCTGGCATAGGCTGCGTAGCCTCCTGTTGGTGCCCGTCATCTTTCTGAGAGTCCAAACGACTAGACTGGTGCCAATGGTGCTGTCTCTGGGTCCTGCTCTGGCCTCGCAAGGACCCCAAAGATGAATGTCAGTACCGACATGAACGGTGCTGATGGGATGAAGTCTGCTCCGAAGAGGTGGACGATGTCTGGCACCTCAGCACCGATGACTTACGGTGCCGTTTCCCTCCTGGGGATCGGGAACGGTGCCGTCTGCTACTCCTCGGTTCCGAGCCCGACTCTGATGAGCGTGAACGAGAGGCCAGTCTGGTGCGCAAGATCATCCTGGATCAGTGCCTTCTGGAACATGGTGCTGACAGATGATCTCAGTGCCGCAAGGAGGACGAGCTTGACGAGTCAGACTCAGATATAAGAGGGAAGCCCTCATGCTCTACCCACTGTGATGGTCTGGTGGGAGACTTCTCCTTTGAGAGAGGCCTCGACCATCCACTGGGGGCACCCAGCACAGGTTTACCCCAGGACACCGGCCCTCTCTCCCTTGGCCGAGGGAGGGGCGGAGGTGTGGGCATGGCCATCAGGTCCCATGCCACCTGGAAAGCCTCTAGTGTCGACGGATCTTGCACTCTCCCACCTCCATGAGTCAGGGGAGGCTCCCTGTGTGGAGATGTGGGCCCGGAGCTGGCTCGACGGACAGCAGTTCAAGCACCTTTGGGCTTGACTGCGGCCGCGGTGCAAGAGCGCTCTGTGCATTGGTGCCCTTTCTTCCTCTGCACCAAAGATGGATGGCATCAGGTAGACTCCGGTGCCAGTGGAGCGCTCCACACCAATGAAACGGTTGGTGCCAACGTGGAATGCAGTGGCTTGGAAGCCAGATGGAGCCCCGCTTCCATCAAGATAGCCGTCAGACAAATCTCCCTCTCTTTCTGGGTTCTAGGTCTGAAGGCTTTGCAGATCTTACACTTTTCCCTCATGTACTGCTCCCCTAGGCACTTAAGGCAGCAGTTGTAAGGGTCACTCACCGAGAAAGCCTTGCCACAGGCGGTGCAAGGCTTGAAGCCCAGTGAACTGGACATGTCCCGGCCCTAAGTCCCCGAGGGGGGCTTTCTATTCTAAAGCTAACTTTCTATACTTAACACTAAAACCAACTAACGAAGTCCAAACTACTAAAACTAACAAGTCCAAAAGGGAAAGCTACTTGCACGAGGAAAGAGATGCTCCAGTGACAGTCATGGGCGAAAAGAAGGAACTGAGGGGCTGTAGGGTCGGTGGTATCTTATGTGCCGCTGCATGAGTGCAGTGCTCCAGGGGGCACCTGAGCCAACCCTACGGCATCTGCTAAGGGGAAAAAAAGTTCCAGGAACCAGTGCATGATGGCAAGTACTCACCTATAGTGGAATGGATATGAGCAATCAGTCAAAGTAGAACAGCAGCATGTATGCAGGCAGATTTAGTTACACCTATGCATATTTATTACAAGTGGAACAATATATAGTTCTACAACATCCATTTAAGATGAATGCATTTGTTTTTTTAAAAAGTTGCATCTGTAGTTTCAGCATATCAATAACGACTGAAACAAGCTCTCAGAGCATTTTTACTGTTTGTATTACAGTAGTGGCTAGATCTCCCCAGTCTGTGGCCAAATATGCTAAACAAGTCCCAAACCAACAACTGTACTAACATACAGTAAGAGGTAGCCCTTGCACTCAACAGGTTACAGTCTAATCAGAGCAGACAAATGGTAGGAGAAAGAGTATTATCATTTTTATTTTACAGATGGGGAACTGAGGCACAGGGAGTCACAGGCACCAGTTCAGCAAGGTGCTTAAGCCTTTAAACACATGGGTATTTCCATAGGGTACCTTACTGAACTGGGCCTAAGTGATTTGCCCAAGGTTACACAGGACATCTGAGGCAGAGTTGAGCCCTAATCTCCTGAGTCCGAGTCCAATACCTTCACAACAAAAGACTATCCTTCTTTATAGACACAGAATGCAAAAAAAAAAAAAGTGTAGATCCTCAAAGAGATAAGAGACCTATAAACTGAACAACAGATTACTATATATCATTACAAATGGAGGAATTTACTATAGTATAATTTCTTATTCAGAAAGCAGATATTGCAGGCATATATTCTAAAAGCTATTTAATTATAATATAATATAAACCTTATAGTTCTCATTTGTAACAATTTCACAACTACAAAGAGCAAAATTTATAAATGAATTAAAGGTTCAAATTACAGTACCAGTAGGCTTGATAACTGATCTTCAATATCAAGCTCACTAGTATCCTTAGCAGTCAACTGTCTAGCTAGAACAGCCTTAGTTTCATTAAAACCTTTCAACAGAAATTTCTCTGGAAGCATGGGTTGCATCTCCTTCTGTGTTGTGCTAGGTGTTGTACAGAGAGGACCCTACTTTTGAGAGAGCGTCTAGGTGCCACTATGATACAAATACTAAATTAATAATAAAAATAGATAAAGATAATAAAAACTATTTTTAAGACAGTTTAGATGGAAATAAAACAGGCTTAAATCTAAAGATGAACATTTGGCTCTTAGAAGTCAATGTGTATTAACCTCTCTCAATAAACAGATGATAATTGTAAGTGTAAATGAATTTGCTGAAAGACTTCAAGACAGTCCTTTTTTGGAATACAGAACAGCTTGATATTTGAAGTAGAAGATTAACTTCATTAACATAATTTAAATTTTCTTACATAAAATTACTTAGTTCCTCCCATTCTAAGACTTCAGGAAAATCCAGAGCATGCACAGTACAGACATTGGTAAAAATTATCTAGGATTGAAACTTTCCTATGAAACAATACATTGCCTAGTCTAGTTAGCACATCAACAAGGATCCCTTGGTGTTCTTTACTTAGTCTTCACATCTATTTTTTAAAAAAATTGTTAATATTCTTTTCAGATGATTCCCCCTTCTCTACGTCAAACAACATTACAGAATAATTAAATAGGGCATCTGAACCTTGGAGCCCAAGAAAAATATTTTCACCTTTAAACTCAGAAGTAGCAATGGAAACTAAAGACTCACACCAAGTACTTTTTCAGTCAATTTAATACTTCATACGCTGAAGATAAAGTTGACTACAGGGAGGATGGTGAGGTAAAGGGTGGGTGAGGGGACTTCTCAATTTCAGCCCCACTTGATCACAAAATACGTGTTACTATAACCTTCTCTATGGATTCCTCAAACTTATTTTTCCACTCGTGTTTGTAAAAAAGTAAACTCTCTCTCTTCAAGGCACAGAAAAAAAGAAAACAAAGATGGAGCGTCTTGAAATCAATGGAAGATAGACTCCTAGTGGGATTTTCAAAAATGCGTAGGTGCCTATTTGCATATTTAGGCATCTAAATACCTTTAACAGCTGGCCCAGCTGTCTGATTTGTCCCAGACTTATAAACTGTTCAGTCAACATTAATACCTGTGCCAGGTGAATGTAAAGTGGATTTGCCCAAGTGTAAATGACTAGGTGCAGGGTAGTAAGGATTCAGTCCCTATGACTAGAAACCTTCAGCTCAGTGGGTGAAAGTTTTGGAAAAATAAGAGCAACTGAAATCAGGGACTTAGGATGGCAACACTTTGACAATCTTAAGTATACATGTCACTAATTATAATGCTAGCAGAAAGTCTATTTGTTTACACTTATTAACCCTTAAGAAATTAGCTAATCTTCTGGCATTCTAGACCTTAAAACTATGAATTAGTACAGCACCTTTCATCTCAAAAGCTTAAAGCTTCCTATAAACATTAAATTTCACCACCTTTCTATGACATAGGTGAATGTTATCCTCCTATTACAGATGGGGACATCAAGGCACAGAAGTGGAGAAACTTGTCCATAGCACACAGTAGGTCAGTGCCAAACCCATTTTTAAGCACTGAACAGCTTTCTTCAGATTTGGGAATGCCACAAGTTAGCCCTGTTTCAGGGAGGAATCTGGCTGCTTGGAGGCAGAACTGGATCAGACCTTTTAGGATAAACTAGTTCAAAACTAGAATCATAGGGTTAGAAGGGACTGCAAAGGTCATTTAGTCTAAACCTCTGCCAAAATGCAGGATTTGTTGTGTCTAAATCATCCAAGACAGATGGCTAGCCAGCCTCCTTTTGAAAATCTCCAGTGAAGGGGCTTCTACAACCTCCCTAGGCAGTCTGTTTCATTGTCCTACTGTTCTTACAGTTAGGAAGATTTTCCTGAGATTTAATCTAAAGCTGTTTTGCTATAGTTTGAACCCACTGCCTCCTATCCTGCCCTCTGTAGCAAGAGAAAAACTTTTCTCCATCTTTTTTATGACAGCCTTGAAGACTGCTATCATGTCCCCCCACCTTAATCTCCTCTTTTCCAAACAAAACATAGCCAGTTCTTTCAGCCTTTGCTCATATGGCTTGCCTTCCATCCCTTTTACCACCTTTGTCGCTTGCCTCTAGATCCTTTCCAGTTTTTCTACATCCTTTCTATACATTGGTGACCAAAACTGGACAACACTGCAGCTGAGACCAAACCAGTGCCGAGTAGAGCGGTACTATCACCTCCTGTGACTCACATGTTATGCCTCTGTTAATGCAACCTAAAACTGCATTTGCTTCCCCCCTTCCCCCCAACAGCATCATATTACTGACTCATGTTGAGGTTGTGATCCACCACAACTCCCAGATACTTTTTGCAGGGCTGCTGCCAAGCTAGTTATCCCCCCTTCTGTATTTGTGCATTTGGTTTTTCTTCCCTAAGTGGAGCATCTTACATTTGTCTTTGTTTAATTTAATTTTGTCATCTATAGCTCAGTTTTGCAGTTTACCAAGATCCCTCAGAATTTTAGCTCTAGCCTCCAAAGTGTCGGCAACCTTTGTCTTTGTGTCATCTGCAAGGCTTTGTGTCATCTGCAAATCTGATCAGTATGCTCTCTCTATTCCTACATCTAGGTCATTAATAAAGTTGTTAAACACTGGACCCAGAACAGATCCTTGTGGAACCCTATATGAGACCTCCCTCCAATCTGACATCATTCCATTAATAGTTACTCTTTGTTTGTGGATGTTTAACCAATTTTGTATCCACTTAATGGTAGTTCCACCAAGCCCGCATTTCTCCAGCTTACCTATAAGAATGTCATGTGGGACTGTGTCAAAAGCCTTGCTGAAGTCCAGGTATATTATGTCCACTGCATTCCCCCTATCCACCAAACCAGTTACCCTGTCAAAGAAGGAAATCAAGCTGGTTTGGCATGATTTGTTCTTAGTAAATCCATGCTGGCTGCTAGTGATTACCCTTTGTGTTCCAGGTATTCACAAACTGAATGTTTTAGATATTGCTCTAGTAGCTTCCCAGGTATTGAAGTCACACTGACTGGTTTATAGTTCCCTGGCTCCTCCTTTTTTCCCTTTTTAAAGATGGGCACTACACATTATCCCTTCTCCCATCTTTCGGGACCTCTCCTCTCATCCATGAGTTTGCAAGTATTATTGCCAGTGGCTCTGAGATTTCCTCAGCTAATTCCTTCAGTACCCTTGGGTGAATAGCATCTGGCCCCACTGATTTGAATTAATTCAAACTGGTCAGAAGATCTTTGACATGTTCTTTACTTATCCCAATCTGAATCCTTTCCCCTTTGTTACCTATAGTAACTTTACCAGTTGTCTGGTCCATGTTATTTTTTGTGAGAAGACTGAAGCAAAGTAGGCATTGGGCAGCTCTGCTTTCTTATCATTTTCTGTTACCAGGTCACCTTCTCCAATGAGCAGCAGGTTCACACCATCCTTGATCTTTCTTTTTTGCCCGACATATTTGAAGAATCCCTTCTTGTCATCCTTAACATTCCTTGCCAGCTGTAACTCATTCTTTGCCTTGGCTTTCCTGATTTTGTCCCTATATGCATGTGCTATTCCCATGTATATTTCCTTGGTGACATGCCTCTCCTTCCATTTTGTGTATGGTTGGATACATAAAATATTATTTTGGTTTTTAGACAGCTAAAAAGCTCCTTGTACAGCCACATTGACCTCCGGTGGCTCTTATCTTTCCTCTGTGTCAGAATAGCTTGCTGTTGAGCCTCCAGTATTACATATTTTAGGAACTGTCAGCCTCCTTCGACTCCTTTTCTTCCTAATTGGTCTTTCCATGGGACCTTGCCTACTATTTCTCTGAGTCATTTGAAATCCACTTTTCTGAACCTAACCTGCCCCTCCCTGGCCTGGCCTGGCCTGCTGCAAGTTCCCAAACACTGCTGAAATTGGGAACCAACAGAGAGGAAAGGGCATGCATTAAGAGAGGGGAAAGATCTCCACAAAGCACAGACTGGTTCTATGGAGGACTTCTGGATTGGTGGTGTTCAACGGAATGCAATGGAAGTTTATGCTGTGGAGTAATCCAATCTCTGAATAACTAATCCAAAGCCTCTAAAAGTTCAAATGCATTCTGTGCATTAGATGCCTGCCCCCGATCTCCATATACTTTATATACTTATTCCCAAAAATACTGGTTTTGTGTGAATGTGTCTGCTTTTGCTTATATCTTCCTTTATAGCCAAAAAGAAATTGTTGATTTGCTGAGTTAATTAGCAATGAAATGAAAAGATGTCCACAGAGCTGTTTGGGAGGAATAGACATGAGTGAAAGGTCATACTCAGAGGGGCTCTCCTGTTTATCCAAAGTATTATTTCTATTATTCTATAGATTTTCCATAGCCTAAGCAAACTAAAGGATGGTTATGGCTGTCCATTGGGCAGCTCTGCTGCAGGTGTTCCATGTGAGGCTCTGGAGTCTTTTCACATAATACACTCCAATAAATGGATCCTTCCTAATTCCAAATGCAGCAGTCCTTGTATGCTTTTAAGCAGATTAGGGTAATGAACTTAAAGAGCCGTGCAGCTCAACTCTGAACAGTAAAACATTATAGTTCCTACCTGCATTGTGTGTCTCCCGGTTTTTCTTTCTGTAATATAAGAGAGCAAAAGAAATTACATGAAATAAAAGGAAAAAAAACTCCATATGAATGAATATCTCTTTTATGTTTTAAGGCAATTTCATTGTTATGGTTAAAAAATACATTTAATACAAAATTCTGCTTTCTTGGGAAAAAAAGAAAATAGGGAAGAGAGAAGTAAAAACCCACTAAAATAAATATTGATATAGGAGTGTATTATAGTAATGATTTCTGAGAAAAGATCATCAATGTTCAGACTAAATGGATGAGAGTGCAATACTACATGTGCATTCTTTGTGTATTTAGTACAATTTGTACATTTATATTGGCAGGAATGGTTTCTTCCTGTATGTTTGTATAGCACCTATCATAATTGGGCCCCAATGTTCACTGGGGTCTTTGGGCACTACCATGATACAAATAAAGAAAAACTATTTAAAAAACTAAACAGATTTCTGACCAGTGGGAAAGCTCATCACATGAAAAAGCTGCAATAACCAAAGCACACTTAATTTTTTGTCTATACAGCCATGCAACATGCACAAGTATCTTACTGTTTCTAGAGCTTAATAGAAAAGGTACAAGTTACTTACCTTACAGGAACTGTGGTCTTTTAAGATGTTTATCCACATGGTTCCCACTGTAGGTGCATATGTGCCCTACATGCATGAGGTTGGATTCTCTTGGCCAGCAATGTCTGTAGAGGCTGTGTCTGCACCCTGCGTACCCTCTTGCCCCCTACCCAAGGACATAAAGAGCAAAGAGAGCCCAACCATCACTTAGTTCCTTCACGAAGGCTAAAGGACTCCACATTAACAGGAAAGGAGGGTCATGGGATCAGTGTGCCAGAGCAATAGCTGAGTGCAGCTTAGAAGTAGAAGATGCTTCTTTTTGATAGAGGGTTTCAAAATCAGACACACACTTCATTGATTGCTCCAATAAAAATAATTTCAAACAAGCATCTTGGACTTACTGAGTGTGTTCTGAAAAGGGCCTGAATGTTGAACACTTGTCTGGAAGGCAAATAAAACATTTAACATTCCATCATTTAAGGGCATAGCTGCCTCATAAGCAAGACAGGTTTGTCAACCTGCTAGAAAAAAAAAACAAAAAACTAACACTAAAAGTAACTAAGAGTTCAGGGGTAGCAGTCGGACACTGTGAAGGTCCTGTCCCATGGTCATGGGTAGCATGAAGGAACTGAGTCACAACTTAGACTCACTCTACCTTGTATGCACTCAGTTAGAGGCATGAAGACATACAGAAAGAATACCCAGCCAAAGACACTTACCCACCAAAAATTCCAACCTTGTGTGCACAGGCACACCTGCGCCTAGAGTGGGAGCCATGTGGACAAATACTTGAAGCACAGCCGCTTGTGAGGCAAGGGGAGAAAATAAAATGGATCTCAACACCCTCTTTTATTCAGCAGCTTTATTCACCTTAAAGTAGGTCAAGGCCCCAATTCAGGAAAGCACTTTAGCAACTATTTAAACACCCTTCTTGAATGAGGACTCCTTCCTGAACCAAGACCTAACACAGGAACAACTTTTCCATACCCTTTGCCACCAAAAAAATAAGTTTTCTGTTGGCGGAATGAGAATGAATGCTTAATTGCAGATCTTGTTAAAATCTCATTGTTGAAATGATCCCATCAGCTAATCCAGTGGCTGGATTGGTCCTGTTGAAATCTGCAGAAAGAGGACCAGGCCTTGTGATGTCCAAGGTGCTGTCTTTCAAATGATACATAAATCTGAGGTCCTGGTGAAATTCTAGCTTGGGAAATTACGTTCTCAGGCCTGCCAAATGCTGTATCTTGTGTGACACACACACATTTAGCAACTCTGTCATATCTTCTCCCACAGCTGATAAAATGCCATGCATTTGAGAAACTCACATATTCTCCCTCCTCCAAAAAAAGCTTGTAGCCTACACAATGTGCACTTAATCTTGCCCTCAAGTCTTCCCCGCTAGTCCTTTCTTGATCACTGTGGACAATGCCACCATTCTGCTTGTTACGGATTCCCATCTATCATCTTCAGCTTAGCCTGGATGTAAGGACCTAGAGAGGTCCATGTCTAACTAACTTTTGCAGATTCTTTCTGCATAACATCTCTATGCATCCCCACAGATAAAACTCTCATCCAGGCTCTCACCTCAGTTACTGCAATATTCTTCTTTCTGATTTTGACAAATGCAATCTTGCCCTGCTCGTATCTATTCAGAATGCTGCTGCAAAGACAATTTTCATAGGCCATCGCTTTGACCATGTCACTCTTCTCTTTGCCTCCCTCTTCTCTATTGTCAAGTATACGCTATTTGTCTTCACTTTCAAGGCTCTTCTTGATCTATTTCCACCCTATCTATCATTTCTCATTCAAATTTCGAAAGGACAATGCCAGTCTCCATTGCACACTTGTTAAATTTTCAAACAAGTACTTTCCTGCTTTCGCCCATGCCTCATGCTTGGGGGGAGCTCCCTGTAAACATCTGCAAAACTAAGCCATTATCCTCCTTAGAACATTCCTTTGCCATGATGTCTACATAAAAAAAATTGAGAATGGTTAGGCTGCTGGTACACTCTCATCGTTTCCATCAGTCTGTCAGAAGCCATCTGTTTTATCTTGTATTATTATACTTAGATTGTAATCTCACTGGGGCAGGAAGTGTCTCCTATATGCTATGATAATGCAAGCAAATAATAAAAAAACAATGTATTTTTCCAATGGCTGCTGTTAATATTTATATGCATTTCAAAACCTTTATTATTAACCACAAGGCAAAGTAACTGTCATTCACCCATTTCACAGATAAGATAGTAGAATGTTTGTACATGGCATCTTCAGCCAGAGCAGGGAATAGAACCCAGGCAACTAACATGATGGGCCTGAGTCTGATTTCTTTTGCCTTTTGCCTTTCAGAATGAATGTGCTAAATTACATACTTCAATATGCTGCCTCTACCACATTCTGCTTCCAAAAGCCAGAAACAGAACTCATGAATACCTAGCATTTGAGCACTGTCTCAAGTGGAAGAGGCTTATGCAGTGGATCTGAAGGTCCTGGGTTCAAACCCTAATCTTGGGGAAAGAAAACAGTACATAGTTATGTGATTAAAGCCTGTGGGTAACATTTTAAAAAAAGTGTCTACAGTACTTAGGTCCCCTAAGTACTTTTCACTTTTAACGGACCCAAGAACATTTGAAAATGTTATCCTTTATTCAAATACATAGTAATTGAAGTGATACAGCTAACCTGAAATCTGGAATTTCCTAGTTTTTTTATGCTGGCTTTGCAATTTTAATTTTACCTTCTACCATAATTTATATGAAATGTGTAATATCTATCTACATACCTCTCTTAAGCTAGTGAGGAACCTAGAATTATAATTGTTGAAATATTATATTGCAAGACGGTGCATTTAGAGGTGAATGTGAATGATGCATTAACAGTTATTTTATTATTGTATTATTTGTATTTTTGTTAATGGAAGCTATTCCTTCAAGAACAGGATAGGGCAGTTATACAGCGTTTGATGTAGATAAAGCAGTAAGTAAGACATTTTGCCGTTTCCCTAGAGAGTGGGAGACCCTGACTGTGCAAGCTTCAAAAAGATCAGAATTTGATTTAATAAACTTCTCTCAAAAAATAAGCCTCATTCTTGAAGATTAGCACTTGCTGGGGACTGGATATCTCAATGTATTGCTAAGAACTACAGAGCTTTTCACCATTTTGAAACTAGCCCAGCTCAGCAGTAATTAAAAGTTGTTCCCATCTAATGGCTATTTAGTGACCCCTATGTGAGTTTGATGAGTCTTAGTTCCACATCAAAACTCACCGTCACGTGTTGCACTAATTAAGAGATTTAGACTAGAAGCCAAGAATTGTATGGGCCACAGAGATTGAATTACCCCTATTATTTCTAGAGGAAGCTACCACCAGATCAGGGTTGGGACATGCTTAGCAGGGTAGTATATGTGAGAAACTTGCCTATCTGCTCTGTAGATAATCAGAGGACATCACTTAGATTGCTAAGATACATTTGCCTTGGACAGATGGGCTAGCAGTGCAGCAGTCAGAGACAGAGGCGCTATAGAGTTTTCAGCTGGTGAACATGTGACAGTCAACTGGCCACAGATACTTACCGGTGCTGCTTCTTCATTGGAGTCTCATTCTCTGTCATCTCTGGCATGGTTTCAGAGAGAAGGGCCTGAAGAGGAATGGGCAAAGGAATTAGCAGACTCACTCCCCAGAACTCTATTAGCATAAACAGAGTGGCAGCTGGATCTTTAAGGTTTCAACTATAAATGCATGATCTATTTGAACGAGCCAAGAAGTCCAGTGCCTTGATTTAGCACCTCTTTAGTTAAGAATACACCAAAAGAGTAAATATGGTCCCTGTAGTGCACTGTTGTATATGTGTTGAATAATTGCCTGAGTATTGCTTAAAAAAAAAGTATTCACAACCGTTCAGGGAAGCAACAAGGAAAATTAAACCACTTGGTTGTTAGGGTGGTGGGATTTGAATTCTTCATGAGATGCTCACAGAAGATGATGAAGAAACTGGACAATCTTTCATTCTAATACATGTACAGTTCTCAGTTTTGAATAAAGTGAATAATAAATGCTGAGCAGAGAAACAAACCAGATTGAGTGTATTTCATTAAATAAAAAGTATATCAGTGCCAAAGCAGTTGTTCTTGTCAACTCTTGTTTTTGTACAGCTGACATATAATAGCTCTTCATCGAAATGTCTTGTTTTAGGGTATTAACCAAGTATCAGACTCCTTTTGGGCACTATTGTGGCAAGTGTACAAGGCTGAGCCCTGGAATAATTAAATAGACAAAAAACCCACCCTACATTAGTATACAGTTAAGGTTGCTACAAACAGTAACTTATTTTCTCAAAAACAGAAGTCAGTAAAAACAAAGTTAAAATATGACTACATTTCCTAATGCACAACATGACTTTACGTATAACCTTTCCAAAGATTGAACACAACGTGTGCCGTTTGTACTGAGACCACTGTTAAGATGACTTGATAGTATGGTTATGTGAATTTGAAGATGAAGTTATGCTAATGATGGATATTTTATTTATATATGTGCCATTATGGAGAGGAAAGTTTTTAGAGATTGTACCTAATGTGGAATGTGCTGTAGATGACAGCAGGAAGATGATTTCTTAGGGAATTTTTCTTTTTTTACATTGTTTGTTATTTTAAAAACGTAAATACGTTTTATGTACGTTTCTGTGTTTGTATGCAGGAATGTTTCCACTGATCAGTAAATGAAGTGGAGATTTCAAAATGTATTCAAAATTATACTGATCTATCACTTAATGCTGACATTAAATAATTATTACCTATAAATTAGCATCCAGTACTTAGACTTTATTTAAATTCAATTCTAAAAACAACAGAACAAATTATTCTTGTATTCCAAATATTATTTGGTCTTTTTCATACAAGCATAGCTAAGTGACAGCAGCTCAAAGTTATTCTTGGTATAACTTCACTAAAATCACTGGTGTTACACCAATGATAAATTTAGTACTCTGTACTGCAGACAGGATGGAATTCTGCAGAACTACTTATTATGACAAAGGATAAGGGATTTCCCCAGACCTCTGTTCACTCACTTTAAACCCTACTCAAGGGTCTGTGTTGCAATTACATTCTGTTTGAAAAAGACAAGAACAACTCCCTTTCAGGGTCATAAACAGTGCCTCCTAGGGACTGTCTGTGCACAGACTGGAACCAATATAACTTTTAAGTCAATTTTTTACTGACAAATACAAATTTGGGACTCAATCTGAAACAACAGTATCTACACTCAGATTTGCACCAAAAAGGTGCGATTTACAACCACTTTAGTTATTTTGATTCCCGTTTCTGCAAAGACAAGCCCTTAGTTAGCTTGAGGGATCACTATGAAGAAATGCAAGGCACACATGCCAACATGTAGGAAAACAGTACTCTGCTCCATACAGTGAAAGAGTTGTGTGGTGAGCATTTGCGGATCAACAGCAGTAAATCCTCTATGACCCCTCCAAGAAAGACCCAACACAAACAAATCCCACTATCTACTCAGGGAACCACAGCTGCAGAATCAGTCAGTTTCACGATCTGAATAGGACTTTTCAAAATTCCTTAACCATGAAAAAAAATTACCGTGCAATGAATCTGGGTGATCTGGGTGCTGGATTAATCAGCACACTTTAAAAAACAGCCAATTAATACACAACTACAATAAAGGCACCAGACCGTGTTTCCCCTGGATACACACTGTCAAGGGTGGGCTCAGCCACTTTCATAGCTTCGCTCCCCCTGAACCAGATGAAGACCTCTCTACACAGTTCAGGGGTCTGCACCTGGGGAAGGGAAGAGTCTAGGCAGGAGGAGTGAATAGATTGCAATATACTAACACATTTAAATTAATTTCAACAAACAATTTTTAAATTTAAGAGGCTCTCCTGAAGTTGCTGCATCTCAAATCAACACTTGGTTAGGGGATAAAATGAAGCAGACTAGGCACCAAAGTGAAACACTAAACATGTGTGCACCGACCAAGTGGAGGGACGTTAAAAAAAAAAAAAAAAAAAAAAAAAAAACACACCACCTGAAAATATGCTGAAAAGCCAGCTACATTTTAAAAAATCATTACACTTAAAAGAAGAAAAACAATCTTTTAACTGTAGGTTTTTATCTTATCATTTTCCTAGTACATGATAAAAATCCCATACTTGCTGCACTATGGCCTCAAATCAGCAAGATACTTAAGCAGATGAACAGTCCCATTGCTTCAAAGTTAGGCACATACATAAATACCTTGCTGAATCAGGAAAAAAGAGTGAGATGGATTAAGAAAACAATGTGTGAGGCCAAGAATACAGTATACTATAAAATCAAGTGGGTATCGTATCCAGTAGATCTTTGGGTTGCTGCTAACATTCCTACATGCACCAACCTGTGGCTAGAACTCTTCACATGGACTCTCAGACTCCTCCCAGCTTCACCTCACATCAGTTTCTGATCCAGACACATCAGGTTCCACTGGCAGACTTCTTATGTTTCACTTTTTTATTTTTGTTACTATAGAGGAGAAAAAAAATTATATTAAATCTGGATATCAGGCAATGCTTTAAGTTTCTGTAACTTGACCCTGAATGTACTGTCTCTGTACAAGTGAGAAAATTGCATACAGTCTAAAAGTCAGCCATTTAAAGAGCTCCAAAGTTTAGAACTGCGTGTATGAGAGAACTCAGGGAAGGCATACAGAGGCCTGTATTTATTGCACACAGAAATGAAGCCTAGACACTAAGCCTCTTATGCCCTAAAAGTTGATTGAACAAAAGACCTAAGCTTATTAAGACAACCATGAAAACAGATTCTACCTCTGAAAGTTGTACATCTCCAATATCCTTTCCCTGAGCATGAGATGGATGCAGGGAATACCACCAGGCTGCGAGGGTAAAAAAACAAAAACAAAAACAAAAACAAAAACAAAAACAAAAACAAAAAACTGAGATCACATCTAGCTGTGGATATTTATGACCCAATTCTGCAAGATTCCATTCACCTTCAGCTCCTCAGTGAGACTTGATAGTAATCAGAGCTTCATAAAATTACACACTTAATCACCTCTAAATTAATTTTCCACAGTGTCACCATATCCCAACTGATATTATACATTACCCAACTCTAGCCTATCTAAAATACAGCCATTAAAATGAATTTCCTATCCCCAACAATGTGACCATGTCTTGAATACCTCCTCTGGCTTCCCCTTCTCCATTGTATGATTTCTCCTCGTCATCCAGGTTCTGCAAATTCCACCAAATACTTCCTAATTCAACCTAACATCTTGCCGCGTGCCTTCCTTTTGCACCAATGATGCCGCTTTGGTGTCCCATTCACTCACTCGTCCCATAAGTATCTCCATGCCTTTCCTTTTTAAACATTGAAGTCATTTCTACATCTCATATACAAAAATTACTTACACACATTTCCAAGACATAGTCAACTCATGCATTCATTTTAGGCTTCTAACGTCTCTTTCATCATAACAACCCTGTTCAGTAGCTGTCAAATGATCTTAATTTTTTTTTAAAGTCTTAAGTAAGCAGATAAGATAATAGGTCACATTCCCTCACAGCTCACATCATTAGTATGTTTGTTTCATAATGTACAATACAACTGAAGGATTCACCATTCTCCTCTGCTCCCATTTACCACAATTAATTTAACTGAATATTTAAAAAAATAAACACAGCCAGTTTCACATTACATTTTCCCACTTCTCCTTCCGCAAAATTTGATAATATTCTGCCCATAACTTGAGAAGAGTCCACCCACCTTTAAAATTCTTCCATAGGTGGTTGAAAGAGTTCTGTTTCCTCCACATGTTACATAAAACACCTGTAGCTGGCCCATGTCAGCTGATTTGAGCTCAGGCTGGAGACTGGGCTCTGTGACCCTACCTTTCATGGGATCCTGTAGTCTGGGCTCCAGCCCAAGACTGAAAGTCTCCACTGCAATTTTATAGCCCTGTAGTCCAAGCTGACATGGGCTGGCCCAGATGCTTTATAACTGCATAGACACATACTAGGGTAAGAGTTTGGAAGTCAGAGTATTTCCCTACTAGAAAAAAATATTAATAAGTTTTACATTCACTTAACTTTGGTACCATCTATTCCCAAGACTATTTCCTGAGAGAACTTAATCTCTCTTAGCACAATTGCATTTTGAAAACACTTATACAATTTCTATTAAGAATTCTGTGGTTGGGTCAATATTAACAGCAGCAGGGGATTGGCCTTTATGTCAGGGATGCACTATTTGTCATCTTCAAAAATCTACCAACATCCAGACAATTTATAAGCCTTGAAAAAGGCAGCTCACACATGTTCATTAGATACTTCGATTTTAACTCCCCAAATCACTGTAGACTCCATCCTCACTGAACATGCTCCATCCCCTCACAACTTCTTTGCTTGATCAGACTGTGCATGTGCCATCCCCACAGGAGTGAGTGATCATACTCCAGCCCAGGCCTACAGGGGCTCATAAGACCTTTCCTTGTAATAGCGGTTCCAAGCCAAGATGGAGCCACATACTGGAAATGAGAGCAGGGACACTCTCCCTCCTGTGCTCTCAATGACCCATCCACCCATGCCCAGCTGGCAACTCAACAGCATGGAGGAGGAAGCCATCAGATTTGAATGCACAAGGAGTGGAAAGGATTAGATTGAGACAAGAAATCCAGTGACTGGTGGCAGAAGTGTCCCATCCCCATTATTTCTTCTTTTCATTGTATATGGGAAATAAGTTATTCAGGGCATCAACCTCTTAAACTCTACTGGAAGGACAGGGCACAGTTGTGCAAGAATCCATTAGTGGATGCCATCAATCATTTCTTTTATGGTTAGAGGATTACCTGACTGAAGTTGCTTGGTCTGCTAAGCAGGTGCCAGGGGCTTCATGTGTCCTTCATTCTCCTCTTCCAGTGTTTAATCATCATCAAAATAAGCAGTGTTCTATCGATTGATATATAGAACACCCCCTGTTTATATTGTGTTATATCCAAATAGAGAAAGGTCATCAAGTTGAACATAGGGTCTCTCAAGCTTGGCCAATGATTAAGTTTATATTCCTTATTCTTCAATTTAAATCTTCCAGTGCTCATCCACAATCCATTTTTTCCCACATCTGAATTAATTCTACACTAACTTTCAGAATAATCTGTTTAAGGTGAGAGCTTTTAAAGGCTCACAAGAATCAATCAAGCAACGTTCCTGACACTTCTTACCCCCTCAACATTTCAAAGTATTTTTATCTGTAGCACATACTAAAAGACACATGGCAGTCAATTAACACACATAACACACCATCTTCCTAACCAATTCATATCAAGTTTATTCCAGGTTTTAACTTCATCCTGGAATTTTTGTAGAAGAGGGAAATTAATCTTACAAAGTGTGTCTACTATGTCAGCTATACATAACTAAGGTTTTTTTTTTATTTTTGTAGAGGCCAAATAAGAAATTATAGCAAGTTTTGATTTTCGCTTTAAATTATTAGCCATATCAAACAATCTCCCTCAGATTACATCTTAAACTTTTTCACATGGAGCAACATCATTAGTATCTTCCAAGTAATTCATTTTTATATATTTGAGTGCATCTTTTTAAAAACATTGATATGATTCAGGTTCTATAACTGGGTATCATTTTTATTGTTACCATTATAGTGGCTAAGAGTCATACTCATGGTCCAGGACCCCAACTATGTTAGGCATCGTACAAAGAAAACAAAAAGATTTAATATCCAACACTTGCCTTATTTTTCCTCCTTTACATTCTGTAAAATAGCCCAAACAGGGGCATGATGCGTTACAATAATACTGCTGATACCAACTTCACATACTTTATATAGGTTCTCTTAACCACTTTAGATTGTTCACAATTTAAGAGCATGATTACTCAAACAAAAGGTCAAGTTCTCTCTCCAAGATGTAGTTCTCTCTACATAACCATTAACTGAATTATACTGATTGCGTCTGATGCATATATATTTTTAAACATTTCCCTTATTCACTGTGCCCTTTTTAAAATCAGACTATCTAGCTTTAGGTGTGGGACCTAAGTGAAGTCGGCTAGCATAAATGAAATACCTTTGACATGCCTGGCAAGATTTAGCAATACCTTAATTATATATATATATATATTTTTAATTGGGTGTATGTAGATTTATAAAGGGAAATTTCTAGACCATCAACAGTTGCCCATCACAAGTTATGTATCTATCACCGCTATCAGATACGAACTTGAAGTGGTAAGAAAAGAAACCCCTTAGATATTTATCCTCTTATAAAACACAGAATATGCATTTCCAGACCAATACTTTTTCAGTCCAGTTTACTGTCCTCTAGGGAGAGGAGTTTCTTGTATATGTGCAACATCTAGATGCAATCTATTTTTCCTTCCTCTTTCCTGGATTATTAGATAGATTAACATTCAATGAGTATTACATAAATACTGTTAATCTGCATTATGCGGTAAAACCTGGAAAAAGTAAAGTTTTTCCTTATTTCTCAAAACCTTTAATTATGAGGGGAAAAAAACTTTAACAACAAGGGGCACTGGACAGTTTTGTGTTCCCACTAGGACCCTGGGAGGCAGAGGAGCTCTGGTCCTGCACCCCCACCCCCAGGGCTGGAGGAGCTTTGTGTCCTACCTCTTACCTCCACTGAGTCCCTAATTATCTCAAGCTCCCATTTTCCAAGATGGCTTACTCCTAGATGAAGGCCCATACTGAAGCATTTCCCACAGAGGGATAGAGGAATCCATCCAGATTTAGAATGAACACACACACCCCTTTTGTGGTTGGATGTTTTCCAGAGACTCTTAGCAAGAGGATGCCATTGCTATCTTTCCTGAATGTGTAGTCTTTATCCTAGAACCTGGACAAGTCATGTCTTCCAACAGAGCACTTGCTAAGGCAAGGTAGCGTGAAGATTCTCTTGCTGGAAGGAGGAAATTCTCACCTTGTCTACAATCCTCAAGCCTCAGTGATTGCTCTGTGTCTATGATCCCGAAAGAGCTTACCCTCCCAACTATTTAGTTATCATTTGAGCCTCACTTCCAATTTCTTCAAGCAGGGCCACAGTTGCCTGAGGGACATACCTTTGCAAGTTTTGAAAGTACAGCCAATCAGAGAAAGTTGAAGCTTCACTCCTGAAAAAGCTGCAAGGGAACTTAAATTTAAAGTCAGTTTTACTTAGGGTTTTCACAAGTACAATTCCAATGGCCTCCTGGTTGAGCACATGGCTTCATAATGGGAAAATGGAGCCAAAACTTTCAAAGCTGAGGCTGCTATATCTAAGTTTAGCTTAAGTGATGATCTTATTCTCCTGTCTGTGGATCTGGCTAGAAAGTCTTATTGGTTCAGAAAGCAATATCTTTTACTATGGACACTACAGCAGGCTTACTTCTAGACAGGGTAAGGAAGAACATTTAGTATCTGTGTAAGATCTTGATAAGAAATTCTCATTCTACTTTAATCACATCCCCATAAATCATGTAAGGAATAATTACCAAGTCTCCAACTTTAAGTTTTATTGTTTCATCTTCTAAAACTATAAGCATGTCCTATAAAGTTAGGCCCCCATTTGTACTTAATTCTGTGAGGCTTAGTTGAGAGTCTGAGGTGTCTCAGTATTAGAGATTTGTCCCATTCTTTAGAGGATCTAGGGGGGAGACATTTTCATCAGAGCTTTTAAGATTTTGTGCTGTCCTTAAAAGCCAACTGTGAGCAATATCTATCACTGGTCAATGGACTAAGCCCATGAGAGTGAGGAGGGGCCTTGGGAGAATGAATGAATTACCAGGGAGAATGAAAAGACAGTCTGCAGGCAGATAACTTGCATGCTTTAAGGAAAACAGTTGCCAGTTTGTGACCTCCTGTGGGACCCTTAGAGGCTGGAAGGGGAGAGGAGGTAGGTCTATCTCACAGGGAAGCAGATCTATATCACTTTACTCTATACTTGCTGCTGCTGGGTCCAGATCACACAGAATGAATGAGGCAGAGCTATTGGAGACAAATGACTCATTGGTATCAGAAAGGCCACTGGACCTGGCACCTTCCATGGCACTTCAAGGCCTTTCAGGTAAAACATCTGCAGAAAGAGGGGATGCTCTGTAGTATTCTCAGCCATCTCCACACAGACCTTGCCTATGTCCAAGCTAGGACCAGGACCTTCTTCCTCCTGCTTGCTATGCGGGTGATCTTGCCTCCCCAGGAGATCCAAGAGGCTTTCCTATGCCCTCTACAAGCAATGGAAATAAGGGCCTCTTGCCAATGGCAAGGCAGGAGGTCCCGAAAAATCTTAAACCCAGCTCCATGCTACTGATTCTGGCCAAGTCTCAGTGAAGGGAGCTTCAATGAGGCGTGCTCAACTATCTCAGCATGGACCATGCCAACATACGGCCAGAAGTTGGAGCTGTAACAGCCTGCTGTCTCCTCAAGAAGTTTGTTTTTGTTTGAAACTTGAGACTATTAGCTAAAAATATTTTTTAAATCTGTGAAAAGTCTGCACTGTCTGTCATGTGTATTGCCCGGAGACAGAGAATTCAAGAAAGTTGTTCCAGAGGGGCAGTCCTATGCCCATACTCAGAACAAAGATCTGGTCTGCCCCCAGCTGCCATGGTGGACTTTCCACTACGAAGGCTGTTTGACAGAAAGGACTGAGAATGCACAGACTCAGCCCCAAACTCCGTAAAATATAAATAAATAAAATAATAGGAGGAGGAGATCCTTCTTTTGTTGTTCCAACATTTTGCTGCACACTAACTTTTTCTAGTTTATTAACCCCAATGAATTTGAATACTGAAAAGTGCTAGACTGACAGACCTAGGATGTGAAGCCTCATCCACATAACAGGGATAGGAAGGGGAGGACATCACCACCACAAAGCTATGTTAACAAGTTAACATATGTATATTAGCAATGCAGGTTACCTGACGTAGGTTACTCACCTCAATGGAGGGTGAGAGGTTGTAGAAAAGGGTGGCTCTTTGTGGCCAGAATGTGATCCCTGGTTTTAGCAATATTAATACAGTTTTCCACAAAAATAACTGCCTACTTTTATATTTTTACTCTAAGTCCTATCACTTGCAGTTTATGCCACCATGAGCTGCTTTGATAGAACTCCTTCACAGAACACTCTCTTCCCTCAGACCCCCCCACATCCACCCACCACTTCAAGGAACCAAGCTTATTTACAAGCACCAGGAAATTAACCAAAACACAACATATGTGAAAGCATCACTAGCGAACACCATGAGAGTTTTGTGTTGGTTGTGAAGGGAGGGGTCCCTGCGATGGAGGTAAGGAGTAGTAGTCTGCTTGCTACAGGGAAATGGTGAAGAATAGCTGAGGCAAACTGTGGTTCTAATTTAAATCCGAGATGGAAGCTCACCAGTGCCACTATCATAGCAACCAACGTTCATGCCTGATCATCCATCTGCTGCTTTGTTCATCTCCTCTCCTCCACAATCAGTATTTGAATCTTACTCCATGAAAGAACCCACTCTTCCTCCTCACCCATCAGCTGCTGAAGATTGTTCTGACCATTTCCTCTCAGCTTTTTTTCCCTCAAGTCATTGAGTGCATCAATTTCCATAGTCTGTATTTTCCTGGAAATAGAAGGGCAGATGCTGCTCACTGCAAGCTGGTCTGGGGTTCCTTCTGCCTGTGGGTGAAGGAATGTTTTATATATTCCACACAGAAAACATTAAGAATGTCCTAATTGCAAAATGAAGCACTCAAACTAGTAAATACCAGAATTAAGGCTGTATGTGTAATCCTACTGTACATCAGCATGGTGACAGTAACTCAGACTTTAAGACCAGAAGTGACCACCATGATCATCTGATCTGACTTCCTGAACACTGAAGGCCACAAAATCTCAATCACCCACTCCTGCTGTAAGCACATAACCTTTGGCTGGGGACCCTTGCTGCGGAGGAAGATGAAAACTCCCCTGGGTCTCTGCCAATGAGACCTAGGGGAAAACATCTTCACAACCCCAAATATTGTGATCAGTTAGATGCTGAGCATATGGGTGAGACCCACTAGCCAGACACCTGGGAAAAAATTCTCTGTAATAACTTAAAGCCTTGCCCATCTAGTGTCCCATATCCAGTCATTGGCAATATTTGCTCATAGCAGTCATGGGTAGGCCATTGTAAACAATCTCATCATACCATCCATCAATTTATCAAGCTCAGTGTTAAAAAGAGCCCCTAGCTCCCCTTGGTAGCCTGTTCCAGAACTTCACTCCTTTAATGGTTAGAAACCTTCACCTAATTTCAAGTCTAAATTTACTGATGGCCAGTTTATATCCATTTGTTCTTGTGCCAGTACTGGCAATTAGATGTCAGAGAGGTAAAGAGAGGAGTTATTTATCCCTCTGCATAATGGCTGCTCACTATAAAATCTCCTTTCAGTCTTCATTCTGTTAGGCTAAACAAGCCAAGCTCCTTAAGTCTCCTCTCAAAAGATAGGTTCTGTATTCCTCTAATCATCATAGTAGCCCTTCTCTGCACCAGTTCCAGTATGAATTCATTTTTCTTAACCATGGGAGACCAGAATTGCATCCAGCATTCCAGATGAGGTCTCACCAGTGCCTTGTATAACCATAGTAACACGTCCCTATCTCTACTGAAAACACCTCACCTGACACATCCTAGAATTGCATTAGCCTTTTTTACAGTTGTATACACTGGCAGCACAGTCATCCTATGGTTGATCAACTGACCCGGGTCTCTCTACTCCTCTGTCACTTCCAATTGGTACATTCCCAGCCCATAGCAAAAATTCTTATTGTTAGTTCCTAAATGCATGATCTTGCACCTTACATTAAACTTCATCCCATTTCTATTACTCTAGATTTCAAGGTCATCAAAATTTTCTTGCATGTTATTCTGGTCCTCCTCTGTACTGGCAATCCCTCCCAACTTTGTGTCATGTGCTATTAAATTTATAGACTCCCTCTCATTTTTTGAGTCAAGGTCATTTAAAAAAATTAAATAAGATTGGGCCCATAACTGATATTTGAGGAACTCCATTAGTAGCCTTCCTTCAGACTGAAGGTTCCATCTTTCAGCAGTCACATTGTAGTCCGCCCTGTAATTAACTCTTTACCTATCTTTTAATTCTGATATGAATCTCCATCTTCTCCAATTTAGCTACTAATTTCCCATGTGGAACTGTATCAAATTGTTTAACTGAAATCCAGGTAGATTAGATTGATTGAATTTCCTTTGTCTAGAAATTTGCTTATCTTAAAAAAAAAAAGATATCCTTTGTCTAGAAATTTGCTTATCTTAAAGAGACATGGCATGATCTATTTTCTGTAAAACTGTTGTATTTTATCCCAACTGCCATTTACCTTTGTGTCCTTAACTACTCTTTCAAAATTTGTTCTAAGATCCCGCATGTAACTCAAACTAACAGTCTGTAATTTCCCACATCAACCCCCCCACCCCTTTTCTTAAATACAAGTACTATATTTGCAATTCTCCAATCAGAGGGTAGGACCCCATAGTTTATGAATTCATTAAAAATCATTGCCACTGGGCTTGCAATTTCAGATGCCGGTTCCTTTAATAGTCTCATATGAAAATTATCTGAGGCCCATTAAAATGTTTGTTCAGTTTCCACCTTGGATCTGGTCATTTCTACTTCCATATCCTTATTCCCATGAGCCACCCTGTCACCACCCCGATACGCCTCATTATTTTTAATAAATATGGAGGCAAAGTATTCATTTGGGTGTTGAACCATATCTAGATTATCTCGAACCTCCACCTCATCCTCAGAACTTAGTGGTCCCACTTCCTTCCTTATTTTCTTTTTATTTATATGGCTAAAGAACCTCTTACTAGTTGTTTTAATTTCCTTTGCAAGGTTCAATGCTGTTTGGCTTTTGGCTGTTCTCACTTTTCCCCGTACTTTCTGACATCCAAGAGGTAGCTTTCCTGGCTGATCCAGCTCCTCTCACATTCATTTTTGGCTTTCTGGTTTTTTGTAATAACCTGTTTGAAACGCTTTTTCATCCAGGTTGATCATATTACATGATCATGCACTATTATTTCTATATCACCCCTCTGATTCATTGTGCACGGACAGATAGCATTCAGCAAATGAGGGAGCAGAGTAACATTTAACTTAACAGAACAGAAGTGAAAGGGACAGTTATACATAATTTCTAGACTACTGTAAAGCATACACGTATAACTCTGCTCCTGTTTGTGGGTATGTGCAACTTCAATTTGGAAATTCCTTACTTTTCAGTGTTTAAGTCCTCTTTCCTCAGAGGTTTTTCTGCAAATTTCCAAAGATTTTATGTCTTTAAAAAAAACTTTAATTCCTTGGTGAGTTTTTCCAGGCACTAACCGAAGGTCATACAAATGTGTACCTAGCTGTGTAGTGAAGAGGCAAGAGAAGTATGTGTAAAAGTGTAATAATCAGTATACAGTTAGAAAGAGACAGAGTTCTAGAGAAGCTTACTTATTAACTACAGAAGTTTATTACAGCACTCTTCTGCTTACCATTTTCCCAACATACTACAATCTATGAGGCAAAACTCTAACTTCATTCACTCTGAAAGTTTGCTACATTGTCCCTCCAAAACAGATTCAGTCATGCATGTACAAGGTCTTCCGTTCTCTTTTAGTACATTGGGAAACAGCTCGGAGTATTACGTGCACTACAACTTTCAAAACAGTTTCCTCCTCCCCATCCAACACCGAAAGACATCTCTAACAAAATTTCTCCCACTGCCTTTAGTGCTCACTCTGTTCAATTTACAAGCTTTTGGATACAAAGAAGCATCACTCCTTCACTTGAAGAAACCCACAGCTATAATAATTTTGCTCAAGCTTCCAAAAAAAGGAAAAAAAAAGAGTGCTAGGAAATTTCAACTCAAAAAGTGAAAGTTTCACAAAGTTATGAGGAAAAGTAGCTGCTACTTCAAAGTAAGTGGCTTTTCAACATACGTTGCTGATATATGTTCCATTATTGGTGTGCATGGGTCTGTGCCCTGACTGTTCTTGCACCTCCAATCAAGGCCATAACAAATAGGGCAATCCCACCCGTATCTCACTTTTTTGCCAATACAGAATCTAGACGTAGTCCGATTACACAATGGGGGGGTGAAAGGGCAGGTCATGAACTACATATAGATCTCATATTTCAATAAAATACATATACCATAAGATAAGTAACAGTATCCTATTCTTTGAGTTCTTGTCCGCATACATACACTATTGGTGACTCACTGACATTATAAGAGGTGGGTGCTTCAAGTCTAAACAATGAATGTAGGACAGCCTTAACAAAATTAGTATCTGATCTTAACGCTTCCACTATGGAGTAACGCTGGGTAAATGTGTGCTCTGAACCCTAGGTAGCTGCCCTACATATTTCTTGTATTGAAATATTTCTCAAAGAAGCTGCTTGTGCTTTTATAGAATGAGCTGTCACTCACTAATGGAACTATGTTGGCTCATTCATAGCACAGGCTGATACAAGTAGAAAGCCCATTAGAAAGTCTGTTGAAATGGTTTGACTTTTTACTCTGTCCCCATAAGCTATGAATGATCTGAGGACCCCACCAAGGCTGCATCTATATTATATACCACTGGTGGCTGCCTGTAGCACATACGTAGCTACACACTACAATGAAAAGCATGCTACATCTGCATTGCGGAGTGGTCAGTGAAAGGCTCTGGCAGAGGAGAGGCAGCAGGGAAAGGCTCAGCCCCTCCCTACTGCCTCCTCCCTGCCAGAGTCTTACTGTAGCAGCGAAAGGCTCCAGCAGGGAGCAGGCAGCAGAATGCTATAAGAGAAGTGTACACAGGGGAGAAATGGCTTGGGTAGTAGAGAGGCATGAATGTAGGGTATGTATGTACTCAGGTACATACCCACACCCTTCAGGTATGTATTTACTTAGCTAAGCCATATCTTGCTGACTATATTGTTATTCATACCTGCGCTAGGTGCACTGTGCATGTACGTACACTACAAGCTGCCAAAAGAAGGGTGCAGTGTAGATGCATCCTAGAAGTCTTAATTCTATCAATGTAGAGCAAGAGCACCCTAAAAACACCTATAGTATAAAGCTTAACCTCACTTTTGTTTGAATGTGGTTTAGGAAAAAATACAAGTAGCTGCATAAAATGGCTTAGCTAGAAGTCACACTAACTTCAGCATATGTTTATGATGAGGTCTCATCTGTCTTTCACTCTGTCTTTATGAAAAATCGTAATTAGGGGTCTTTGATTAGTGTTTGCATCTTACCTACATAAGAGTCTATGTTGATGGAAAGATGGAACAGGGAATGTTTTACTAATGGCTAGAAAGTTGGGCCAATTAACCCTACCAGTAACAAGATTTAGATCCAAGCAAGGGGGAGGTTCTCTGTCTGGATGATACACCCTCACAAGACCATTTACAAAGCAAGCCACTGTAGGGTGTGAAAAATTAGAAAATCCCTGAATTGAAAGGTGAAAAACAAAACTGACTGATAAGTGAGCTCTCAGGGAGCTCACTGAAGGTCTAGAATTCTTTAATGGTAGAAGGTACGTCTGTATGTCTGGTATCTGAGTTAGAGACTGAGAAAGAACAGTTTCCGATCTTCATAACTGTTGGTCTTCGAGATGTGTTGCTCATGGCCATTCCATATTAAGTGTGTGTGCACCACATACACCAATGCTGGAGATTTTTCCCTCAGTGGTATCTGTAGGGTCAGCTCTAGCCCCTCTGGGGTCACAAGTGTATGTGCTGGTATATAAGGTGCCATAACCTCCTCCCCCTCCTTCTCAGTTCCTTCTTGCCAGAACTCTGACAGAGGGGAAGGAGGGTGTGGAATGAACATGAGCAACACATCTTGAAGAACAACAGTTATGAAGGTCAGTAACCCTTCTTTCTTCTTCGACTGTTTGCTCATATCCATTCCATATTAGGTGACTCATCAGCAGTATCTCTGGAGGTAGGCTAGGAGTTCACAGATGTGCCACTTACAATACCGCTTTACCAAACCCTGCATCCTTGTGGGCCTGTTGAGGGATGGCGTAATGGGCTGTGAAGGTATGGACTGAAGACCAAGTCACAGCTCTACAGATGTTCTTGTACCGGGACTTTAGTCAGGAAGGCCACTGATGATGCTTAGGCTCTTGTAGAGTAGGCTGTTAGCGAAACTGGAGGTGTGATCTCCGCCTGTTTGTTGCAGGCTCAGATGCAGGCCTGATCCAGGAGGATATCCCCTGGGATGACACCAGCAGCCCCTTCATCTGCTCAGCAATCATGACAAACAGCTGCGTGGACCTGCAAAAAAGCTTAGTCCTATCAATGTAGAACGCCAGAGCTCTCCTGACATCGAGTGTGTGCAGATGCCTTTCCTCAATGGAGCTGTCCAGATGGTACCTGATTGGGGAGTAAACTGTTGCTGGTCACATCTGTAGAGGTCTGAGGTGTAACCTTGCATGCTGGACCACCTAGGTGCAAGCTGCCATGTGCCCTAATAGCCTGAGGCATACTTGTGCTGTGGTGAAGGGATGAGCTGACACATAGCCTGTAAGTTCCAATATGGCAAGGAACCTGGCCTCTGGTAGGAGTGCTCTGGCTTGGGTGGAGTTGAGGACCATTCCAATGAACTCTGTCTTCTGAACTGGTACAAGCACTTGCCAGGTGGCTCAAATGAATCCGATGCTGTGCTGGATTTGAGCCCTCAAGTGGCCCTTGATGAGCCAGTCATCAAGGTAGGAGAATTCCTACATACCCTGCCATCGGAGTAGGCTGAAACTATGGCATTGCATTTTGTGAATACGTGCCATGCTACTGATAGGCCAAAGGGAAGCACCGTGAACTGGTAGTGCTGCTTTCCAACCACGAATTGTAGGAATCATCTGTGCCCCAAAAAGAGAGATATGGAAGTATACATCCTTTAAGTTGAAGGCAGTGTACTAGTCGCCAGGATCCAGGGAAGGAATGATGGAGGCCAGAGAGACCATGCGGAACGTCTACTTTTTGAGATACTTGTTGAGGACATGCAGGTCCAGGAAGGGCCATAAGCCCCCTTTGGCACTCGGGATCAGAAAGTAACAGGAGTAAAACCCTTTCCCGGGGAACTTCCTCTACAGCGCCCACCCGTGAGGTGAAGAAAGAGTGGATCCAGATGGAGGATTTGACAGTCTGAAATATGACACTTGGCTGGAGAGGCAATTTTTTGGAGGCAGGATGGAGAGAGATTCTTTAGCTCCAAGAACACACTGGAACTACTATAATCATTCTGCCTGAAAACCTCATTCCCACACGCCCCTCCTCCAGACCAGAGTTTGATACTTCCCATTTTCTCTAGTGGCAAAGAAGTCTATGGTTGGATGACTGCAGTTGAGAAATGATTTGGATTACAGTACACTTTACTGATCTCTCATGGTCACTTTTGAATTGTTGATCTGCCAGTACATTTGGTAATTCTGGTATATGTTCTGCTCTCACTAATTCCGTGACACACACGAATCCACTGGCATATAGCTTCTGGACAGAAAGGTGGATCTTGCACATCCTTGTTTGTTTAATATAAAACGCTACTGTGGTATACTGTCCATCGTGATTTGACTGGTCATCATAAGTGGAAGAAAAACTGAGCACACCCAATGAAATTTATATGAAATCGTGTTTCCTGAGGAGTCCACGTCTTGTGTCTGATGGTTGTCCAAATGGTCTTCTCCCACCCAGAGTGGGAGCATCTGTCTTCAACATCTGATAGCTGTGCTTGACATAACAGTACTCCCTTGCAAACTTTCAGGAGTCTTTCCACCATTTTAATGCTGACAGAACTTCTGAGGGAATATGCACTATCATATGCAGCTGATGCCAGCATGATATATAGGCTTCAGCCATCCCTTGTTTACACAAAAATGAAATCTGGAATGCAAAGTTACATATGTGCAGACAGCCATGTGTCCTAGAAGTTGCTACCGATTCTTGGGATAAACTTGGAAGTGGCTAGGCAGGTCTAGTATGGCTTGGAATCTTTCTTGTGGCAGACAGGCCATTGCTGTCATGAAGTCAAAAACTTCCTATGATCTCTATCCTTTAAGTCTGAGTTAGTATTGACTTTTCTTTGTTTACTTTTAGACACTAGGAGGCAAAGAGCTGGAGTTCATTGAACGGAGTCTTACCCGTTGATGCAATTTTCTACAAAAGAGCCAATGTCCATGAATGGATAGACCCGGATTCTGTTTTCTGAGGTAAGCTGCTGTTACCACTGTGCATTTTGTAAATACTCTTGATGACATCAACAGGCCAAATGGTAGCAACCTGTATTGGTACTGGAAATTGGCCACTTGAAATCTCAAATATCTTCTGCGGGCAAGGTGAATTGCTATTTGGAAATAAGCATTTGGAGGTCAAGGACTACATATCAGTCATGTGGCTGTAGAACTGGAATTATCAAGGCCAAAGCTTGCATCCTGAACCTGCAGATGAAGATATTCAGAGTAGGACATCAGGTGCAAAATAGGGTACAAGACCCTTTTTAGCATCATGGAGAGTATCCCTTCTTGAAGTACTTCTTCCACTGCTCTGAGATTTTGACATGGACTAGATGTTGGGGGTTGTCTAGGGACCAGTGACCATAACCGGATTATATTCAATATGGGCAAACACAGGGCAGTCCCAACCTATTTTTTTTATATATATATATATATATATAAATAAAAATACACATGTGAGTTCACATGGTGCTTCAAGTAAGCTCATTTCTCAAAACTCAAGAAAGTTATGAGTGAAATTAATTAGAAAAAAATTACAGAAAAATTTGAAACAGGATGATGTATTTATATTCACATGAGGCCAATGAATTATCTTCCAGCTCATCAGCAAACCCTAATAATCTGCACCCACGAGTTCTAAAAGAGTTGGCTAAGTAGATCTCTGGCCTAGAGAAATTTCAGAAGACTACTAATATTGTGCCAGTATTAAGAAAGTGCAAATGGTATGACTTAGGTAACTATAGACACAAGGTTGTTGAGGTAGGATCTTCTATTGGACCAACTTCTGTTGGTGAGAGAGACAAGATTTTGAGTGACAGTGTTCTTCAGATCTATGAAAGGTACTAAGAGTCATGGCTAAATACAAGATCAAACTGATAGTTTAGCATAAGAAGTTAACACACATTCTAAGTCAGTGGTTTTCCTTTCATTTTCATTTGCAGACCCCTGAAAAATTTTAAATGGAGGTGCTGACCCCTTTGGAAATCTTCAGCAGTCTGCAGACCCCCAGGGTCTGTGGACCACAGGTTGAAAAGTCGCTATTCTAAGGGTCCATTCAAGGTCAAGTGGCCCTTTAACACCATGTAGTCATAGGCCAAAAAGGGGGATTAGTGGAATTGTTTTAATTAGCCATAAAATCCAGTATTTTTATTAAGACCAGGAGTGCATCCTCACTAGGAAGGACAAGAAAATGACAGCCACACAGCTGATGTATGGGATACAATGTCTACACTGTCACCCTAACTAAGATGATATAAGCCCTACACCTCTTGTTAGGGCTTGCATAGCAGGGGAGTTACATCAGTGGGAGGAGCATTTTAGTCTGTATGCTTCCACCGTTTTGTTGGCAAAACTCTCTGGCCCTTAAAGTGGGGCGCCCAAAACTATTCCAGCTGAGGCCACAATTACCTCCTATGTCTCATATACACCACTCCTGATAATACAAGCAGAATATTAGCCTTTTTTACAGCTGCATCACACTTAACTTCTATTCAGTGTGATCCATTATAACCCCCCCAGATAATTTTCTGTAATCCTGCCACCTAGCCAGATAATGCTCATTTCGTATCTGTGCATTTAATCTTTCCTTAAGTGTAATACTTTGTACTTTTCTTTATTGAATTTTATCTTGTTTAATTCAGACCAATTCTCTAGTTTCTCAATGTCATTTTGAATTCTAAACCTGTCCTTCAAAGCACTTGCAATCCTTCCTGGCTTGGTATTATCCACAAATCTTATAAGCACACTTTCCAGTTCATTATCCAAGTCATTAATGAAATGGACAATCAACCATACATGGGTTCCCAGAGCAATGCTGTGGCAAAAAGGGTTAATGTCATCCTTGGATGCATGAACAGGAGTAATGGGTATGAGTAAACAGATGTTTTTACCTGTTTATGGCATTAGTGAGATGAAAACCAGAATATTGCATCCAGTTCTGGTGTATACATTTTAAAATGGATTGTCACAGGGTGCCTGGCCCTTCTAAAGAGAGTTATGTCTCAGGCCCCAGATGGAGCAAATGGAACAAGTCATAAGTCTAAACAAGGGTTCAGACAGAGTAGGAAAAACAGAAGCCTGTGGATGGTCAAAGGGGGCTGCAAGATGATGCTACAGGAGCTGTTTTCCTGCAGTGGTCCCTGAAAAAGAGTTGTAAATGGGTAGAAACACCCAGCTGAAAGTTTTGTTGTCCTTTTGGGAAGAGGCAAAGAAGGCAGACAAAACCTTGTGTCTTCTCTAGTGGCTTAGAAAGCAAAAGAAAAGATAATAAATACTCTAGGGAAGAGGGGATGTGCCTCTAAAGACTGGGAGGAAGATTGTTCTTTTGGACCTTTATGTTAATAAAACTAGACCCCCAAGAAGGGCTGTTATTGGACTCAATGTTTGTTTTGAGCTTATTGAAGAATCAAGAGGAGAAACGGAGGCAGGGCACCATGGAGCCACTCCCGGCCTCAAAGGGATGCACGGGAAGTAGCTGACCCTCTTACAAGGATGTTGAAAAATTGGAGAGGGCAAAGAAAACAGCCACAAAAATTATTTCAGGGGTGCAAAAATGTCTTACATTGAAAAAGTTAGATCTCAGGTCTGTTAAGCTTATCAAAAAGAAGACTGAAATATATCTTGATTGTGATGTATAAGTATCTTCACATGGACAAAATACTAGGTACTAAAGAGCTCTTTAAACTTGTAGAGGAAGGCAGAACAAGAACCAATGGCTGGAAGTCAAAGCCAGATAAATTCAAATTAGAAATTAGGCAAAAAATATTAATAATGAGGATTATGAACAATTGGAACAGACTATCAAGGGAAATGGTGGGTTCATCTCTTGCTGTCTTCGAAACAAGAGTAGATGCTATAGTAGGAGATATTTTAGTCAAAACACAAGTTATTAATGGGCTTAAAACAGGTGTAACTGGATGAAATTCTATGGTGATAAACTAGTTAGATGGATGATCTAATGATCCCCCTCTGACCTGAAAACCTCTGAACCCAGATACTGGTCCTTCAGTACACATAGCTTTATCAAAGATCCCTCCTCCATGTGGATGTTTCATTCAGCAGCTGTTTGTGACAGGATTAGAATCCATAAAAACCTGCTTATGGAGAGGCAGAGAGGACCAAAGTATGCAGAAATTCTATGCAGAAATTCACAAAGAAACTGTCTCTTTGTGCAGAACAGGGTCTTATCATATAAATACTTAGGAAAGCTTAAACACAGATGTCACCTGTGGTCAGTACTAACAGCAGCAGAAATTTTTCAATTAAAATATTTTTATTACAGTGGATACCAACTTCTTGACTTATTTAACAATGTCAGAGTCAAAGGAAACAAGTGCAATGGATTACATCAATTGAGTAAATGTCATTTCATTCATGTGAGCCATGCATCTCACTCATTACACTTCCAGTTAAGTCTGATCACAGAAAAACTAAAAATTTGACCTTCTGCTATCTGTTTCCATCAGATACTTATGTGCATGATAGCAAGTATATTGGAAGAAAACAAGATAAATTTTGGCAGATGCATCTCAAACCTATGTTTTTTCCAGATATCATTTCCTGACTATTCAGACAAAAATGAAATGTCCTTATCCCCCCAAAAATCCTTTATCTGCCCCTCTCTATAAAACTTGTAGCTTGATTTTTGCATTAATATTTAAAATGTTTCAAACATTGATTAGTTCATAGAAGTCATTATCAAAATTATCTGCATAAACAGAGTTTGTTAAAGTGAAGGTTGTTTTGATTATAGCTACAAAGTTGTTGGGATAACATACAACATTGGGAACCATTTTGCATGTTTTCATAAAACATTACATGCATTACAGCTAGATTTATAACAAACTGATGAATATTGCTTTTTATTGGTTTTTACATGCATATTGTATATTCACTAACAAAGAAAACAAAATAAAAATTGCAGAAATACATTTATCAAGCCGGAAATAAAAGGTTCATCTCTGGGAGTGAACAGCAGTTGCAGTGACATGTCACTTGGGATGACCCATTATTTTGTCATATATAACCACTCAAAAGCCAGCTCTACAACACAGAAGTGGAATGGAGGCATGATAAGTGGCAACATACAACTCAAACAAGGTTTCAGGTTGGAGAGGGGCATGTCCCTCTCCTTCACAACATTAAGTCACAGGGATGTCTCTCTTGGGGTATTGCCAGGTACAGCTAGTCAAATCCCAATTCCTTATTTGATTATTTAATATATAATTAAGTAATTGGTAATTTAACTGTTTATCAGATTCATCAAGCTAATGTGATTGAAAACACTAAAAATTTAGTTGATACATTTTTAAATAATTCTAGCTTTTGGATAAGGAACTGGAAACCACACATAAAGCGCTCATCTCATGAGCAAGGAACCAACTTCAGCTTCACCTAATGTTGATGCAGCTGCAGCAGTGTAAAAGTATTTATAGCACTACTGCTTACTCCTCTAGGAAACGCAGAAGAACCCATTCTGCTATCACGGTGTGTGCCTTCCTTAGTCGTGCCCCGACACCAGGCGCTGTACCTGCCTAACTATTTTGATTAACAAATCCCCACACCCATGATCAAACCAGTTACACCTCCTGGGCCTCTCTCCTGAGGGGAACTCCCCGCTCAGGAATAAGGCCAGCGGACTCAGCAAGCGAAGGAGCCTGCGGGCACCTCTGACCCGCACTAGTGCCACAGCAGCGCCCCTGGGGCCGGGTTTCCCCCGCCGCACAGACACGCCGGGACAGAGGAGCGCGCCGCGCGCTCGCAGCCCCGGGATCTCAGCGCCCCCCGCCCAAAGCGGAATGTTTCCCGCTCCTGCCTGGGGCCTCCCCAGGAACCCGCCCGTTAGACACCCCGCGACAGGCGCCGCTCGGGTCCCCTCCACCGGCAGCAGCCTCCAGCCACACCCTCGCACCCCCCGCCAGCCGGGGCCTGCTGGCCGCCCCCCGGGGCTCTGCGCCCCCCGGGGCCACCTGCCCGAAGCGCCCCGCTCCGCTCACGGCCGCGCGGCGGGGACACGACAAGGCTGCAGCGGCCCCTGCCAGCGGCCCCGACCACGGCCCCCCTTCCACGTTCCGGCTCCACCGCGAGGCAGCGAGCGAGACTCACCGTCGGGCAGGGCGGACTCGGCAGCCCCACCGCGGGGACCATCCTCCGGACGGGCGCCCCGCGCCCCCCACAGGCTCGACTCCGGTCCCCTCAGCGCCCCTCCCTCGCACCCGAACCTGCTACACGCACACGCGGCCCACAGCAGCCAATCAGCAGCCGCGCGCTGCGTTGCCTGCGCCAATCCGCGACGGGAGACCGGCACCGTACCAATCGCTGCCCTGGACGGCCCAATCAGACACAGAGAGGCGTGAAGGCGGCCAACACTTAGGTTGCACAAAACAGGAACTGCTGGTGATTGGCAACCCCCGGAGCCAGTGAGGGGCAGGAAGAGGGAGCGGAAGGCGGGAATATTTCTTAAAGGAGACGCCGCAGGGACCGGAGCCTCTGGTCTGGGTGTCCTACTCGGGCCGGGTGGCGGTTGCGGCCGCCGCGCAGTCTCTGAGTTCCCGGCGTTCACGGGACTGGCCGTAGCTGGGACCGGCTCCGGGCTAGTCGCTCCCCCGGCCCCTACCACAGGACAAAGCCCTCAGCCCCCTGCGAGGCCGCGTTCGTTCTGTCGTCAGTTCTGTGCCGCCGCAGGCTCCGCCCCGCGCCGGGGGAGGGGCAGCTCCCAGGTGGGTTGTAACTGGAGCCCCTCCCCCCCAGCAATGAGAACGGCTGGGGACGAGGACTCCCTTCCCCGTCGCTGATTGGCTGTTCTTCCCCCGGGAGGCGGGCAGCTGGGACAGGCAGCCAATCAGAGGGATTTCCGCTGTTGCCGTGGCCCTGGATGCTGCCGTCCCGTGGCTCAGCCCCGCGGGGGGAGGGGTGGTGACATCCAAAGGCGCCTATGGTCTGCCTGTGCGGGGCTTCCCCCTGGGGTGGGGCGATGGGGGCCCTCGGCTCCTCCCAGGCGGGGCTCCCGTCCCTTCCCCTCCGGAATTTAGGAAATGCTTGTTTAGGGCCTTCCCTGGCCACCTCTTCCCAGCAGCCCGCCGCCTGGGCTCCGTGTCGGGCGCCCGCGCCCTACGGACACAGCGCTGGTTTCTCGTCCAGCCCTGAACAGCTCCCACTGCTACTCCTTGGCCTTCCCTCGGAGGAGACGCGCCCACGGTCTCGCCTCCTTTCTGCACTTCCCTGCTGGAAGGCAGCCTCCTACATAGCCTTGCACCAGCAGGCCCTGCTTCCAGCTTGCAGTCAGAGAGTCATACAATTTGAGGCCACAAGAGACCGGCCATTATAGTATCTAATCTGACCTTCTGCTTGACGGGGTGTCGAATTTCACCAGTGATTCCTGCATCAAGCCTAGTGACAAATGGTTCATCATTTTAGAGCACAGTTTTTAGAAAGATATCCAATCTTGATTTAAAGATGCCAAGCGGTGAAGAATTCGCTGTACTCCTAGGTAGGTTGTTCCAAAGGTTTATTACCCTCTCTGTTAAAAATGTGCACCTTATTTCCAGTTTGAATTTGACTAGCTTCAACATCCAGTCAATCTTGTTATGCATTTGTGTGTGGGAATAAAAAGTCTTCGATTATAAGCAATCTTTTGGCTGCATAGGTACTTACAAAGTGATCAAGTCATCTCTTAACCTTTTCTTTGGTGAACTAACTAGACAGAGTTCACAACCTCCTTGAGGACTACAGCTGCCAAAATGCCTGGCCTCAAAGAGGCCAAGGCCCAGCAACAGGTTCAAGAAACTTTTAAGTATGGAATAATTACTTGTAAAAATAAGTTTCTTCCTAACCTCATCATTCAGGTTATGGCCTGGACCATGAAGGTTTCTAGCCTTTCCAAACTGATTTTAAGTTGGAAGCAATTAAGAAATAACTTGGATGTTCTCATTAACCCTCTGATAGTTCAATATTTGCTATACTCTTGGCCTCAATGATATTGTGTGGCAACGTGAGCCACAGGTTATTTGTGCACTGTGTGAAAAAGTATCTTTTCTCAACTCTAAATTTTCAGCTTTTCGTTTTCATTGTGTATCTTTCTGCCCTTGTATGAGCTAGGATGAATCAAAGTGCTCAGTGTACTTTATCTACACCATTCATTATTTTGTACCTTTAGGACTTCAGCTGCCTCTTCTCTAACATAAGCAACCCATACTTTTTTCATTTCTCTTGACATGGAAATTTTCCTATGCCTCTAATGGTTCTCAGAAAAGCACACAAGTTAATATATTGGAGGCTGTAAAACTCAATAGCTCAGACCACATCCTAATAGCATTTATTTTGCACCCAACCTCACCCCCCATTTAAAATCACATATACCACCTGTGATGAAGTGGGAATTTTTAAAATATTATGAAGCCTGTGTGCGCCTCACTTTCCCCATTTACTGCATTACCACCTCATGGGGGCAAGGAACTGTTTGCTAAGACACAGATGTGAACAGCTCATAACTCCCATATCAGTGGGGCTCTTGAGAATATAATGGTAGATCCAATTCCCCAGTTGTTGACACCTAGCAACCAATGACCATAGGTTGCTCCCTCTCTCTGCAGGAAGCTGAGCAGCATTTCCCCAGCTGGAGAACAAAGGACTGAGGGATGGTGGGAAGCAGTCAGGGCACACCTGGGAATCTGACAGGTCAGACAATTGGAGACTAGCAGAACCTCAACAACAGAGTTCACTATCTCTTGGCTGGGCTCTGATCTAACCAGAATGGACTATGCTTTAATCTTCATTCCTCTATGCTAAGGATTTCCTATGCTGTGTTCCAGATGACTAATAAACCCGACTGTTTTGGCAATGCTGTGTGTCATTACAAATGCTTGGAGATATGTGTTGATCGCTAAAAATGTAGACATCTCCATTAGGGGTCTGTCTCAGGTGGACTTGCAGAATGGTGCTTATTGTGAAGCAGGGGTGCTGCAGGCCAGAGGTGCTGTCTAAGGAGGCAGTAAAGCCCTGTGATTTACCCTGGAGGAAGAGTCTGGCACATGGAAGGGTTTCCTCCTATAGACCATTCCAAAACAGGGGCCATAGCACTGATCCTGTGGATCCATGACACTACCTCCCCTTCCATTTGCAATTTGACAATATCCATGTGGCACCCTTAGCAAACTCTCTTTCTGCACAGTTAGGAGAGATTGCTCAGTCTGTCCAGCTGCTTGCTGTAGACTACCAGCAACTGCACTTAGTCTGAAAAGTTCTGTAGTTGAGTGGATAGGGATCTGCTATATGAAAGACTTGGTTTCTAGTTCCAGGTCTACTTGAAGTAATTTTGAGCAACTTCTTCATATTTGTAAAATGGGGTGAGGGCTAATACCTGCATGTCTTGTAGGGCTGGGGTATAAGGAGCTGGTCAGCAGTAAGGGGTATGAAGTAGAGAGAGAGAGAAACCCTATCACTAGATGTAAGGCCATAACTTGTTCTCACATGCTGTCTTAAATCCTATGGCTATGACTATTCCATAGAATGCAGGCTAGTGGATGTTCTGTCTCTTAGAGCAAAATGTTGTATACTTCAGTGGCCTGTTCCTTTCTTTTCATTTCTATTATGAAATTATTGATGCCTGGCTAAGCAAGACACATACCCCCCCTCAACAGTGCTATGTTTTGGGTGACAGTGTGCAGCAAAGATATGCCTGCAAAACAAATTTGATGTGATGGGGTAGAGAGACTTTGGTAGTGGCGTGGGAGGGACACTGTAAGGGAGAGAGATTGCAGTCCTCAGTTGATGACTCTCAGCAAAAGTGAAGAGAGCAGTCCAGGGCCATGTTGCTGTACTCCCATCTCCCACAACAGCTGCTGCTGCCACCCCACATTTCTCTGCCCTCTTCCAGCCCTGGGATACCACAGCTAAGGAGCTTGAGATGACAGCAGCTGCAGCAGGCTGGAACACAAATTTGCCAGCTTCTGCAGCTGGGGCCAGAGCTCTAAGCTCCATTCCTGATGCAGCTTCAGCACCAGCTGTGCCCTTCGGGTTTCCCAGTAAAAGTCAAGTGATAGCTGGTATCTGCAGCTCTTGGCAGTTTAGTCAGCCGCTCAGCTACATCAGCTGCCATACCCCACTGTAGAACCAGAAACAAAGACCAGGAACCTCAAGTATTGCTTTTGGGTGCAGTTTCTTTGTGCCAGATAATGGCTGTAAGCAGGGCAAGTCCTGTGATGTATGGTATGTGGGTACTGCCCTGGTCCAGCTTTGCAAAAAAAGCTAAATTGGAAATTTTAAGAACAGAATTTTAGTAGTACATTTCTATCTTGTGGTCACTTGATCAAGGGGTTCCCAACTGCTGACAGCAGTTTTCTGGCCATTTTGATTATGCACATATGTTTTAGGGTACTTAAAAAATTGCTGTTACACAGAAACTGCATCAGAAGCTTACCTGTAGTGCAGCTCCTGGTGCCCCATACTTAGCATGTTGGGATAGTTACTTTGTAGGTCAGCTTTGCTGGAATGTATTCAGAAAACAGACATTGCAATTACTCAGCCATTTCTTTTGTTTGTAATGCTTAAAGAGTCTATCTTAGGAGGTAATGATTTTTTTTTTTTTTTTTAAACCAGGATAAAACAGGTAAGTTTTGCCCCTTCTTAGGCAGTGCCTGGCGCTACTACTTACTGACAGACTGTCAATTACTCTTTTAGAGAGGGCACTTCTAACAATCCTAAAGAAACTACTTCATACTACCAGTCTCAATCATTGCCTAATTTCACTTCCCAGATTAAGGTTACAGCAATGGACCAAGTCAGCAATATTTTTACTTCCTGGAGCATCTTGGATCCCTTCCACTGTGGTTTAAGACCAGAATGTAGCCAGATTTAAAAAAAAAAAAAAAAAAAAGGAAAGTTTGGATTTCCACCTGCTTTTGGAGGTCAGGGAACTAAGTGTGGCCAACAATCCTTGTGTTTCACTCTCATTCATGTCATAATTGATATTGCAATAGTGTCTGAATTGTGCTCGGCCATCTTCACAGCAGGTTATGTATTTATAATATAAAAATACTTTGAGGTAGCTGTGGGGTTTGAAGCAAGGGAGAGCAATGGTAGGAAAGAACAGTGGCAATGGGGAGAGAGGAAAAAAGCAAATGAGAAAAGGCATGAAGTAGGTCTGAGCAAGAAACATTTTTCCAATCTTGCAAGACTGAATTTTTTTTAAAAAGTTCCCATCCCAAATCAGGATGAAAAAAAATCAACTTGAAAATTTTTACAAACCAATGAACAGAAAACATTAGTTTAGGTCACTCAGAACTTGTTTTTGATAATTTCAAAGTTTTGTTTAAATGTTTTCATCTTTTTTGCTTTAGCTTTTTTGTGGGTGCAAGTTAAGTTAAAGTTCTCAGCATGTTTCAAATCAAAACTTGAAGTTTCATTTAGAAAATATTGAAACAAGTTGTTTTGATATCAAAACCTTTTCAATATTTCTCAAGTTGGGAAGTTTAGTTTCACACTAACAGATTTGGTTTTGTTGAATTGGCATTTTTCAGCAAAACACATTCCTGACCAGCTCTAGCAAATGGTACTATGAACAAGGCGACTGGGCAGCAGTTGAAACTCTGGGAACAGGATGAAGAGTGTGATCTGTTCTTTGACATGCTACTCTATTAGGCACCTCCAAAACAGATTCACAGTGCTCTCTGCACCTTAAGACCACTTATTTCCACAGGTACAGAATACAGTTGCCTGCTTGTATACCATTTCTCACAGGAAACACATTATCTGTTCTTCATGATCTTAAATGACTAGCAAGTACTTTCAGGAGAAAGTTTAGTGTTTTTTAATCTACAAAGCCTAACATGTTTTGTGTTGATGCCTCTCTCCTTATGCAATACCACAGAAGCAGATCAGCTAAGGTGTCCAAGATAGCTTTTGACCCACAGAAGACAGGGGATTTCAGGGAGTGGCCCTTGACTTTGGAAAAATCACTTCCCTGATAGTCATCTACACACAGCAATCACCACACTGCCCAATCCATACACAGTTCATCCTGCTCAACTTGTTGAAGATTATCAGGGCAAAGCAGCATGGCTTATGAAGCCCCTGAATAAAACCCCAAATCTGATTTCAGATAGACCAAGGATTGATGGGAAAAAAAGCTAAATTGCAAGAAATGCACGTGACAAATCATGGATGACATAACTCCAATAGTGCACGTTTATTCTGAACAAATGTTTTAAAACTTTTACTTTCAAGAGTTTGAGAAAACAAAACATGCTCCTGATGTACAAGGGCAATGATCTAGATTTAAAATGGACCATCTTATTTGTAAAGAATTTGATTACCCCTGCAATTTAAAAGTCATTGTTGAGGCTGCATCTGTAAGCCGCACAGTGCATGTGCACATTCAGACATCCTAATAAAGAGACAGGGGCAATTTTAGTCAAATTCAACATGAGGCAGTTGCAGATTCTAAAGAAACATCCAAGTCAGCACACACATTGCAGAACAGACGCTGCATAGCTGCTGACCGTGGATGATAGCACAGGGGAGGTGAATATAACAGTGGGTTTTTTGGTTCAAATTTACTAGACATCACAGGGAACCATCAAGAAATAATAAAATATCACTTGTTTGTTTTAGCTGTAACAGCATGTCATGTTCAACTGGCAGGCTTAACCATTAACCGCACCATGTAAATCCAGCCCATTTGTGTATACAAAAAAACTCCATCCCCCCAAAATGAGGGACATCCTCTTGGGTGTTTCTTTTTCCTTGCCTCTATATTATGGTTTCCTGGTAGTGAAAGTCTCTTTATGGATGACGTTATCTTCATGGTTCAACTGATGGATGACAACCTACTGTAGAGAGGTTTAAGAGCAACTTGCATGTACACAACCTACACCTGGATAAATTTGTTAGTTACAAATTTTGCCTGCAAGCTCTTCATTCCAGAACAGAAGTGCTGGTGATTATTTCATAGAAACTCCTAACTTTTTGTAGTTGTGCATATGCTATTTTCAAGATAATGGGAAGTCCTGCTGCAGTAACATTTGAAGTAATCAAAATTTACAGCAGACAAACTCATACTCAACACTATTCCAGTGTCTCCTACTGACAGAACTGAGAGACATTCTTCTCCCACACCCAACAGGCTGGGTATACCAATATTAACACAACCATTTAGTAGAACCATTGCCCTTCACTTTCCCATGTACAGGGTACAACTTTTGAAGAGATTTTAGATTAAAATTTTGTGTGTGCTCAACAGTACCAAAAAACCGTTTTCCATGACTAATAGTCTGAGAAAAGGAGACTTGATTTCTGGTTTCTCTCCTTTCCACCCCCTATAAAATATTGAATTCCAAGTTAGTGAGGCTGGTTTGTTGTGGAATGGGAGTTCTAAGAATTGTTTCAAGGGATACATTCATAGAATGATGGCAGCCCAAAGCAAAAAGGGACAGAGGTTAACCAAGCAAGTCCAGACACCAGACTCATTTATGCTTTGGAAACCTGCAGGCAAACTGCCTGCATACCACTTTGATTTATGGAAGCCTACAACAACAGCAAGTCCTAAAAAGTTCACCCCCGATACTCACCCAAACCAAACACTTACCACTTAGTTCTAAAAGACTCAAGAGCACTTGACTTGGCACCAAAGATCAATTACGGGCTGCACTATAGTTATGCTGCATGAACATCCTCCAATGCGATATTCTCTCCCTCCACTTAAACCTTAGTCCTGTCTACCCAACTGCTTAGAAAACCACGTTGGCATCTGAGGAACTAATTGTGCTTCAACACTATTCTTGCTAGAAAGATGCTGAAACTGCCTCCATAACCAATGCAGGCAGGGTCTAACTATGCTATAAAGCTTTTACAAAACTAAGTAATCTGTGGCCAAGGAAACAGTCAGCAAGTTTCTAGCTAGAGTCCACAAGAGGGTGATATGAACACAGTCCCCCTGGCCAGTATTGATAGGATTTTACAAAGCCAATGGGCAATTCTACCACCAAGACTTCATTAGCGTAAACCCAGAAACTGAAGTCGATGAGCAGTTATCCAGTTCAGGCTCATCAGTGTATTAAAAAAGTTACACTTCAGTAACCACTGTGCACCTCATGGTGGATAATAATAGTTCTGGGGTTGCCTGTTTTTGATACCAGGGCAGTAGACTGCATAATACGGGGTGAGGGACATCTTTTCCTGCCTTATTCTCAATTCCCCCACACCTCCAAACTTGAAATCCTTGGTTCTCAAGTCAGCCACAGAGCAACAGCACCTGCTCACAAGGCATGTACTGCTATGCGCACCAGGGGTTGGAGGTTTTTGAAGCAGAGAGGCTCAATAGGCAGCTAAATTTTAAAAAACTACTGGCAAAGGAATGCAGTTTAATCTCAGTCTAGGTGATGGGCAGGAGGGTCAGTTTTAATTCAGTGCATTTCCCAGATGCTTGGAGGCATCTCTTAGGTTAAGCTGGTGTGTAACTTTTGGTGTACTTAACTGCTGGCAACAGCGTGTACAAGGGAGCACTGAAATTCACGCAAAGAAAGCATGAAAGGATGCAAAACAGAGCTCAGTCAAGTTACTGTAGTTTTTACGTTACAGTACTAGGAATAAGCCAGTCAGCCAACCTGTTTTCCAAATCCCATAAGATGTTCCAGCATGAGCTGCTGTCTCTGGTGCTCCATGAAATGCCCTTTCACAAGATGAGAACTGCCTCACCAGCAGGTGGGAGAAAAGCCTTCAGAGGAGTACAAAAAGCAGTTCTTAATTTCTTCCTCCCCAAGCAGAGTCCAAGCCCAGAGATCCCATGCAGTGCTATTTGATTAGCGTCAAGACTCTGGTTTCCCTTCCCAGTCTTACTGCCCGGTTCCTCCACCCTTGCTCCAACCTCAGGTTTCTTTGTTAACACAGGTTTGACAGCCCTCGCACCAAACTAACATTTGGACACAGGCACTTGCCTTAGAATTGAAGTGGACATGATCCTGACAGTGCCTTCTCTCATTCCAGTAGTCTGGATAAAATGAACTGCCCCTTCTGGACAGCTGAGTCCTGGAGAATTTCACTTGCCCTTAAAGCCAAGGACCTCACCTCAGGACACAGGTTTTTCCAAGGCTTTTCTTGCTAACATCAGATTTAGCTCTTATCCTGGCAAGAGTCTGGTGAGAATGGGGTAGGGTAAATGGTGATGGCAGCTGAAAAGGAAGAAACTGTAAAACCCACTTGGAATCCTTTTTTAGGTCAATCAAGGAATGTAGCACCAGCTGGGATGATAACTCTCAGCCCAGGCACAGTAAATGTGCTGGTAAAACTAGCCAGCTCTTCTCAGCATGAGATGGAGAAAAAGTCAAAAATATTAGGAAAGACTAAACATATTTTGGGGACATCTGGAGAAGTTAGGGGGAAGAGGGACAAGAAAGTTGCTAAAACAAAGTTTACGCATATTTCAAGGGCTGTAAAAAACCAAACATATTATAGAACTCAAAAGGACAAGATATTGCTTTTCCTTTCAATACATAGATTTTTTTTTTTAAGGCCCTACCTTTCAGTGTGAAAGCAGGAGATAAATCACTCTCTGAAGGAAACTTGACCTCAGGAAAGCTCACCCAAGCCCTCCACACCTCAAACTAAGGAGATCTGTACAACTCTTACCATCCTGTCAAACAGAAAGAAGAGCTAAAAAACCCAAACATGATTGGACAATCCTTGGAAGAAGCATTACATTTTTGTTGGAGAGAGGGCACCAAAAAAAAAAAAAAAAAGAAAAAGAAAAAAAAAAAGGATGAAGGGAAGGGGGAAGATAAAATCAACAGGCCTCTCTTTCCTTATTTGGCGACAAGCAAGTGCAAGAAAGTGTTCATTGGGGTTTTGTTCAGTTGTCGGTCTTTTGCACATCTGCGTTCTGGCCAAGACAAGAGGCTTTGAGGTTTTTCTGCAGGACGTGAGCATCTGCTGGCTCTATCCTCTTGTAATAGTTTTTCTTCGTCTCAATGATCTCAAAGCCAAACTTTCTGTAGAAGTCGATTGCTGACTCATTGCTGATCTGGACATGCCTGGGGCACATAGGATGATAGAGAAAAAGACATCAGCATTTTCTATAGCATAAAATTTCACCTACACACTCAGGAATTGTATACCCAGGGATAGAAAGGATGATTGAGGTGAGAGTGGTAATATCTAGGTAGAAATAGGAGCTATGGTCTACCAGTTGGAGCACAGAATTGAGAATTAGGAACATGTGACATCTAATCCTGTGCTAACAGAGATTCCCTCTGTGACCTTTGGCTAATCACCTCACCTTTCTGTCTCCATTTCCCCATCTGTAAAATAAACCTAACACCTCTCAAGAGAACTGTTGTGGGGATCAACTAGATAGCATGTAAAGTGTTTTAATAACATTATTTGCTCAATAGCTTCAACCTGTCTTGAAATGGAAGTGGTAGTTATTTTGTAAAATATAACAATACAACTTAGTTTTACTAGAGAGACTGCTGCAGTGTGATTCTGTAACTTCCTTCGGTAACACACTCTAAACTCCACAGTAGAATAAGGCTTATCAATGACAAGCATGTCATGGATGCTATCACAACACAAAAGAATTAACACATATGCTTTGGCCCAATCTACACAAGAAAGACCAGACTGTTCAGATGTGGTTACAGCACTTTCTCTCCATTACAGCAGTTTTTGCAGCACAGGCAGATCCTATGGGTTTTATGCAATGTTTCTTTAAAGTTTTACAAAACTTGGGAGAACTGAAACTCTTGGGGAGGTGGCAGATAAGTCCCTCAAAACAGCCTTCAGTTTTCTATGCTAAGCTGCTAGGGGACTTAATTTCTCTCATGGGTCTTACAAAAAAGATCTGTGTTTAGACTCCTGCTGACTCAGTAGTATCTATTAACTAAACATTTCCAGAGTGGAGCAGACACACCAGAGGCTTGTGGATCAAAATGCTTTAGCACAGCATTTCCCAATGATGGATTGTAGCAAGGTTCTAGACGGGCTGGAACATCCAGGGCTAGATTAACCCATCACAGGACCCTGGCCTAGGTAAACATACATTTCTCCCAGCCCTAAACTAAACCTGAACTCAACCCACAGCAGTGGCTCCTGTCCTGAGGGGCTAGGCCAACTCCCAGCTCCAGTATCTGTGACTCCATGCAGAGAGTTAGGCCTAGCTCTGAGGGACAGGAGTCACCACGCTAGGGTGAGCTCACTCTCCAGCATTTCTGCACTCTAGTGCCTCCCTTCTGCAGCCAGGTTGTAGGGTCCATCTGTGTAAAATTTAATTTTTTGGTGCAAAATTCCCTTAAGAGTAGCAGATGAAGCAACTCATCAGGGTTAGCAGCCCTGTGTCAGGCACACCAGGTGTGGGCAGGCAGGCTCAAAGTGTGTAGAGGCTTTGCGGGGGAGAGAGATGATCCAGATTTGGAGTGAGAGGGATCTGAGTGCTGGGGCTTGTTGGGGGAATCTAGAGGGCAGTGAGACTCTTTGGGGGGGGGGTCCAGGTGAAGGTGGTTGGGACTCAGCAGGGGGGTGTGGGGTGCTCAGCAGGGAGTCCGGGTACAGGGGTCAGGTTGGGGTCTGGGTGGTCCAGATGCATGGGGATGGGGCTGGTCAGGGTGAGAGTTCTGGGTGCAGGGGACTCCGTGAACAAGGTTGAGGCTTGGCAGCATGGGTCTAGGTATGGGGAGGGCCAGATGAGTTGGGATTGGGGACAGGAAAGCAGCTCCTTTTACACTGACCCCTCGCCCCATGGCAGAGGAGTGATGGGACAGGAAGCAGGTAGGCAGGGGGAGGTTTCTGGGTCTGACCCAGTCCTAGCTGCTCCACAAAGAGGAAGTGCATTCTTCCTCCACCCATAGTCCAGCTGGGACTAACAGGTGAGCCTGATGAAGCATAGAAGCCGCCGGCTGGGGCATTTCCAGCTCTGTGGTGATTTCTCTCTCTGCTGGCTGCTCCAGGCACTCAGAAGGATGTGCTGGTGCTGCTGAGGAGGGATGTGTGACCGCTCTTGTGGCTTCCCTGTCAGAAAGGGATTTTTCTGCAGGGAAGCAAAGAAATCTGCAGGGGACATGAATTCTGCACGTGCGAAGTGGCGCAGAATTCCCCCCGGAGTAAGTCACCCATGGGAATTCTCCCATTAGTGTCTTTCCTCCAATTCCCTGCTAATACAGTACTGGCTGTGGGGACTGACCAACCCATAGGAGATATTAACTTGTTCAACTCCATGTTAGGGTCCTCAGTAGTCTTGGTGGAGGCTCAAGATTCTAGTCAACTGCTCTGAAACAGAGGATTGAAAGCACATTTTGTAGTGGTCTGGTGCTTTAATGTACATGTGGACTGGATATCTTTAAAGACACCACCTGTGATAGTTTAATTTAATATAGTATTTGTAGTATTTCCTACCCTACGGAGAAGAAATATTACAGTGTGGCAAATGTTTATTTTTAAATGCTGTCCACCATTTAATAAAATTCGTCTTGCTGCCTGGTCTTTACCATGCAGCTACAGTGCTTTAAAATTCAGCATTAGTTTTGAAGGAAACTTTCCAAAACCAGACAAAGAAAGGTTACTTACTGTAACTGGTGGTTCTTTGAGAAGTGGATTCCATACGTGAGTACACATGCATCCGATTTGCCAGAACAGTTGAGTAGTCTCCGTCAACCTGTAAGTGCATCATGCATCGGCCATGTGGTGTGTCTAAGGTCTTATGAGATTGCATGAGTCAACACCACCACAATTCCTTTACCAAGTGCTAGTCCCTATGCTATGCTACCCATGAATGGAATTCACAAGCAGTATTGTTTTGAGGTGGGGACAAGGACTTAGTAGAAGTAAGAATTTGTAGGACTCTGGCCAACTGCTGCATCTGCTGCTGCTGAATGGGCTACGGCATAATAAGCAGTGAACATGTGACTGGAGGAACATGGTGGTGCTTTACAAATGACCTGCCATTGGACATCTGCAAGGAGGGCCGACATGGTGGCTTGCCTCTTTGCAGTGATGCCAGGTGGTGGAGAGACTCAGGAAAGGGAGTTACACTCTATGATGCAGCAAAAGATCCATTTAGAGAGGTGTCGGGAAGAGAGGGTGCAACCTCAGCAGTGTTCTGCTATAGTGAGAAAAAGTCTGGGCAAGGCTCGGAAAGCATGGGTGCGCTGGAGAGAAAAGGCTAGCACATGATTGATGTTGAGGAAATGCAGTGTGTGCTCCCTAGTGGAGATATGCAGTTTAGGGTAAGAGGGTGAGAGATAGATGACTTGGTTGAGGTGGAATTGTGAGGCCACCTTGGGGAGAAACTTGGAATGGAGTCCTAGGGAGACTTTGTCCCTGTGGAACAAAGTAAAGAGTGGGTCCACTATCATGACTGCCAGTTTGCTGACTCATCAGGCAGAAGTGATGGCTACTAAAAAAGGATCACCTTCATGGATAAGTGGGTATGGGAGAGACTTGTCAGGGGCTCATGGGGGGGGGGAGGGGTCTAGTGAGGGCTGCAAGGACAAGGTTAAGGTCTTGAGAGAGTAGGCTTCCTGACTGAAGGGAAGGTGTTGAGAAGACTGCGGAGGAATCGAACAGTGGTTGGGTAGCTGAAGGCAGAGAAGTCATCTATAGGTGGGAGGAAAGCGCTGAGTGTCACCAGGTGAACTCAAATGGAGGAATGGGCAAGCTCTGAAAGGCAAAGGTTAAGCTGATAATCAAGGATGGTCAGTATGGACACAGTGTCCATGGAGTGATGGTGGTTGGATGCTCACTCCGTTAAGCTTCTCCATTTGGCTTGGTAGCATGCCCTGATGGCTGGGCGTTGGCTATGTGTGAGGATATCTCGCACAGGCATGGAGCATGCATTGTCTATTTGCGAGCCCAATCCAAATACCAGGCTGTGAGTTGAAGAGTGTCAGTGCTGGGGAGGCAGATCCAGCCCTGTTGTTGTGTGAAAGGATTCAGGAAAGGAGGGAGATGGATTGGGGGGCAGGTTGAAAGGTGAAAAAAGATCGGTGAATCAACATTGGCACAGCCAGAAGGGGGCTAGGAAGATGACGACTGCTTGGTCAAGTTTCATTTTGCAGAGTACTTGTGGGAGGAGCGGGATGAGTGGGAAGGCATAGCATAGGTCCAGTGTCCAGGGGAAGAGAAGGACATCCCCTTGAGAGCAGTGCCCGAGGGCACCTCTGGAACAGAAGAGGGGAAGCTTGTGGTTGGTAGCTGTTGCAAACATGTCCCAGCGTGGTGTGCCCCACTGTTGGGGGATGGAATGAAGAGTGGGGTCGTGAAGCTCCTACTCGTGAGTGCAATGAAAGGAGCAGCTGCCAGGTTGTCGTCTGTTCCTGGTGGATGGGTTGCATGAAGTGTGATGTTGTACCGTAGGCACCAGTTCCACAGATGGATTGCCTCCTGATGGAGGAGATCTGGCTTTGCCTTGTTTGTTTATGTATACGACTGCTGTCATGTTGTCTGAGAGAAGTTGCACATGTCTGAAGTGGATGAGAGGAAGAAGCACATGACAGGCATGCTGGACTGCTCGTAACTCTAGGATGCTGATGTGCATCCTTGCTTTTCTGGTGACCCAGAAGCCCTGGACCACGTGGCACTGTGTCTGGGAGTCCCAGCCCACGAATGAGGCGTCCGTTGTGAGGGTGGTGTGAGGCGTAGGAGGGTTGAAGGGATTGCCAGCCATGTCCTCGCACCACCATTAAAGGGAAATTACCACTAAGGGTAGGAGCATGGTCAGTTTTTTGAGGTGGTCCTTCTGTGGGTCCAAGTGAAGCCACTGTTGAAGACATCTCACGTGAAGGCAGGCATGCGGGGTGACGGAGGTGCATGCCACCATATGTCCCAGAAATGAAGAGGTCAGATGGACCTGGCAGAGTGGACAGAGCCAGGTGTTCCAGTGGTACCCTGGTGGCTGAGGCAGAAGATGATTCCGATCGATCCTGATGATGCTTGGACTTATGCTCAACTTTGGATTTCTTTGATGGTGCCTGGTCTGCATGTGACTTCTTGTCCAGCCTTTCACAGTTCAGGGAGGTAGTGCTACGCTTGGAGGCAGTCTCTCTTGGGGATCCGTCCTTGTGCCCATTTTGTGCTTCTTATGAGCATGATGGGTTTTAACCAGCACCATTGGTGCCGCGCTGGCTAGTGACGGTGGTACTGGACACTCTGGTGGGTCCATGGGTGCCACTTCCAAGGGCGCACACAATGCATTGCCTCCTCCATGAAGTGCTTGTGTAATCTAAGTTCTCTGGCTTCGCGGGTTTGCAACGGGAAGGACTGGCAGATGGAGCAGCAGGTCATGATGTGGCTCTCACCAAGGCAATAAAGGCAGCATTGGTGTTCATCATTCACTGACAAGGATATCAGGCATGACTCTCAGTTCTTAAACCTAGCTTGTCAGGGCATAGTCCCCTGCGATGGGTAAGACGTGCCAGATGAGCAGAACAACGGTGAGGCTAACTGTACAAAGAATACTAACTATAACTACTATTAAGAGAAACTATATACAAGAATGAACTTTTTTTTGTGCTACACAGATAGAAAAACAAACAGAGGAAAGGTGTTCCAATTCTGGCCATGTGGCACTAAGAGGGAACTGAAGGGGTGTTGACCCACACAGTCTCATAAGACCTTGGATGCACCACATGGCTGATGCATGATGCAGAAGTAGGTCAATGGAGATTATTCTAAATAGTTCCGGCTCCAGTGCGTGCACACCCACGTATGGAATCCACAAAGCGACCAGCAGTCGAAGAAGCAGCTTCTGCTACTGTGCAGTGCCTGGAACAAATCCAGAAGTTGAGTGCTAACTGGCTTGGCAGTATTTGTAACATGGGACCACGTTTAACCTATCAACACACAGCAATTAAAACTGAAATGATAATGCACCCTCCTTACTCTCTTATGGAGTCTCTCCCAAGCCTAGGAAGAACAAGAAAGAGTGTCATTTACTTACAGATAGATGTTGTCAAAAGTGCCATCTTTCTCACAGATGTTTAAGACGTGATTCAACATTTTAGTTCCTGTCAAGGAATAAAGAAACACTTCATTACCCCAGAAACGTGCAACCAAATCTGTTTAATGTTTGCAGTCATCTCTGTAATTGTTGAATTCCCTAAGCACGGGTGTATTGCTTTTAGTGAGTTCATACGACATACTCCTAGAGCAAGTGTGGAGAGCACTGCTATTGTACTTTGAACTTCGCACACTACATTGCAGTTCCTTTTTTAATTGTAGTTATTTGGGGCGGCTATGAATATAAATGTTTGTACACTGGGTATTTTAAACAGTAACTTCAAATTAAGTTGCCCAAATCCAAAGGCCTCCGGGAGCCTTAAACATATCTGTCACAAGGACTCCCCCCTGCAAAAGATGACATTAAAAATAAGAGGCACCTCACATCAGGAGGCCAGAAAATGTACTTAGAATAGAAAAGGTTACTGCACATAATAGTTTGCTCTTCTATAACACCTTTTACCAAAGATTTCAAATCATCTTACATATTTATGAATTAAGCCTCCCCACACCTTGTGATATATATTCCCCATAGGTGACTAGATGCAGAGAATTCAAGCAAACTAAACTAAGGTTAATAGAGCTAAATTTTAAGCTTATCTTCCCCTCTTTAACTGTTTGCAAAGTCTAATTCTTTATCATTTCTTACCATCAGGGGAGTTAAGTTCTGGAACAGCCTTCCAAGGTGAGCAGTGGGGGCAAGAAACCTAGCTGGCTTCAAGATTGAACTTGATATGTTTATGGAAGGGATGGTATGACGGGACAGCCTAATTTGGCAATTGACTGATCTTTGATTACTAGCTGTAAATATGCCCAATTGCCTGTGATGGGATGTTAGATGGGGGTGGGGGTGTTCTGAGTTACTACAGAGAATTCTTTCTGAATGTCTGGTTGGTGAGTCTTGCCCACATGCTCAGGGTTTAACTGATCACCATATTTGAGGTCCGGAAGGAATTTTCCCCCAGGGCAGATTGACATAGGCCCTAGGGATATTTCGCCTTCCAGTTCACTTGCTGGTGGACTCTCCATACCTTGAAGTCTTTAACTCATTATTTGAGGACTTAAATAATTAAGGCTTAGGTTAGGGGTCTATTATAGGAATGGGTGGGTGAAGTTCTGTGGCCTGCGCTGTGCAGGATGTCAGACTAGATGATCATAATGGTCCCTTCTAACATTGTAGAATATGAGAAAATGCCTTAATGCTTTTCAAGCTAACAGAAAAAGCTTACAGTCCAGCACCACTCATGAGCAACTCTATGTGGTACAGTGTTGAAAAAGTGATTTGATTAGAGAGAGAATCTTCTTCAAGTTGTCCCAAAGAAGCATTTTAATGGAAATAAAAGACCTAGATTAATTTGAGAAGTCCATAAATTTGGGAGAGAAGGATGAAAAAACTATACACCATGATGTAGATATAAAAAAGCAGCTCTCCTCAAACAATCATAGTTAACTTATTGTGATAGACAACTAAGATACAAGGTGTTCTGAAGGAGCATTGTTCAGTAGGAAGAGCAGGTACTTAAAAGTCATGAGACCTGGGTTATATTTCGACACGCACCACAACTGGCTGTGTGACCCTAAGGCATGTAATTTCACTTCTCTTTGCTTCAGTTTTTTCATCTGTAAAATAGAAGTAAAACCTACATCACAGGAATGATCTAAAGAACCCTTTGAAACCTAAAGAACCCTTTGAAATCTTGAGTTAAAAAGCATTGTAGAAGTGCAGTCTCACTTCCACCGGTCAGGGAAAGCAGAGTTCACTGTAATCCAAGTTCTTCATTCCCACAGCTCCCTTCGTAAAACAGGAATTATCTTCTAATAAAGCATTAAGACCTACCCAAAGGAACTGAAAATTTTGGCAAGGCATTCAGAAGGCTGCCCAGGACTCCTGTTTCTTTGAAGACGTGGATCAAAATGCAGATAGCCTTACCTATTCCTAGCCTTCGGTAGGGTGCCAGGCATCCAAGTGTCATGATGTAAAGTCTCTTCTGGTTCTGAGAGTGATCCACTCTGCAGCATACTGCACCCACTGCAATATCATTGAAATATGCTGCCAGGGAGGGAAACAGTCACGTTTTGGTCATTTAGAAATCTCAAGTCTTATGAATAGCTTATCCTTCATTTCTGTCTTCCTTCACTTTTCTTTCCCCACAGCCAGCTTTTCCCACTTTCTGGGAAATTATATTCCTACCTAAAATACAGTGAAACTTTTAGCCAAATAAGTCAAATGGACATATATTCCAATTAATCCCCCCCACACTACTCCAAAATATATGCAAACAAATGTTAAATTGTGGCTGACATTTTCTGGGTGATCTATGCACTGTGGTGCTCATGTCAAAGGGTTTAACTCATCAGAGGTCCAGCCAATGAACCACTTCAGGGTGAGCTTCCCCTGGTAATGGACAGCACACCTATTCCCAATAAAGAGGGACCCTATTTAGATTGCAAGTTCTTTAGGATAGGAATGGTGGTTTCTTCTGGGTCTCATACAGAACTCAGCATATTTTTACTGCTTAACCTGTGTCAGAAGCACCAAGAAGAGAGGAAGGTAAAACTTCCACCCATCCCCAAAACTAGTGACAAAAACTGTACCTAATTTGGCTAGTTCGCCAACCTCCAGCACATCCTTGTAGAACTTGTCATTGTAGCTGACAGGAAAAATGACCTGATTTAACCTCTTCAGCTGCTTAATGTTGTGTGGCGTCACATCTCCCAGCTCGATCCGGCTACTGGAACAAATCAAAACATGCTTAACACCTCTACAAACCCACAATTTGTAAGTACATCAAATATTTTAAACCAGGTATTTTATTTATACCTAGAGGGCTAGTTAGCTGAACAACCAATTCAATAGCTACCTGAATCATTGGTGTGGGGTCAACACGCACACACAGCTCCTACTCCCTCTTTGCGGGCAGCTGCTTTAATACCAAGAAAAAGTCCCAATCAGTATCATAAATTCAGAAGATGCTAAAGATCTTGAAATGGCTACACTGAAGGCTGGCACTCCACAAAATATTGTATGTGTGTGGTTGTGGCAGCATTGGAGAAAGAGAGAGAAAGGAGAACATGACAAGAGAATGTCAATCTCCCTGAAAGCCAAGCCGCACTGGTTTCGAAATCCTTCCCCTTAACTTTTACCATGGATTCACTAAGATTGTCTCTGTGTCAGCCTCATGTTTCTGCCTCTCTCTTTATTCTGTATATTGAACAGATGTAAGCTCCTTGGCCAAGTTCAACTACTTAACAGGATAGCTCTGAATTTGTATTTATTTTCAGTAAAAGTCCTGGAGGCTGCATAAGATATTGCCAGGAGCACTTGAGCTAAATTTGTTTTAATATGCTGATGAGCTACTGCTTGGGTGGGGGTATCGGGGGGGGGGGTGTCAAAAATTACTGTCACCAAAGTCACTTTTTGCTGTTGAATATGATAGGAGCAGAACTGGGACTGTAATCATCAACTTTTCAAATGCCATTATGATGAACAATACCAAGGAAAAATAAATAATATGCCCTTTCATAAACACAGCATACAGACTCCTGCTAGGAACATGATGTATGCAGGACAGCAATAAGTGGAGATATTAATTGTACATACCATGCCTGCCAATTTCTCTCCATGCTATGGAGAAGGACTTAAAAGAATTATTCAACAGCTTTAGCAAGATGAAAAATACAAACTAATCGGTATTAGCAAACCCTGTTCCAAGTGGATATCACTATACATAGGCAGCTGCTAGTCCACTGCGTGTAACGACTAAGGAGCAAGCATGGATGATTCTAGGTTAGTCTACAGCCTCAATTTTATTTAGTCTAGGACCTTAGTTTTATTGACTAATGTACAGACAATTAGAGTTTTCTTCTGCTTAAGTGACTGTTAATGCTACCATTAGCTTTTTTTTTGGTACTGTATAACAATTGGTTTTCAGGAAGACCATTTTACAAAGAGACCCATGGCTGGCAAGATTCTAGGTAAGTTCACATCTCTAGAATTACATTGATTTTCTGTGCTTTTTCTTTCCAAACAGCTGGAGCTGTTCACATGGGTTAACGTCTTTGGAAGGAAAAAAAAGCATAGGTGACATATGCAGAATACAGTAAAGCCGATATGACTTCTGCTGAACCTGTCCCAAACATGCTGGATATAGTTTAACTTTGGTTTATTAGGGAAACCAACTTCTTTAAGAATTTTTTAGTCTCTTGATTAGCTACTGACCGATTTCACTGTATCTAAAAACACTCTAGGTACAATATCCATCTTAACTATCAAGTCAACTACAACCAGCAATAAAGGAAGTTAGGTATTTGTTTTCTAAGCATATTATTACAGTCTTCAAGAGCTACTACAGATATTAGGGCCACAGGAATAGAACCCCAATATGTACATTAAGGAGTGTACACAGCCTGAACACACACTTTATAAAGTGTGCATTATTTCTGTACAGCTACTGTAGCATTCACAAGGTCTGTAAGGCTGTTATTTTAGTCATGGATTTGAAGGCTTAGGTGATCACAACGGTCCTTCTGAATCTGATCTCCTGCATAACAAAGGCCTAGTTTTCTCCTAGTAATTCCTACACTGAGCCCAAAAACTTGTGGCTAAACTGGAGCAGATCTTCTCTTTTAGAAAGCCATCCAGCCTTGATTTAAAGACTAGAGTGACAGAGAATTTACTGCATCCCTTGGTAATATATTCCAATGGTTAATTACTCTCATTCTTTAAAAAACATTCCATCTTATTTCCAATTAGAACTTTAATAACTTTTACTTTCAGTCACTAGATCTTGTCACATCTTGCCTGCTAGGTTAAAGAGCTCTCTAATATCAGTATCAACTCCCTGTGTAGGTAATTATAGACTGATCCAGTCCCCTCTTAATCTTTCCTTTGATAAACTAAATAGATTAACCTCATTTAGTCTCATTGTAAGGTGTTTTCCAGACCATTAATCATTCTTGTAGCTTGTTTCCGAACCCTCTCCGGTTTTTCAGCTTCCCTTTTAGAGTATGACATCAGACTGGATACAATATTCCAATAATGACCTCACCAATGTCATATATAAAACTAATATTGCACTTCTATTTTGCAGCTCATTTTAAGACATCTGGCTTATTAAAAGAAGGAATAGCTGGGAACCAAGTGGCCCTGCTAAACTACTCCACAAAGTATTTGTTTCCTGAGGGGTAGCAATGTTAGCCTGTCTTCCTCACAATTCATGTCATCTCCTCTGCTTCACCACTTCCTCTTTTGCCATAGGCTATTCTAAGCACACCTACATTAAGGATTTTGGCACTGGTGTATCAGCATCAGTGCAACCTCCCTTCCCTCCAGCATAACTGCACTGCCCCAATGTAAATCAAGGCTTGAACCAACATGACCTATCATCAAGCAGTGATGGTCCAAGCCCCTCTTTCACTGGTGCAAAAATCTCTGACCGACAAGCCATTAGTGTAGGGTCTCATCTACATGGTTTTTCTAAGCTCCACAAACTTGCAGATGGTCCTTTAAAATGCATCAAACCCACGTCTCGATAGGAATTGTAATTGGATTTCATCCAGAAAAGTCAGTGCCAGCAAAAAGACAGGGGACCAGGTACTATGCCACAGAGGAATCTTTTGCTGGAAGCACATTTTCATTGTGTTATTTTCAGTGTATATCGCTACATGATTAAGTCTTCACAAAAATTACACGCCCAAAACCTTCATGACAATGTCTTCCCTCTCCAAATGCTCCTCCAGTTTGCACAGGGCTTCAAAGCTCAACACTGCTCTTAGGAGCACCTGCATGGACAATATGTAACTTCCATAGCAGGCCCTTAAGATCTGCGAATCACATGAACTGCATTAGATGTAAAGAACTGAGACAAAGAAAAACAGATTCATTTTGTCTGGGGAGAGACAGGACAGCATAAGTGAATGTAGAACAGGGATAACAAGGTGCTGCTTCACTAAAAGGCCAGCAAAAAATAATCCAGAGATCCAGAGAGTTTGACAGAGGCATCTTTTGAAATTGCATGGATTTTAGCAACACAGAAAAAGGCATTTACTGATGCAGAGATCGTTAAAGAATGTTTACAGGCTTCTGCGGAATCTTGTATGCTGATTTCAACAACAAAAATGCAATCCTAAAAAAGCAAATAAAAGGGCTGCAACTGTCTCACACAACCATAATGAGAAGGGTGGAGGAAACTGGAAAAGAAATCCGACAACAGTTAACTGCAGATATTTTGGCAGCACCATGTTTTAGCATAGCGGTGTATGAAACCAGATATCTGATGTCTCACAATTGTGTGTCTGGGTTCATTTCCCCAAAGAAGAATTATTTTGGGAAGAACTGCTGTGTTTAATATCTTTGAAAGGTCAAACAAAAGGGTGAAACATTTTGACTGTCCTCAGTTTTTTTGCTGAGAATAACTTGGATTGGACAAAGTTAACATCTGTGTGTACAGACGGTGCATCAAATATGCAAGGGAAAGGGAATGGATTAATTGGCTTGATGAGGAAATACTCAAATTCATAGTGTTTCATTGCATTATACACCAAGAAGCAATGGTGGGTAAACAAAAAAGCAGTGAAATGCAAAGGGTCATTCAGTTGGTTGCATAAGTGGTCAATTTTATTGTTTCAAGAACGCTGAATCACCGGCAGTTTCGAGCATTACTGGAAGAGTATGAGAGAGTAAGGCGACCTAGTGATGCACAATGAAGTGAGATGATTATCTTGTGACAGGGTCCTTGAAAGATTTTTGGGTCTCCTTCCTCAGATTTGTGAATTCCTTGAAAGCAAGGAGAAGGAGGAGAAAGACGTGGAAAATCCAGAGTGGATAATTAAGCTGGCATTTTGACTGATATCACTTGCCACTTGAATGTGCTAAATCTCTAGTTGCAAGGGAAACTGGAACTTCCCAGTAACATGTTGCATGTCATAACCGCTTTTCAAAACAGGATTACAACATTATTAATTCCCGGCATGTTGTTTGTTCACTTTCCAATACTCAGAGCGGTCACCTCAGAAAATCCCGAGCTTTTGAAACATTTCAATTACAATTCATTTGTACAAATGTTGGAAGAATTGAAGGTGGAATTCGAGTCTCGATTCAAAGATGTAATGGAGTACAAGGAACTTTTAATTTCATTCAGAACCCCTTCTACGTATTAGCGTCAGCTCTGTCACCAGTTATCACAGACATTTGTTATGACTGAGCTAAATGGGAGAGTGAAATTGTGGAACTTCAGACAAAAAATGACTGAAGCCTGAACTTAAAGCAGGTGTTTATCATTTCTGGAACATGGTCCCTGATACACAATACCCATCTCTCAAACATTGTGCACAAAAAAAGCTGTCTTTTTTGTCAGAATGTACACCTGCAAATCTATATTTTGAACAATGAATATTGTGAAAAGGAAACAGAGGAACACACTGACCAACAGACATTTGGACTGCCTTACTAGGACTGTGATGACAGACTACAAATACCGCATGAACAAAGTCAAGGAGCAACAGGCACACTTTCGCTCATCCTGTTTTTAAAGTAAGTTTTGCATTATTCTGCTCTTAAAAAGTTTACTTGCATAGGTGCCTTTTTAATTCCATATATTTTTCTTTTTTTATATATGGAAAGGGCAAAGTTTTATTGTACAAGCAGACTTTTAGTTACACAAGTCGCTCTGTAACATTACATCATTAAGGAGTAGCAAGCAATGTGTTAATTTAGTAGCTGATGTGGCTCTCACATTGAATGTTTTTTGCCAAAGTGGCCCCTGCTTGAAAAATAGTGAAGATCACTGCTCTAGTGTGGCAGATACAGTCATATATAGTAGAGTCTTCAGACAGCCTGAAAGTCAGCAACATGAAGTGTCCCTATCTTAATGGAGAATTAACACTGAAGCCTACACCAGCGTTGTTTCACTAATAATTTTAGCAGAAACAAACCATCTAATGTCCTCATCCCATAATCTCAAATTACTTTGTCTCCTATATAGTTGTCAGGAATACCATTTGTCCCCTACCCAGATATCAAAATGTCTTCCTCTGATACCCCATCCCCAAATTTCTAGCACACAGTTGTGTTTTCAATACAAAATTCTGCAGCCCATTAAATGTTTGCAGGCAACATAAAACAGAATTGAATACCAAATTAAAGCAGAGTACTGTACTGATTTATACTAAACTAGATAATAGAATCTCTATTGATCATTTAAATTAAGATGATACAGAATTTCTAGTTGTAGCATCACAATGTGATGAAATTCAAGGGGCCTCACTATTGAGTTTAGGGCAGCTGTCCCATGGAGTACGTACATCGTGGACAAAAATGCTGCACCCTTCATCAACATTTCACAAAGTGACTTTAAAAAAATAATCTCAAACTGCAGAAGTGCTTGTTCAATTTACTTTAATGTTCAGAGAAGTCTACTTCATGTTTTCAAAAAAGTCAAACTTAACTTCCAGAGTTAGAACTTTTTAAGTTTATAAGGATGTTGGAGAAACCTGGTTTTAGGATTAGAAGTCTAGTAGGAAGCTGAACTCCAGAGAAACTGTTCTTTCCATTCTATGGCATCTTTCATCCCACAAACATTACGTAAAGGAATCACTTCACTACCAAAGGGCACCCACACCTTCTGGAGCATAATGCAGCAGCTGACAATGCACAGAAACACTACACAAATTTAAGAAAGGATTCTACATCAAATTGAAATGAAAGTGGGAATTCAGTGAGGTGCTATGTGGTTACTGAAACTGGAAACTTGTGCAGAACACTGGCATTAACATTTCCACTCTCACAATCTTTCAAGTACTGCCAGACACAAGGCTGCTTTTCCCAGAGATCTAATTACAATTCCCAGAGAATCATTGTGGTATGGCTGCAGATCATACACAAGGGAGTGCAACAGAGTTGGTGTTATTGTGCAAACTATAGATTTTGAAGTTGGTAGATAAATAACCTATTATGGGTTACATTTGGCCCTGGTAGAAGTGACACAAGTTCCACTCAATTCCCTGGGAGCTGCAGCTGCTTACACCAGGGCTGAATTTGTTCCCTTGTTGGTGTATTCAAAGGAAGCAAGGCTATACCAGTGTACAGTTCAAAAGGAATTAAATTTATTTCGCAAACCTGGATCATGATGAGAAACATCAGTGACAATCAATAGTCAGAGCTTTGAACACCAGTTAAAACCCACCATAAGGAGAGGAAGGGGAAATTTCAAGTTTCTCAATGTTACAAGAATCTTAGCTCCATTCAACCACAAGTAATACAAGTCCCATCCTAAAGGGATGTGCCTGACTGAAACAGATTCCTGTGTAACTGATAGCAGGGCTAAGATTTATCTAAAGCAGCTGGTGTTCTAAATTTAGCAGAACAGTATCTCCAACTGACAAATTTTACTAGACGTATCAAGGAACAATCATAGTGTGTCCGGGGAGAAAAAAAAATTAAAGAAACAAAATTAGGGGACTTCAGAGAGGATTTGTTGCCCAGTATGCAGCAAGCTAGATTTAGTGCTTCTGTTTTGGCTTCCAAGTTAAAACAGAAGTCAAGACAGGATAATCCATTCCCATAAAATAAAACAAACAGAGCTACAAATGATTTGGAGAGTATAGCTTTGCTTAGAATCTCTTCCAAAGCCAGAAGAGCCTCTCTAGTCTTCTCAAACAGATTAGCTGTCTTGCTAGGCACACAGCTTACTCTAGATCTCAGAGGCAGGTCAGTTTGTTTTTATGTATCCCTGGAAGATCTGTGGATTGCACACCAAGACTATGTCTATCCTACAGCTTATGTCAGCAGAATTTAAATCGCTCATCGTGTGAACAAACCACCTCCCTGAGCGACATAAATTACACCGACATAAGCACCAATATGGACAGCACGGTGTTGGAAGGAGCGTGTCTCCCACCGGCATAGCTTCTGTCACTCACAGAGGTAGTTTTATTATGCCAACGGGCTTTCTCCTGTCAGCATAGAGCTGCAGCGCTATATGTGTAGACATGCCCTTACTTCGCCTCCCCTGTAGTGAAGCCAGAGTAAGAACAAACCTCATATGCAGAAAGATTCTTTTCACTCCTCTTTTGTAGAAGACACCCAAACAAAAGGACATTTTGATGTACAAAGGAAAGTTAAATGGTTTTAGAATTTGACTTACCAGAACATGAATGTGAGAATCAGGGTTTCAAATGATGCATGGGTCTATTTCATAATTCATTTATAACAAGAATAATATCCTCATATGCATAGAAGACAGGCTCAAAAGCTACCTCTTACAATGCAGAATAATTGGGGTAGCTGCAGTCCAAGTTTCCCATAATACTCACACAATTCTTTGATTGAAGCAAAAAGGACTAGTTTTTACAAAAGGCAAGAAGCCCAACTGTGCTAAATTGGCCATATGAACGTTTTTTAATTCAAACCAGTCCTTTGGGTGGAGTACTAACAATCTCAGTTTCAGGGCAACGGGACCTCTGTGGTCCACCTACTTTAGGCTTCTGGCTTGTAGCTGTCACCTCCCTTGGGCAGAGACCCTAGTCTCACTCCCTCCTAACCAAGCATTTTAAGGCTGCACAGCTCCCTGCCTTACATTGTAACATCCCCAGCAAGCAGACTGCCTGAAAGGCCAGTGCCTGTGCTCTGCTTTCTCCCTATGTACGGGCTATGAACCACTAGGGAAAAGGTAATTGTCCTCTTCACAAGAGCCATTTCAGTGGTTTTCACTAGAATACCTCTCTCTAAGAATATCTATGTTCTGTCTAGACTAGTAAAAAGATCTGATAAATCACAGTGAGCATTCTGCCCTTCTTTGGGTTTTGTGCCAGGATGCTTACATTCTTACATTTTTCACACGTATTCATCTAATTTCATACGTAATACAGCCTTACAAATTCAATTTTCAAGTTGCCTATGATCAATTTAAGATCAGAGGTTTACTCTACAAAATTAAGAGGATGAGGTAGCCACTTATAAATACTGTAGGTGGATAAGCACATACAAGAAAACTATTTGGGCACTGGACAAATATGAAGTCCAAAAAGCTGTTTTCCACCCTCCTTTCCCCAGGTTCCAAGACGAGTGAATTTTTCTGTTTAAAGGGGAGTCCATTGCTAACGAAAGGCTAGCTGTTAAAATGGCATCTTTTACCTTTCAATTTTAACTTGTGCTCATCCTAATGAGTTTCATGAGTGGGGGCTTGCTGTGGAAGACTCAGTCCTGTAACCTGAAAGTCTTATCCTGAATTTGTCATCAGAGGAGCAAGAACAGTATTGGTAAGATGTGGAGGATGAGCTAGTTTCTCAGACCAGCCAGGTTCCAACTTGCTAAGGGCCAAAATTAAATTAAATCCTGAAAGGAAAGGGAAGCCAGCCAGTGGAGTTCATAAGACATTTGTATGGCGTGTGCGTCTAATGCTGCTTCTGATGCATACTGTAGTGTGCTATATCAAATGTAGCTGTTGTGTGATGGTCATGTTCTACCCAATGTGATGAAAGTGTAGGATTACCAGGTCTAGGACCTCGGCTGAAGATTCACTTTCCTAGCCAACTGAAGAACGAGAACAGTCCTGTATTATTTGGGAGTCTACCTGCCCAGGAGCACCAAGGAGTCCAACATGAACAGAAGACTTCACAAACTCTATCTGCAGTCTGATATTCTAGGGTCTACACTACTGGCGAAATTTGGCAGCAGTCGACTGGAGATACAGAGTAGCTTGCGTATTTCCTGTCGACTTCCTAATGTCTATTTACTGCAGCATCCCGACTACACTGTGCTGATGGGAAATGCCCTCCCATGGACTTCTGGATCAATTGAGCGCATCTCCACTGCTGCTCAATCGATCCCAAAGAATTGATCCAATCAATGTTGCCATCAATAGAGACACACCCTCATTCATTAGGGCTTTAGAAGGTTCCTCAATACCTACTCACCTGAGGACTAAACCTACTAACCCAAGTGAGAAGTACCACACATACTGCCATTCCCCAAAGGTCCCACCTATTTAATACACATTGTCTTATCTTCACTCCTTTACCAATATCTATTCTTTTCCTAATTCCAGGCATAAAGTTTAATCCATTGAGTATGCTCCAGTGAATGGATTCTGAGCTCCCACGTTGCTCTCCTAATTAGTAAATCCTCAACTTCACCACCCCCAAATTAATGAATTCTGAGATCTCCCCTCCCCCACTCACCAAGCCTGTTTGGGCAGATGCACAGCTCTGGAACAGGCAAGAAGCCCTTGACCTCCCTCCCAACATCTTATCTATAAATGGGCTGCTCTACTATTTGCTCTTCCCTCCCCCACCAACACACACCAGAAAAAGGCTGCAAAAGCTCCACCTTCTCTGCTCCACCATCTCCTTAAATAAACTCGTGCCACTTGTGACACTATTCCCCGGCTCCTCTTCCCCAACTTCTACCAAAACGGAGATGATCCTGCATCGTGCTCATTGCCACCCCTATTCCATCCTGAAAAAGGTGAAGTGGCCATGGGGCTGCTGTGCTTTCTAACTTTTTGACCGAATCATGGTGTTCTTTCATTTTTAGAACTTAATTTCACTGCGTTTTGCATGTTCCGGAGTTAAAACAACTCTGTTGAGTAACTTGTTTTTTGTAATTAGGCAGAAGTGTTTAAGACCAAGCCTACTGGAGAACATGAAGTCTTACCCTTTTTTTGTTACCGTTCTAAAAAAATCGTGCTTTTGAATATTTGACAATTTTTTAATGTTCTTTGACAATATTTAACCAGTCAATTGACCAATTATTTTGGACCAGTCAAATGACTAACCTAGACCAAAAGAAGATATTAGATCTGTCCAATAAGAATGATCAGTTCCAAACTGTCCCCAACCAGGCATGCTCTCGTTTGCATATATATATATATATATATACACATACACACACACACACAATATTTTTATATATATGTGTGTGTGAGTATATAAATAAAAGGTCAATCTTTGCTCAATAAAAGTCTAGTTTTAGGATGTGTTGATAAATTGAGTGGTGGCGGGTATCTTCTGAAGCAGTGATACACAATTAGATCTATCTGCAAACTGATTTTAGAATTTTATGACAAGAAGTGGACCATTTGTGCAGAAGGTTGGCAAAATAACACTTCAGCTGCCAACAAATAAAGACCATGACTGCAACATAAGTATTAGTATTTCTGTCTTTTAAAGTTGATAAATCAACATTATTACTTCCATTTGTGGCAATTTTTATTGGAAGAGGTGACATCAACAATCTCTGGTATGCTTTGTGAAGAGAGGTTTTAGGTCAGAACAAGGCACATGCACTGATGAAGATGCTCATCTGTCAGGTGATTGAGGTGTTGGTTTTTTATAATGTTCCTGGTAGAAAACCCAGATTTGCATGGTTAAAAGATGGTTAGATTCTGGCTATTCTGAAACTGGTCAGCATATTGAATCCAGAAATCACAAAGTCCCACTTCTTTGAATTTTGCCTTGATCTGAGCTCTAAAGCCTTACAATTACTAATTGAAAGGCACCAATCAGTTGAATCAAGAATGTTCTTTGCTGCACAAGGGCAAGGTCCATTGGCAGAGACAACAAACATATCACAAACAAATAAAAGCAAATCCTTTGGAATTTTAAAATTCTCGAATCACTTTTAAAAAATTTCTATTAGGCTGTTTAGGAATTCTTGCATCATTTTTATCGAAATTTCATCTGTAGTAACAACACACAGTGTGAGAAAATGCAACATCTTTTTTATAAAGTCTGTCAGAAAGATTTCAAGATTCTTGAAAGGCACACACTTTGTCAACAGGTCCGCAACACTGCTTGCACAGCCTTGGAGCTGCAAGATGAGGGAATTCAAGTGACCAGTAATATTGCACAGAAAAGCTACCCGTGACATATAGGGGACATCATTCATAAATTCCAGAAACTTGGAAACCTTGTTGGTCTTGTGGTTTGAAAGAAATTATGTTTATTTTTGAAGTGCAGAAAATCTCTAAAATATGCCCCCTACTTAACCAGGGAACTCACTGCGCTGCAACACACCACTGTATTCAGCTGAAATGTTTTATAAAAGAGATTTAAAAAGATGTTGTTGCAAGCTAGAAGTTGAGTGTATATAGTTCACAAACCTCATCACAACACCCTCTGTTTTTTTCAAGTTCCCAGACAATTTGCAGCACAGGACAGTTGGGTGAATGATGCAGCGATGCGTATTTAATGAAGGCTGTATTGCTGCCAAATGTGAAGCAAAGCCCTTCTCTTTCCCTATCATGGGGGGATCGCCATCTTTAACAAGCAAGTTAACTTTCTGCAGATCTAAACCAGCTTTTTCCATAAAGCCTTTTTCCTTTTAAAAAATGCTCTCTCCTGTGGTATCGGTTTCTAATAGTATTAAGGACAAATTCTTCCTTGAAAATGGAAGCCATCGTAAAAATCTAAAACAGCGATGGCTAGGCAGTGGCACTTAAATCGCTTGATTCATCCACTGCAAGAGACATGCATTCAGCATTTTTTAAATCAGAAAGCAGTGCTGACAAACAACCCTCGCAAGTTACCTCCTATCTTCACACTGTCATGGAATCAGACACAGGAACTTGCTTCACATGGTTCACAATGTCAGCTTTGTTTTTATCTACAGCAAAAAGCACCTCCTGCATTTCCAACGTGCACTAATTCACAAACTCAGCATCCACAAAAGGTTTTTTTCTGCTTAGCTAGTACCAACATTCTCTGAAGAGAAGCTGCTGGTGCTTTTTCTTGTACAGTCACCGATGCTGTGAAAATGACATTTGAAGTGTGATACAAACACTTCAGATTTTCAATTTTGTCATATTCTGAAACAGTGCCAGGAAGATAGGCCGTGTTGAAGTTACTATGCTTTGATTCAAAGTGGCAACTCATGTTGATGATCTTACAGATTGTTTTTAATATACCAAACCTCTCTATCAAACGTTTTGCGTCTAAGTGAGTGGCATAATAAAAAAATTTGCTGTCCAGTTTGGGTTAAAAGCTTGGTTATTGCTGTTGACTTTGAGAAGTTTACTCCCACCTGCATTCATTTTTGGCTCCAGTTCCATTGCTAATAAAAAATGGGCAGCGTCTTAGCTGAACTGTAGTCGATGCTATCAAAAGAACTTAAGATCTAGTAAGAAGTGATTAATTTGTGCCAGGGCTGAGACCTGACACCCTTCTAGGCTCAGCAGTTCATAGTCCCAGCACCTCTGGGCTCCTAGCCATCAGCCGCTGCTCTCTGGCCTCCCAGCTCTCAAGGCAGTGCTGCTGCCAGAAGCAACCAATGACACTCTTATTTCTGTGCTACTGCTGGCAGTGGCACTGCCTTCAGAGCTGGGCACCTAGCCAACAGCTGCTGCTCTCCGGCCACCCAGCCAGTGCTTAATTTGTGCCAGGGCTGAGCCTTGGCAACTCTTTCATTACAAATTAAGCACCCCCAGTAAGTTACTTATTAAGGCAGTCATAGGCAAATGATAGGCAGCACATCACTGTTTGTGAATTTAATAATAAACTTTTTTTAAAGTGAGCTGGCAGGCCACACAGGAAGCCTTGGCAAGCCACCTATTGAGTATCACTGTTCTAAAGTGAATTCTTTAATGACTGGTCTACCATCTTAATTTGGTTACTGAATTAAGCTGACCAGAATGTAAAATTGTGTGTTCACACAAAGTAGCCTGAACCAGTTTCACTAAATTAATTTCAAAAACAGATTTTAGCTATGCCAGTGCAAATAGTGCGTGTAGACAAGGCCTAAATTTGTGATCTAAGAAATTCAGTCCAGAAGGTGAAACTCACCCTTTGAAATTTCCAGATTCAAAAGGCCCTGTATGTAAACAATTTGTTTTGAAGCACAATTGCTCCTTTTGTCCTGCCAATGATAGGCCACGTGACAATTCAGTTTGTGTTCAATGAACTGGGACCCTTTCTCCATACACAGTAAGTCCAGTATTGTGTATTTTGTGACAGTTCAGAATGGCAAATATTTTTCCAAAAGGAAACACACCAAACCAGTTCTGTACAACCTATACAGTGCAAAACTTACTGATTAAGGAAAGGATACCTGTTTTACTGGGAAACAGTTTCCAAACTGCACAAATAGATTCAAACATTTTAAACAGGACTCTGTGCAAACTGACCTGAGAGAAAACTCAAATTGAGAGATTATTTTGGAGCTGTTCTATGTAAAAACAACAAAGTTACATATCAGAACCCAGCCATAGCTATTCATCATGTGCCTTCCAGTGGTTCCATGCATATTACCACCAATTCCCTGGTCTATGTTCAATGTTCCCAACTGGAGTCTCACCTCAATAAGCCAGGTGTCTCTGGAAGAGCTCCTCTGCAAGGCCAGTTTCAAAAGCTTTCTTTCTGGAAAAAACCATCTCTTACTATGCATATGAGTAGTACCTAGCATAGTAGGGCTGGGATTTCAGTTGGGTCCCCTAGAGCAGTGTTTCTCAACCACTTGGATACCAGGAGCTGGCTCGCTGCCTTCTTAAATTCTGTCAGGGAAATCATATGGGACTGGCCGTTGAGAAGCACTTCCCTAGACAATATCATGACATCTGAATCAACCTGAAGCAATGTCGTCCTTAAAGCCTCAGAAAGCCTCTGAGAAACCTCTCTTCAGTTTTTATTCCTCTTTGACATTTGCCTTTTGGCCACACCCCTTCAGCCTCAGCAGGTAGTATAACTTCATTTTCTGAGACATTACAAATCCCACAGAAATGTTAATCAACAAGTTGTAATTTGAGCTCTTGCACGTCAGTAAGAATTCCCTTTCTACAGTCCTTGCTTGGAGGCAGCAGTGTAACAACTTTAACAAACAGTGTAACAAAGTGAGAGAGGGATGCTATTTGCATCTGCTTTGCACGCAAACAATGAGGTCAAAAGTGGGTGGAGCTTAAAGTCCTCTCACTCAAGTGTCGTCCCCCCCCCACTTGTCACAGCCAATACTTTTAATTTACAAAAACTGGACTTATGGCAAAAATAAAGGAAGCAAAGGTGGATCTCCATGAACCATTAATTTTACAAGTTGCAAAGTGAACAAACTTGAAAAAGTTTAAATTGGATAAGCTTAGTGAGTTCAGTCCGGTCTATACTACAGGGTTAGGTCAACACAAGCAGCCTTGTGTCAACCTAGCTGTGGAAGTGTCTTCACTTAAATTTGGATCCCGCTGACGTAAGTGCCCTTCTAAGCCTATTTAGTAACACCGCCTCTCCACGAAGTATAGTGTCATAATCAATGTACTTTAGGTCAACACAGTGTCGACTGTTACTGGCTTTCAGAAGCCATCCCACAATTCCCCACGCTGTCAATACAAGCGCTCCTGGTGAGGACGTGCACTGCTGACACAAGGAGCTAAGCATGCACACACACAAGCACATAACACAACTGTGGTGGGTGTATACTGACGTAAGTTAGGTCAACATAATTTTGTAACGTAGACATGGCTTAAGTCATAAAAAAGTGGGGAGAGTGTAGATGGTGAGAGAAAAGCAAATGTGATCTGATCTTCTCGTTTTTCTGATCTTGATAATTACCATGCCACAAGTCTAATATTTAACCCCTCGTAAAACAGAACAAACCAGAGAAAACAGCTAGATGATTTCACATTCTCTTTGAAACCAGAGCTCATCTCTAAAGGAGGCTGTGATGCTGGCTGGATTTGGGGGGAAAGGGGATGGTGCATATATTATTTAGCATCAGTATGTCAAAATCATAGTAATTCATATGAGATATGCTGTGTCAGGTACTGTTAGAAAGACTATAATGTGCTAAGTAAGATGATAATGTTTATGTTCATGTGTAATGGAAGTTATGGATATGGTTGATATATCTGTATTTCAAATTGTGCTGTCTGGGCGACACCCTAGACTGGATGGCTGCAGCACAAGCACTTGCTTAACTGCCCATTAAGAAAACTCACAGGTAAGATAGGCCACGGGGAGAAGCCAGGGATATACCTGATGAGTCACCAGTCACTCATGTGTCCCTGGACTCCATCTTATTCCTGTAAATTTCCACTAGCAGCATGGCAAAGGCCAAAGGACATAAAAGGCAGCTGCACATCCTTTTTGTCTTCAAGTCTTCAGTCTGCCTCTGGATCAACTCTTCCATAACAGACCTGAAGCTGTGAAACAAAGGACTGAGACCCATCCAGGTACTGGATGTATACCAGAGAGACTATACAAGCCTGTAAACACCACAATTCTATTAGAAACCTGATAGATATGGACATTCAAATCAATTGTATTTGTCTGATTGATTTAATCCTTTAACACTTCTCTTATAGTTTGTTTTTCTTTTTATAATAAACCTTTAGTTTTAGTTACTAAAGGATTGGCTGGCAGCATGGTATTTTGGGTAAGATCCAAACTTATATTGATTTGGTACTGTGGCTGACCCTTTGGGACCTGGAGAAACCTTTTTGGTAAAGAGCATAGAGTTTTAAATAACTGATCTAATTACTGGACCTAGTGACTGATTGCAGCCAGAGACTGAAATGCAGTAAAAGGAGCTGTGTATATTTTTATTTTGGCTTCTTGATAACCAATGTGGGGGAAACAGAAGCACTGTTTGTGGCTGGTTGGGAAGTCTGACTTCAGTGTCACCCACCAGTGTTGGGAGAATGTGCTCTCCTTTTACAGCCTACCCTGACCTTGGCATTTTCAGGTGGCTACCCTAGGCATGGGCAGGTCACAGAGGCCATCCAACACAATATCCCTCAGCAACGGGGATCTTTCTGCTAGAACGTCCAGGATTGGAAAGTCCAATGGAACGGAGCTTTAAAATGGGAAGAGGTTCCCTCCAGTAGCATAGGTCTCCTTAGAAAAGAATCATGGGAATCTCTGCAAGCACCAGCAGTTGAAGACTTGTTCAGAAGATGACCGTTAGGATCACTTGCTGGAGTCCAGGGAGCCAGACCAGCAGCCAGTAGAGGTCCCTTAACTTCTTGCTTATTCCTCTTTGCTCTCAGAAGAGAGGGTTTCAGCACCTATGCGGATTCTACGGCCACACTGAATGACAATGGTAGACTCTGCACAGGACATGAAGCAACTGCACAAGCAGCTTCAAATTCTTTCAGATTTAGAGCGATTGGGGGAGGAGAGCCACATACATTGTGCCACTGCCTCCTTAGATCTGAAGGGTCACAGAACATTAGGGAACTATGAATGGCTTCTTTCTGAATTAACCTAAATTGGAGAAGGACTGGGGACATAAAATTTAGTACTAAATCACCATCAGTGGGACGGTAATGGTGTGTTGAACTTGTATAGGAGCCCCCAAATTCAGAAGTCCCTGAATCCCAAGATTACAGAGAACATAACAGCGCCAGGTCTTGGGCACACTTATGAGTACTGCCTATAATGATATCCTGCCAAGAGACCCTAGTCTGGTCTGTCCTGACATGCAAAGGCATACACTCAGTGTATCCAGGCCCAAATAGCTCATCTGTCTGATTCACAATCAACATGGAGTCAGAGAAGAGCCAAGCTGTAGAAATCTATGAGATGGGTTACAAAGAGAAGAAAAAGATAAAATTTTAGCTCCAGCAGAAGAGCTGATCTAACTTATTAGCTATGCCAACTGCTGGCTCACCTCTGTTAATCAATTCTATTGTCCTTCCCATATTCTCACCTATTCCAAATAAGGCAACTCTGACTAGTCCCCAAAAAAGTGGGAAAAGAGACAAAAATCAATCACTTCTATTGGGCAACCTTTTATGCATATGCACTTCCCACAGTATCATTGTTACCTGATGTCTGTTAAATTTTGGAGCCTGGTTTTTAACTACTTTTTAATCACTCAGCTTCACTGACTCAGTCCCCAAAAACCCTTTAGGGTGTTTGAAACTCATTACAAGAGATAACCAAGTTTTTATTATCAAGCAGCCTTGGTATATGACCTCATTCCAATTGCTAACAAGTTAATAATAAGTGGTAAGGGATTTAAAAACCTACGTATTTCAGCTACCATTCACCTTGCCTTAAGCTGTCAAACTGGAATAATAATACCTGGTACTTACATAACACTTTTCAAATACTAATTATTTGTAAGAACCCATCCAGAAAGCAGCTCAGGAACACCCTTTTTTTCTAGAAAGAGAAACTGAGATACAGAGGTGAAATGACTTGCCAAAGCCACACAATCCGTCAACAGAGCTGGGGAAAAGAACCCAGGTCTCATGACTTCCAGTCCTATGTTCAGATCATTAGATGATGTTGACTCTGTTTAGCAGTGGAATCAGTGTTTTGTTTACCACATTTGAAATCGTATACTCCATTTTCACAAGACAATCAGAAAGAGAGGGAGACCCCCAAATGCATATGCTGCAGAAATCACTGTTAACTACAAAACATAGCTCTTTCTGGTCCATGCATGTCCAGCAACCTCAACAAGATGTGAATGGAATTTAAAAGCTACATCAAACACTCTTGGAAATCACACTATCTTTTCAATCCTCCCTGTAAAGCAGGCACACAAAATTCCTCCTGCCCAAGGCAGGCAACATTTTGAGATAAAACATTATTTCCATTTCTGTTCAATCCAGGACTTTGGTTGTATCTGAAAATCACTCAGCAATGTCCCCAAATTGGTATCTTCATTATTAACACGAAAGGAGAACAAGGAGATTGTATGTTAGAACTAATTAGTTTTTATATCAAATTTTGCAAGGTAACGCCACAGGAAAGACCTCAGCACAAACCAAAAATCTGCATTTCTCAACAGCTGAATGGAACGAACCAGTTCTTCCACCCAGCATTTCTGAGGTGGGGAGGAACAGGAGATTTGCTCTTGTCACGCAAGTGGGGTACTTTTGAGGGGCAACGTGCTGAGCTTCCTACAGGTTAGTATCAGCGTTTACCAGGAGCAGCAATTTGACGGGTACCACTTTAACACTGAACACCGCCTGCAAATCAATAGCTCCGTTTCCTCTAGCCCGTTCCACAAACCAGACTCTCCCCAGGCCACAACCAACAAACCCGTGGCCTATCAGCCAAACGCAGGGACCGACAGAGGCAGCACCCGCGGGGGCCGGGGCAGCGGCAGCTGCAAGAAGGGAAAGGGACTGGTCGACGGAATGGAGTTACCCACGCGGGACACGGGCGGGCCGTGGCGGGTCACAGCGAGGGGGGCTGGAAAGCGGTTAACGGCTCCGCAGAGGAGCGGCGGCCCGGCAGCGGGGCTGGCTCCCAGCCGGGGCGCTGAGCGGGAGGAGCCCGCCACCACCAGCCCCGGCGGCCCGCGCAGACGACGGGCACAGCGGCTCCCCGTCCCGACCCCGCGGCGCCGGGCCCCTTACTACGGCAGGGCAGGGCACGGGCGGGAGCCCGGCGGCGGCGCTGAGCGGGGGCACGGGGAGGCCCCTGTGACAGCGAGGCCGCGCCAAGCCCCCCCCCGGGATCAGGGCCGCGCTCAAGCTCGGGGCCGCACTCACCCCTTCATGGTGCGGCGTGGCGGGGCCGGGGGCCGTGCTCACTGCGTGCGAGGCCCGGCGATACGGCTCCGGCCTCCTCCTCGGCGCTGCTGGCGGCTCGCCCTGCTGCAGGCAGCTCCCCCTCCACATGGGCCTCGGGCCGCCCGTCCGCGCGCTCTCCGCCCCGCCCCACCGACGTGACCCTTCACCCCACGTCGGCCCTCGCCTCGCCTCGGCGTGACTGCGCCGGCGCTGGGCGACGTTGCCCATGTGATCCGCTCCGCGGGAAGGGCCCTGTGCTGTCACGTGGCCGAGGGAAGCCAATTGAGGTCCTCCGCATCCCCCAACTGCCTCCCCCCACTTTAAACAACCGTCATTAAACAAGGTTTCCCGATTCGCTCACTTCCGGGGACGGGAACGAGGTCCGTGACGCGGCGCATGCGCTCCGGGCCGGGAGTGAACGATCAGCTGATCGCCGCTACCATCGAAGAGAAGCGGGTCGGTTGGCTCCTTCTGCCCGCCCCAGGTGAGACACCCCCCCCCGTCTCGAGACTCGGGCGCGTGGCGGTTTGGGAAGCGTTGGGGCGGCTCAGGCCGAGCGCGCGGGGGTCTCGGGCCCGTCACGCTGCCGGGCGATGCTGCCCGGAGCCGGGCTGACCCCGTGTGGCGTGGGGCGGCGGTTGGCCGGACCGTGGCCGCGCAGCTCCGGCCGCGGGAGTCCGGGGCGGGTCCCTGCGCGCGTCCCTCCGGTGCCTGGGCCCGGCGGCCTGTGAGCCCCTGGGGCATGAGGGGAGAGAGGCTGCGTCGGGCTCGGGGGCACCTCGCGTTGCCGGCTGGCGTGACGCAGCCGGCGGGAGGCGGCGCCGGGGTCCGGTTAAGCCGCAGGCGCCGCCGCGTGGGTTGCCAACCAACGGAGCCGGGCTCGCTCCCATTGCCGCGCTCCCCTCCGCCCCGGGCCCTCTCCGCGGCTGGACGGCGCCCGGCAGAGCGCGGCGGCTCCATCGGGGGCGGGGCGGGGCGGGGACCGCGCTGCACAGGTGGCGCCTCGGGATGCGGTGGCGCTGCGGTGCAGACTGGGCCGTTCCGCTTCCCGCCGTGGAGGGGGGCCGGGGCCCGTGAGGGAGCTACAGCGTTTCCCGGAGCCCCGCGGAGCTTTCATTTCGGCCATGGCAAACAGAGCGTGGCATGGCTTTTGGGTCTCTCCAATCGAGCTGTAGGCTCCCCACCACTGTGATATGACCTGCTCTTGAGGGGTCTCTTGGTTATATCATCCCCCTTTCCCATCTCTCCTCGTCCCTTGCAAACACTGTTCTTCACGAAGGGAAGGGGCTTCTCTCGCATGGATGTTTCTGCTGGCTTTGAACGTTGTCATTTGAAGCCACTGTAGATCAGCTGATACGATGACTCAGTCCCAAAGGGAGAGTCACTATATGGCTCCCTATCCAGTGTCCCTGCTATACTTCCATCTAGGCATGATCTCGATTCTAGTGATATGAGACCATAGTAGTGGCTCTCCAATTTTCTTAGCCCCAAGACCTTTAGGCTCTCTTGTTCTGGAATGAGTGTCTCTGCATGTGGAGCTGTTCCTGAAAGTCTCCATCTGTAGACCACACACTGACTTCTTCCAGAACTCTCACATCCCCCGTCCCCCAATCTAAGGCTATTATTATTATTATTTCCCTTTCTTGCTTGGACAGACACAGATAGGCCTGTCAGCCCAACAGAGATCCTGGATGAAATAATGGAACAGCTGATAGGGGACTCATCAATACAGAATTAAAGGAGGGTAATTAATGCCAATCAGCATGGATTTATGAAAAATAGATCTTGTCTAACTTGCTAAACTTCCTTTTTTTTTTAAAGGAGAATACAAGTTTAATTGATAAAGATAATAGTGTTGATGTAATAGACTTCCATAAGGCATTTGCCTTGCATCTGCATGACATACTGATTAATAAACTATAACAATAAGTGGGTTAAAAACTGATTAACTGTTAGATCTCAAAATGTAATTGTAAATGGGGGATCATCAACTGGCTGTGTCCCATGGAGCTCAGTTCTTAGCCCTACGCTCTATATATAACTTTTTTATCAATGACTTAGAAACATAAATGAATACTGATAAAATTTACAGATAACGCAAAGATGGGGGGTTTGGTAAATAATCAAGGGGACGAGTTATTGATATCACTTGGCAAGCTGGGGGAAGACAGACAATATGTGTTTCAATATGGCCAAATGCAAGGTCAGCAATCGATGAACAAAGAACGTAGGCCATTCTTACAGGGATTAGGGCCCATCTCAGTTATTGGGGAAAAAAATTAAGGATCATGGTGGATAATCAGCTGAATGTGAGCTCCCCGTACAACACCGGTCAAATGGCCAATCTGATTGGATAAATGGGAAATACAGAGTAGGAAGATTGTTACTTTCCTGTTTGGCACTGGTACAACCACTGCTGGAATACTGTGTCCAGTTCTGGTATCCACAATTCAAGAAAGATGTTGATACATTTAAGAGGGTTCATAGAAGGGCTATAAGAGTGATCAAAAGATTGGAAAACCTGTTGTATAGTAAGAGATGTAAGAAGCTCAATCTATTTATCTCTTCAAAGAAAAGATTTAGGGGATGACTTATTCACAGTTGATATGTACCTACAAGAGGAACAAATTGATAATAGAAGGCTCTTTAATCTAGCAGACAAAAGTATAACAAAATCCAATGGCTGGAAATTGAACCTAGAACAATTCAGACTAGAAATAAGAGGTCAATTTTTAACACTGACGGTAATTAACCGCTGGACAATTTACCAAGGGTTGTGGTGGTTTCTCCATCATTGGACATCTTTAAATCAAAAGTGAATGTTTTTCTAACAGATATGCTGTAGTTCAAGTCAGGGTGGATTGATTTAAATCACCAAGAGAAAATCATTGATTTAAAGTTTCCCACTGATGTCTTCACATATTTCTTAAACAATGGTGCAAATCTGATCACTAAAACATGTTAATTTACAACTCAATACAGCATTTTACAATATCTAGGAGGGTATGTTTTGTGTAACTTTTTAGATAACTTGATTTTTATTAATTTAGGAAATAGTATATATTACTTATTACTGGTGTCAAGGTGCAGATGCAGCAGCAGTTCATTAGAAATGGTAAGAACTAAATCACAAACACAACAGCACTTTTATCTTTTATTAAACTAAATCTTAAATGTTGCATAAATGTTTCACATTTGCAATTGCAGCAGGCTCCAGAGTTGCCGGCTGATGGCTGTCCCTAAACTTTTTTCAAGTTAAGTCTAACAGACAAGTCATCACAACGCTAAACGTACGATTAATGTACGCTAAATGTACGCTTAACTTCTACGACCAGCTCTAATCTTCCCCACTCCCACTGTTTTATTCGTAGACTGAAACAGAAATGAGTTTTCCTGCTTTTTCAACTCCCAGTCGATTTCTTAGCTTTGAGTGAATAATACCAAACGATGAAAATAGTCTGTCTGTGTCTGCAGAGGAAACTAATGCTGTGAAAAATTGGCTTAGAAACTGAAGGAACTCGGTTTCAAGGTGCCTGGTAATGATTTCTACCAATTATGGGGAGTGACTTTGTTCAAAACATCATTAATAAACATATACTGTTTAAATGGTTCTGCTTCAGCTCTGAAATTTATTATGACTGGCATAACTGAGGAGTGATTTTTGAGATGCCCATGGCAGCAGCATCTTCAGACGTTAAGCATCTACCATTATATTTGGGGTCAAGAATGTTCACAAGAAAATGAGGTGGAGTTAGTGTTTAATCCATTTGCTTTTTTATTGCCTGCAGTTTAACTTTCTGGTGAGATTTCTTTCTGCAGTGTCTCTTGAAGTGCCTTCCGAATTTCGACAGCATCAGCAATGCAGCAACAATTTCTTTGAAGTTTGTTTAAGGCTGTGGATATAGACTTCAGTATACTGAGCATATCCTCTTTAATCCAACGTTAGATATTGTGGATGAGATACTTCCATCTATTTTCATGGTTTTCTTTACAGAGTTTTATGAGAATAGGCCAGTTCTTAATAAACTGTTCAAAACAACCACAGAATTCCATCGAATGTCTTATGGGAGAATTAGTTTGGATCCTCTTGCTCTCTTAAGTGAAGCTGAAGCAAAATGGTTGTTACAGAAGTATTTTGCGACTTCAGCAACATTTTCTTTTATTCCTGGAGAAGACATACTTGCGTCTTTTTGGCTAAAAGATGCATTCAATGGGCACTGCAGCCATATGTTATTAAGGAGCATCCTTTCATTTCTTCTAATTATCTTCTCATCTTTGCCATGTTTGCAGTATTGTCTGTGACAAAACTGCGCACGTAACAGTTGAATTTTTGTTCTCCGTTTTTTACAGCCTTCACTGCCACTAATTTTAAATATTCTGTTGTGTGGGCATTTCCCGATGTATCTATTGTTTCTGAAAGATATGCAACCCCATCTTCTCTTGTCACACAGGCACATATTACTGGATCATTGTGTACATTGCTCCACCCATCAAGGCTTAAACTGGCAAATTTCCCCTCAGTATTTCTTGCACACTGTTCAAGTTCCTTCTCATACATTGAATTTAGCAACCTTCCACCAGTGTCTACTGTACCAAGTGGAGTGGAGTGTGGTCATAAGGACTGAACTGTGTTAATGAAGTGTTTGTTGTTAACAATGCGAAAAGGAGAATTTGTGGCATAAATTAATTGAGCAGTCTTTTCCGCTATGGTGTCTTGTTGGTATTTGCTGGTCCTTACTACAAACCCATCCATGGTGGTGGATTTACTGGATGATTGAAATTTTTTGCTTGCTGCTGATACTTTGTTGTCTGAAATACGTTCAGTTGCAGCACCGCTGCTAAAAGTACCAACGGATGACTCTGAAGTTGTTGCAGATACTCACAGTCAGTCTCTTATGCTTAAATTGGATCCTGAAACAAAATTAAAAAAGGATTTTGAATAGTTGTTCTTCTCACTCTATTATTCAGTTAATCACGTTTTTTTCAGCAAGGATGTAGATCCAATTTCAAATTACCATAAAAGATAAGACTGACTGCACTTAGAGTGCACTTAATTTTGGAGTAAGCCCTATAGAACTCACTGGCACTTCTGTTTTTTGAGAAAACAAGTAGAGGATGGGGTTCCCTTGGGAAAGCTGAGTTATGCTGAAGTAAAACAGGGAATAGATTTATGACATCAACATTATGGTCTGTGGCCATGATAATCTAAAATAAGGGGTGTGTCTTATGTAATATAAAATAAGAAAATGACACCTAATGGCAATTGGCAACTCTAGATTTCGCTTTCTGTACTGTATACTTGGGTGATAGCTTGTTTAATAAGTTAACTAGATTTAGAATCTTTTGGGGTTAGCTAAGCTAAACCTTTTTTTAGAAACATCCAATATAGCAAACAGCTTGGGAATTTACTTGTTAAATCACTTATACTAAAAGGCATAGAGGGAGTCTTTAAGAATGATGTGTTGCAAAGTGAATTATTTAAGTTACTAACCAGTTGATCCACGTTGTTCTTCAGACGTATCTACATCTTCATCCACATCATTTTCTCCCAATAAGCAGTTTTCATTATGATGTTTCATCCTTGCAACTAGGCCCTGCATCTCCTTCTAGTACTGCCTATTCTTGACATGTTTTCCTTTTTTACTCAGGGAAAGAATTTCTTCAAAATATTCCCAGATAGGGTCTCTCTTACGGCCAGAAGCCATGACAGTTTTTCTGTAGCAAAAGTGTGGGGGACTATAGGAAGCTGTGTGTGTACTGAATAATGTCTTCCCTTTTTCTTTCCAGTCCACTCCACTATTCCTTTCTACTCTGTTTTTAAGACAGTATCTTAACTAACTGCTCTGCCTTGCTTGGCCCAGCACCACTGCCACATAAGCACAGAGCAGCGACAGTCCTATCCAGCCTGTGTCTTTCTTTGCACATGTGTCTTTAGTCTGCTGAGAAACTGAAACAAACTGAAAGCCCAGAACTTTCAAGAAGCAAAAGCTGGTAGTTCGGCTGGACAAACTAGAGCCATTAATTCATTTTTATGAGACTGTAAGTGTAGGTTTAGCATGTTTGTGTTGAGATTTAATTGTAATTCTTATTTTTTAAATGAGAAATATAGTATTTTTTAAAAAAAAATCCGATTTAAAGTCTTTTTTTTTTTTTTACATTTATTTTTATCCAATCAATATCCTGATTCAAGCACAGCTACTGGACTTGAAGCAGGAATTAATACAAAGAAAATGCTATGAACTGTGTTATACATGAAGTCTGAGAGGAAAGTCTGTCTCTTCAGGTGGAAGGTAAAGATCTCATCTTTAAAGTAGCAAAGGGATTATACAATATCCCACCTAATGTCTTGTCTCTATTAAAACAAGTTTGACTGTTAGATGTGAGGTACTGTTTGAGGGGAAGAACAAAAATAGATTTTTTTTTTTCCTTCAACATGACTCCAAAATTTTCTTTTGACTTGGAAATATTGCTGACTTTTTTTCCCCCTGAGCAATCAAGTCCACATAACCCATTGGAGAGGGATAGCATCAAGAAAACCAGACAATGGACTGAGCTGGAATATCATGCCTGTGTTTCACCCTTACTCACAATGTGTTTTGAGAAGTGTGACTAGTTCAGATTGACTGTAGAGTACATAGAGGAAAACAGAATAGTCCTCTTCCTTTGTGATACAGCTGTCAACTCCTAATGCTGTATTCCAGGGAAATAGTGGATCCAGAACTTCTTGGTTCTCTTTTCTTAGAGGTGATCAGTCACTGTGTGCACTGGACTTAAAGGGGACCTACCAAGGAAAGAAAATTGGTCTTGTCTGCGTTATTTTTGTTTCTTCATAGTGTACACAAGTCCTGGAACTTTTTTATACTTTTTTTTTCCTTTAGAAAGTAGAAAATAAGGAACTAACTTACTGAATCAGAGCAGGGGTCCTTTTAGTCCAATATCGTGTCTGACAGTGGCTCGAACCAACTGCTTCAGAAGAACCATCCTGCAACAGAGGCAAAAACGGGATGTCCTGCCCTCATAGGTCCTAACCCCTGTTGTTAAACGTTACTTTATGTCCTGAGGGTTAAGGGTTTATGTCCTTCCCAAAACCTTTTTTAATTGTAACCTTTTATTTGTTTAAATTCCTAATCCTTGTTTGATTTCTTCACAGCAAATCTGTGGTTCCCCTCTGTAGTCCAGCAAGGGCACCCACTGTAGGCTTCTGGCTCCTCAACATTGCCTCTCTTGGGTATAGTTGAGCGTCTCTCTCTCTCTTCTGCTTGGGATATTTCCAGGTTGCACGGTCCCTGACAATACTTTGAAATCCCCAGCAAAAGATAGGGTGCATATGAAGGCTTCTTTTGCCTTCTCTTCAGAGACAGTACACAGTGTAATTGCCAAGGTACAAGTTGCCATGCTATTCTTTCTAAGCAAGCATGTTTTATTCTTAAGGTAAAAGGAATACAGAGAAAACACTTAAAAACAATAAAAGAACCCTGCACACATCAAAAAGCTTAGCAGTGATCACCCCATCTGCAACGTGGACTCTGGCAGGGATAGTCTTTTGGCCCCCATCTAGGGATTTTCCCTGTGGTTTCAAGTTTGTCAGACCCTTTGCTCTGAACAAGAGCTCTCATGAGTGATCGTGTCACTCATTTATCTGGTTTGGCTCTTTGAAGAGACCCTGAATAGCTAATCAGCCAGACAATGGATCTCTGCTCCAAGTGCAGCTTCAAAAGGCTGCATTCCAGGTGGGTCATTTGCATTCCCCTCACCCTTTAGTATTTCATAGGAAACCTACTTCACACACACATTCTTAATATCGCCAGAGGATGCATTAATCCTGCCTTCCTCCTAAAGAAGTTCTGTATAATCCCACAATAGTAGACAAATATTTTGAATACAATAAACCCCAAAAGTATGAAACTTAATTCAGTAAATCTTGTCCAGGATGTTGTCATCTATTACAATGTCCTTCCCAAAACTTTATTTTTTTTAAAGTTGTAACTTTGTAGTTTAAATGTTTAATCCTTGTTTGAGTTCTAAACTCTTGGCCTAGTAATATCTTGTGACAGTGAGTTCCACAGTCCAATTTGTGTTTTGTGAAAAAAATTTTCCATTTGAACTTGCCACTTTCAATTTCTTTGAATGTCCCTTTGCTCTTGTATTATGAGACACAGTAGAAGTTCCCAATCTACCGTACCTGTACCATTTATGTTATCACATCCTTTCTTATATCTTCTCTCTAAAGCATGTAGCCCCAATCCTTTAAATCTCTTCTCATGAGAGTTTTTGCAGGCTGCTAATTACTCCATCGCTCCTTTCTGAATTCCCTGTAATTTTTTAAGTAATTCCCTGTGATGTGCATTATTTTGCATTTGTGAACACTTAATTTTCTCTGCTATCATGTTGCCTATTGATCTAGGCTTGTTTAAATCTCTCTACAGTTGCTCATTTTTCTCTGGTTTTGACTAACTTAAAATAGTTTTGTCATGTGCAACTTCACTGCTTGTCCCTTTTTTGAGATAATTAATATATTTAACAGTGGTCCCAGTAGAGAACTTTTTTCCCCTGACCATTTATTTGTACTTTGCATTGTCTTTGCTACCCTGAAACTCTATGGATGTCTGCAGACCTCATAGAGTTATGAAATCACAAGTTGTAAGGAAGTGAAATTTAACAGAGGAAGCTATTTTTAAAAACAGTTTAATACAATTATTAAATGCAGATTACTGACAAACAGTTGGGAAGAATGATCTCTTGAGATTCAGGACTTAGATTCAGATTGAATTAAGGGCTAAGACTTCTCCCAAGCAACATTTCTGATTCAGCCAAGAAGTTCTTAAACAAAACTTCCCATTCTTGATATTTTTAAGGAAAAAATAAGCAGGAAGGGAAAAATCTTCCCCCCCCTTCAATTTAAAAATAATTCTATTTTTACCCTCCAGTGCTGCTTTTAGTGATTGGTTCTCAAAGCCTCCGCAATGTAAAACTTCTCTGGATTTGAAATAAAACAACGTGCAAATGAACGACTTCCAAAATCTCATGAGCATGTCAAAACCTCACAATGCACAAGACAGTTAAGCTGAAACTTGCTCCAACCAGACTTTTCCAGTGCAAACAACATCTTTTTTGGAGTGTGTTGCATTGAAACTAGGCTTCAGCTTTTAAACATTACACTACCATAAGCCATAATCATGTGACAACTTCCCTGAATTGTCAGTTGCAGGACCTAAAAGTGTTTTCTAGATCCTTAACACGAGTTACACTACATCACAATTAAGAGGTCATTTTTAAAAATACACCACTGCTTTAGCAGCAAACAAAATTATTAACACCATTTTAAGAATTCTTCAAGTGCTGCTGGCTGGTATCCTTTTTTTAAAAAAAAAAGGGTGGGGGGGCTGTAAATGCTTTAGGTAATTGATCATAAAAATGCCGAAACTTACTGTTAATTTTTAAAATTCAGTTGTTACTTAGTTTTTCCCCCTCATTGAAAATTCAACCTTAACTTAATATCCCTTTTCTTCTCTTAAAGTATTCCCTGGCACATTTCATGTGTACATGTTCACAAATGCAACCACATTTTGAATTCATTAGACCCTGTTCTACAGGAACTCGTGAATTGTCCTATCGTACCTTCTTATTATATTAGACCAGCTTCTCATAAAGACCTATTTATATTAAATTAATCCAGATACAGCTTTCAAAACCAATTAGCTTTTAAACCTCCTTTTTATTAAACTGAAGATTTGGGAACACTGACTCATCTTTCTTTAAAGACCAGTATTCCTAACAAAGGAATCTTTGGTGTCACGGTATCTTAAACTTACGAAAGAATTCATACTTACTTGTGTGTAATGCTAAATGAACGGGAAATTTTCTTTCTCTAATCACAGTATGCTAAATTGTTTCAGAACTTGAGCACAAATGTCATTAGCTAGTTAGTTTGTCCTTTTGTTGCTGCATCTATTGGTAGAGGAAATGTATTTGCTAGTGGAGAGGCTTGTTTCAGGTGCAGGCATATTGAATGAATTACTGTATGTAAAATCTTCGTCCTTGCTAAAGAGCTAATGGTGAAGTCTATTTCCAATGATCTTATACGGCCTTTATCTCTTACAAAATAGGTAAATTGTGTACATCTAGCATAGGGCTGTGGCCTGTTCACATTTTTGATGGGTTGGCTAGTTGAAAATGGTATCTCCACAAGATGTGTTAAATTTTAATGTAACTTAACAGCAAAGAGGACAAATACTGCTTTTCTTTGCACCCAATTAACTTTAACTTGATTGTAAGGAAGGGCAGAATTTAGCTTGAAATGTTGTGAGTAAGGTTGGTGAAAGCATTTCTCTTTTGGAGGAACAGAGATTGGCTCTTGCACAAGGCAGATGATTATAAAGTCATTCTTCCCCCCACATGCGATACAGAACTGTGAACTCGGGTCTTATCTTTTGAAAGAGCTGCCTTCCCTCTCTTCTCTCTAAGGCTTTAGTGAAGCTGTCGTCCGCTGTTAGAACACACAAGTGCAAACTGGAATATTATTGGCAGCTAGAAACTCTTTCCCTTCCTTTCTTAAAGGGTTGTTTGCTTGCAACTTAACTCTCCATAAGTAATTTGTTAATGATTTTCTTGATCCTGATTGTTCGTTTAAAATAAAATTTTATTTAATTTTTAATGCTCATTCTCATTAAAGTATTTCATTGAAATGTGAAATTCTCAGACTCTAGATCAAGAACAATGAAACATGACTTGAATAAAGACTTAGCTCCCTGTTGTTTTCACTTAGATCCATGTAGGTGCTGATAAGTCTTGGGCAAACCTTTAGAATTTCTAGCCATGGAGCAGTTTGTTTCATTACCACGCTGGTCACTCCATAGTTATTTAGTACCAAAGCACTTAATTTGTCTTCACAAGAAAACGTCATTGTGTTTTGAACATGGCTGTCATGACCCAAGTTAGCTCACATGATGCTGATTATGACTGACCCTGGTTAACGTAGATCAGGACAAACTGTCTTCTGTGTCAGGTCACCTAAATTGTGAATAAACCCTGGGATGAGTTGACACGATACTGGAGACTGCTCAGTGTTTTCAGTCCTGGTCAAACACAGTACAGTTTTCTACTGAAGTCAAGCTCTTGGGTAACTGCTGAAATCTACTGACTTTGAATAAGAGCCTGAGTCTTTGAACATTGATGTAGGCGCAAAGCCTGAGAGCCACTTTGAAGCAGAGTTTCAGTATCTCTGTTACTATGGGAATGGGCCATATAAACACCTAAATAGGAGCAATGTGTTTGTTTTGTGTTTGTAACTTACAAAACAATGGTAACTGGTTGATTAGAGATGTTCTTAACTCTGAATTTAGATGGCTGGGACAGTTATTGTGTGATGTGCCTCCATGGGAAAACTAAGGCATAGGGTCTACAGCAGTGACTTTCTTTTGTCCAGTGTAGTTGGTATTATCATTATGGTAAATAGAGCCAGTGGATTATGTCTGCGGGCTAGTAAACTAAGACTTGAAAATCAGGAGTAATCCTTCTGGGTGCCTATAATTCAAAAACACGTCAACCTTGTGTAGCATGCAGATGTGACACTTTATTCTTGCTAGGTATGTTGTTAGTTTAACTTGTGTATTTGCTGACAGTGATTTAGCCCTTATATTCCCCCCCACTCCACCGCCTGTAAAGATTTTGTTTGTTGGAAAGGGAAGTATTAACTGGCCAAGTTACAGGAAACTAACTGCAGTGATGACTGTCGAGTTTTTGTTGCTAATTGCAGGGCCCTGACCACACACCCTGTTTGCTGAACATTTGGATTTGCACAGCATGCTAGGCTCCACTCTCCTAATGGGCTGAATGAATGCACGTTTTACAGGGGTTAAAACAGGATCCATAGGACCATGTGAACAAAACACTAAGCTGAGTCTGGCTGATGGGCTGGGAACTACAGTAAGTCAATACAGGGGGAGAACCATGTCATCCTGGGATGCTGAGCAAGAAAGTCTGAAAACTTTTGTTTTTAGTATTCACCAAACATATGCTATGGTGCCCCTTCAATAAGGGCTTCTAGATAATGATCCTGTAAGCTTGTATCTTTTACTCCTCTGGTCTCCTGGTAAGAATCAAAACTGATCAGACCGTTTCAAATGCAGTAAAACTAACCTCTGCTGCCTCAGTTTGCTCTGTGTCAGAAGCATCTGACGAAGTGCGTTGCAGCCCACGAAAGCTTATGCCTGCAGAAATTTGTTGGCCTTTAAGGTGCTACAGGACTCTCGTTTTTTGTTTTAAGATGGAGGAGACCTCTTCACGGCCTTGTAGCTCCTTCGGTCAGGGCTCATGGCTTCACCTGTCCTTTGTGCAGTGCAGAGCAGGCTGTTGTCATGTAACTTCCACAGCAAATTCTAGCAATTGTCACTTCAAGAGGAACGTTGGTCTCCATAGCTAATTACCCTTTTTCTGCTAGCTAAACTAGAGTAGGCTTTTAATCTTAACAGCACTAAATCACCATATGGATTTATTCATTATCTTACCATGATTATTTTATCTTACCACTGCCTATTTTAAGCACTTAAGCAGTAAGTAGTATTGTCGTTTCTCTCCCATTTCTTCACTGTAGCAGCAGTTTCCATTCACAGGCTGCTGACTGTTGAGCCTTAAGAAACATTAATTCTTTTAAAACTGTTAGAATGAGCTTTTCATGTGTTCAGCTAATTACTGTTGAATTGCTTGATGTGCAAGCATACGTATGTAAAACCACAAAGAAATAGCTAGATAGAACTCTGCACTGAAACAAATGGATGAAAATGAACTATCTGATTGTATAGACTGACTTAGGCTGGGTCTACACTAATGGCGGCAAATTCGCCGCTGTCAGATCGATTGCTCTTGATCAACTGAGTGGTCTGCATAGACGCGCTCAGTCGATCCAGCAATCGATGTAGGAAAACCACCACGGTAAGTGGTGTAGTGCTGCGTCGAAGGGAATGCTCTTCCCTTCGACGCAGCACAGTGTGAACGCTGCACGGAGGAGACGCAAGTGATTTACATCACTTTTGTATCTCCTGTCGACTGCCACCGAATCCAGACGGTAAGCGTAGACCGGGCCTTAAACAGCTAGTAGGTGTAGTAAAATTCTTCCTCCTTTAAGGATTTTGTTTAAGGGTGTTAATTTCCAAAATTGAATTTGCTAGCTTTGCCCCTAGGGACTTTTGCAGGAGGAAAATGCTACTAATAGTGAAGTTCCTTTTACTTCCTGACAGTGAAGTGCAGCTGAAATTCAGAAGAGGACACCACAAGAGCTCATTTGGGCCTTCTGCAGCTTGATTTGCTTTGCAGCATTCCTCAATGCTGTTGGGGAGAGACTGACTGATGAGTCATCAAGTCAGGTGACTGTGTCTTTGCTGTGTGTCTGGAATTTCTTCCCCCTCTGCAGCAGGCTTTTTGCATCCCTCTGTGTAGGGGGTGGGCCTTAGGGAAAGGACAGTCATTTGCTACTAAGGGCTGCTGCTTTAGTGCTGAATTCTGGGGTTGCTTAATCTGGCCTGTGGATTTTTTTGCCTCCCCCTTTCCCTTACAAAGCAAGGTAAGAACTCATTTGATATTTCTGGTATGATAGTCTCTAGAGTCATTTGTTTCCTGCTACAAAAAGGCACTTTCTGATCCTCTCACCAGAGTCTTAATTTCTAAAACAGGTTTTTGTCCCAGGATATGGGGCTGAAATTTTGTACAGCCTTGAATGTCTCTGTTACTGATCACCTATTGAATCTAAAAGGCAAAAGATGACCGTGACAGAGAATATTGGGTAATTTCTTGGGTGCTGCAGAAAACCTTTCACTTCTTGGGGAACAGCTCTGAAGCCAAATGTCTTTATTGGGGGAATCTAGGTTGAAAACTGCTGGATTTGGAGCTCTTCTGCCTCAATAACCTATGGATCGCATTATAAAATGACTAGTTAGATTCATGGTGTACTGATGCAACTCATGCAGCTTTCAACCATCTAAGTCTAAATCTGGTTGTGTTCTGAGCTCTGATAGCATAGTGGTATTTTGGACAGAATACGATCATGTTATACCTAGGTGACTGAAAGAATCTTTAAAGTTACTTTGGTTTCAGCTTTTTATTAAAAAAACAAAACTGATGAGGAATGCTTGTTAGTATCTTACATTCTTTGTAACTGCTCTGCTCACAGTGGGGGTAATAAAGAAAGAGACTGAATTGTGCATAGTGTGTTACCGCATGGGTAAGGGAAGCCCTTTTAAGGGGCTAGAAGAATTTAGTGAAATCCTAAGGTGTCCAGTTCTATGAACATTTTAAGCTGGTCTTGGCTGACAAAGGTCAGTAGTGTGTGGTGGTTAATTACTGATTGTGTTTAGCATCTGCGCTCATAGTGCAATTCTGGCTGGCAGATAACAGCAGCATCCCCATAGCACACTGATATCTGAGTTCCAACAGTGTGTGGGGCACAGTACAGAATATAGTGACACAATCCTTGCCCTTAAGGAGATTACCGTAGGGTCTCCAATGAAAACATACAAGTACCAGCTACCAGGCAGCTCTGTCGTGGAGATGCAGAGCAGTGGTTCATAAATAGTTTTCAGTGGTTCAAGCATTAGCCTCTTGAAAACGGGGTCAGTGCTGCTGGGCCTTGTGGCAAAAGTGTTGCTAAGGGCTAGGTGCACCATGTGGTGGAGGCTGTTGAAAGCATGTGGGAGAAGAATCCAAAGGGACAGCTGAAGCAGGTTTCGTTGCCAAGCAGTGGAAGCCTCAGCAGTGGATGCTGATTTTGGAGAGGTAGGCCAGAGCAGTGTTGTGCAGACGTTAGGCATGCCTACACTACAGCTGGGAGATATGATTCTCAGCCCAGACAGACTCACGCTAGCTGAGCATGCTGAAGATAGTGGTGTGGTCAGTGCCGCAATGGATAGCTGTTTGGACTAGTCATCCGAGTTCAAGCCCATGGCTTTGAGCTTGGGTGGCTAGCCTGAGCCACTGCCTGTGCCAGCACTGCTATTTTTAGCACCCTAGCTCAAGGGGAGCTAGTGCAAGTGTGTGTGCTGGGCCCAGCTGCGGTGTAGATGTATCCTTAGAGGTCAGGATGAGGAGCTTGAAATGGTTGGGCCAAGGGCAATCTAATGGAATGAGGGAGAGAGTGGTGGGTGAGCGAGAGGTCTTTGGTAGCCTTCTGGACAAAGCCCAGGGAAGCAAGGTGAGAGTGGGGAGGCTAGAGAAGGAAAGTAGGTTGTCTGGATGAAAGATGGACAAGACCTGGGAAGGGTGTTTTTTTGCTGTGAGTCTATGTGCATGTGCTTGTCTGTCCTTGGAATGACTCTTTTGCCACATGCTGTGGGCTCTTCAAAAGCTCTGACTGAAGATGAGTTAAGCCCTTTCAAATAAACATCCGTGACTGTGGCTCACAGCTGACCTTCCTGATCTGAACAGTTTGTGTTTGAGCTCCAGAAGGAACTGACATAGAATTGTGTGAACTAATCCAAGTCCCTTTATGCCTCTGTTAATCGAGGTGGGAGGGCAGATGAGGAGCAGCAACTTTTTACCTCTTATGGGTCAGTCACATCAGAATGTAGATTGGTCTTTGTTTCAGCACACCTTTTTTAGGCCTATGTAGATAGGATCTAACCCTGCAGTCGTGTTCCTGGCTCTGGAGCTTGCATTTATTAATGGTCTCTTGGAGTCAATGGTCTGGGTGGGATTCTAAGCCCTGCTGCTTTTTCAGCCTAAGCAGCAATTGCATGTAAGATTCTGCAATAGGTGTTTTGTTACTGCGACCTAAAACATGTAGGATACCAGTGCTGGATCCACAGCTGCACCAATTCCCTTGAGCTTCAGGTGGCCTTTTGGTGGTGACCCCCTCTTGAAGTTGTCAAAATGTTGAGAATTCCATCAGCTAACTTTAAAAATTGGCTTCTTATGCTAAGCTTCGCTGGGTATCGTCACAATACTGAGGGCTCCGTTCTGTTCTTGAGCTACAGTATCGTCACAGGACACGTTGTGCTCAGAAGGGCTCAGTAGCTGTAGGGATTAGAAATGGAACATCTAGCCTTTCGTCTCTAGGTGGTTCCCATTCAAATTGACTGGGACTGAGTCACAATCAGCTGTTTCTTTGGTGGCCTGTGAAATGAATAGATGAGTATCCACATCACCCAAACCACTGCAGTTTGGGGTTGGAAAAACCTGCTTGCTCAGGGTGAGTAGAATTCTGGCTGAGTGGGCCTGGGGAGATAGATTCCTCCTACATAGTGGATCCTGGAGCAGAGCAGCTGGAATAGAATTCTGATAGGACAGGAAGGTGAGGAGCAGTGGGGCCCAAGTAGAATGGAGGAACTGGGAGACATTGCCCTGTGTGCCCTGGAGAGCCACAGCTTTCTTCCCACCATCCCCAGAGCAGACTGGGAAGAGGAGGGTGGGGATAGGTGTTGTGTATGTGAAGGTGGAGTAGCAGCACATGCATCTTTCACCAGGGCTAGTAGGTTTTGGGGCAAGTTTTTCAAGCCCTGATGAGCCCCCTTGTTGGCTGTCTCCGCAGAAACACTGGGCATAGGGTGGGCTATGAGACTCAACTCAGCTGTCCAGGTTTGGTTTGGTGGTGGGGATGAACTGCTGTTGGCTTTAACCAATCTGCCCTGTGGATACACAGAGCAGTCAGTCTCCATGGTTTTTCCCAACAATTCATTCCTAGAACAAATCCAAATAAAGTATCATACAAGTAGCAAGTGATACCCACTTAGATCAGTAGCGTTGTGGTGCGTTTCCAAGGTACCATGCAAGCAGGATGATGGGTGACAAAGCAAAGAGCTGATAAAGGCTGTTATCAGCACCTAAAGTGCAGAGCAGCCTAACTACCAGTTATTACAGGATGAACATGGATCTGGCAGTCTGTTCCTGGCCAGTCAGTGAGGAACTGTTTTTTTTTTGCAAAACCTTGTTTTGAAACACAAAATCTATTTTTAAGTCTAAGACCTCTTGTTAGCCCTGCGGAGTCCATGCAGCTAACCGAGCATACAGCAGCTGGAAGCCAGACCCCCACACTGGTTTTGTGGTGTTGGCATCTCTTGACTTGTAGATGGAGTGCATTTGATCTGCCAGTCCCAGAGAGATAACGAACACTGAAAAGTGATGCAATAACAGTACATCCTGGGGATTCCAGGTATAGTGGTACTTTAGGCTGAATACAGTACTTAAGCAGCTCAGAAAGGCTGGTTTGAAAGGTGTGAAGTCACTTATCATTATTGTTGCGGATTGCAAATGAGCTTTACAGCAAGGGGAATGGAAGACAGACTTTGGGGTGAAAATCAATGAATATATTCAAAGCATGGTTTGCCGTATTTAGTATGGGGTGTTGTCTATTGTATTTAACGCAGTTAAAATCAGGATGGAAATAGTTCCACAATAAGCCCTTGGGACCCTGCATTGCCAGTCTCACGTCACAAGCAAATAAACTCACTGATGCTAGTATGTCTAACTGAATTACAAAATAAAAACCCAACCAAACCGCTATTAAATATAAGTGGCCATGGACTCATAGTGGTGGAAAGAGGGATCACGTGAATTTTGAGACTCCTGCACTAGGCTTTCTGTTAAGTGGAAGCTCTGAGAGAGGGGAGCCGAAAATGGAAACTCACTACTTGCTGTGTTAGGTCTCTTCTCCTCTGCATAGAATAAACAATTGATGGTCTTCTTATTGGGCAGGTAAACGGGCAAGATGAACTTTTCCAAGCTACCCAAAATCCGAGATGAAGACAGGGAGAGTGCGTTTGGCTACGTCCATGGAGTCTCAGGACCTGGTAGGTGCTGTTTGGTTGGGAAAAGCATGGTTTCAGCATTGTATTAAGAAAACTGTTTCATGGATCTTTCCAACCTCTTTGAAAAGCTTCTGTGTGCTTCCTCTAAGTGAGCAATTGTTTTCCCCCGCCACTCTACCTAGCACAAATCCCTCAAAAGACTGTCTGCTGCTTTACACGCTTGTATTAAATTGAGAGCCACCAGCATGGGAAATATCAGCAAGATGTTACTATGTGGTAGCCTTATTTATTATGTAATAGCCACAAAGTGGCTATTACAGCTTTAAAGAATCCTAGATGTTCAAGAAGGAAAGGCCATTTAGGACAGATCCTCTGTAGCAATGCAGTGTGCTTTCTCTCCAAGAACTTGTCTAATGGGCTGTTTGGGACTTAAGTCCCAGAGGATCCTTCCTTCCCTGAGATACTATTCCACAACTTCCTGTCTATCTTAGGAAACGCTTCCTGATATCCAAGCTAAACTATGAATTTTTAAATTTTATCCCATTCCTCTGTTATTGCGTACCACTCTAAATAATCCATCTGGTTTTCAGGTACTCAGACTGTTGGCTTCTTTTCTCTCCTGCCCTCTTGCTTCCTAGGGATAAGGGGAAGAGAATCAGGTTGTGGGAAGATGGTGGGAAAATAGGGAAGCACTGTTTGGTCTTCTAGCAGTACAGCTCCTTTAACAAGTGAAGCAAACTTCTAGGACCTTTTCTACATGAGAGGGGTGCACTGGTTTAACTGTAGGTCTGATTTAAACTGCAACAACTTTCATATATAGATGAACCCTAGAGCTCAGAAGTGGAGAATGTGTTCCTGCCTGAAGGCACCAACGTTGGGCACTCTTGCAGTGTTGTGTCCTCCTGTGTGTCAAACCTTGTGCATAGAGTGGGTATTGTATTGAAAAAAGCAGGAGAGCTTTAAGACTCTCTTAAACATAAGTCACATTTCATTTAAAAGCCAGTGTATAAACTATTGCCATTAGCTTCTGATCATTTCAGAGTGAGAGATCTTAGGGCCAAAATGTAAACTGCTTTTAAAATAGTTCCAGTCAGGTGGCAAAGGCTCTGTCAACTTTAAAGATTTGTTTAAAAATTATCTGTCACTTTTCCTGCAAAATCAAACCTATCAGAAATGAGCAGTAATATTCAAATGGCACAATCCCTGCCCCAGCATGCTCCATAAGTTAAACAGACAATACACCAGGTGGTCTTATGTCAGCGTAGCGGGGATGTCTGGTCTTTTGTTTTTCCCACAAGAGAATGTGCTCGTCATGGGCTTTGTGGAAGGAGTGTTGTCTTAGCAGGGATTTGGGAGGAGCTTAAACATTCTTTGTCTCATGCTGGATACAGGGCATATCCTGGATAGGAATTACAGCTGTCTGTAGATTACTAAAATATGATGGTGGCCTGCCAGAGGTCCCAGGGAGCTGGGTAATAAGCATAGGATAGTTTTTATTTTGGCTTATAAGCTGAGCAGCTGTCCCTTCTACTGAGTGCAGGACCTGGTTACTACTTACAAGGAGTGACTGGGTCCCGTGCTTTCTACATCTTGCCTGAAGCCAGCAGAGAAATAGCTTCACCAGGTGTTTTTCTTTTACAGTGGTCACTGCCTGCAATATGGCAGGTGCAGCTATGTATGAGTTGGTACGAGTTGGTCACTGTGAACTGGTGGGAGAAATTATCCGGCTGGAGGGTGACATGGCCACTATCCAGGTGTATGAAGAAACCTGTATCCTTCTCATTGGTGTCTGAGGCCTGTCAAAATAAGTAATCCTAAAAGGTAGGATGACGAGTACAATAGAGCAAATAAACAAACCTCAGCTGGACCAGATCTCAGTGGTCATAGGCAGAAACCATCTCTGTTCCTTCTCCCTTACACAGGTTTTGATAGCGCTTGTGTAAAAAGTGCATAGGTTACATTGCTATAAGTGCACAACCTGGTAATGAGACAGTCTTCAAAATACACAGCTGCTTCTCTAAGACTTGCGTAATGCACCCACAGTTCAAGGCAACTGCACCTGTACATAACCTCTGGGCCCTGAAAGGCTCCCACTCGAAGATTCCAGATCCTCAGCCATCAATTCTCTTGGACAGAGTCCTGCATCTCACTCACTCCTGACCAAGGTATTTCCAGGGTGCACAGTTCCCTGACTACACTCTGATATTCCCAGCAAGACAGACTGCCCAAACGGGCCAGCATCTGGACTTTGTTCATAGTCTCCGGAAAGGAAACCGAGTAATTGCTAACAGTTCTAGGTTACCACTCAGCTCTTTATAAACAAGCACCTTTATTCATAAGGTGAAAACAATACAGAGAAAAATATATTAAAAACAATAAAAGGACCTATACCCATGCTAAAAAGCTTATCCAGGTCACCCCAACTTCAGCCTTGGGCTCTGGTAGGAGCCAGCCTTTCAAAACCCACAACTGGGCTTTCCCCATCATTACAAGTTCATAATTGTCTGACTGAGAACTAGGACTCAGACTGGACAGATTAGCCTGTTTATTTTATGGCTCAGGCTTTTGATTGATTGCCAGCCCCTGGGAACAACTGATCTGCAGAATGTCACCCTCTCCTCAAGTGTACCTTCTAAAGGCTGGGATTTTGCATGACCTAGGGGTGGGGAATTTTGCATTAACCTCTTTGTAGATATTTCCCTGGAAATCTACTTTGCACTTGTTCCAAAAGTTCATTCCTGCCTTGCTCAGTGTAGTCCTTTGAACTCCCAGACCTCTCATCACATCTCTTCCCCGCCCCCTCACCCCCAGAGAGATTAAATACAATCCCACTAAGGTTTTTTCAAGGATATTGAAGGAAATTGCCATCTCTCTCATCACCTTAAACCTCAATCTTGATTTAATGTCTAACTTCAGATACATTTGAATTTGGTAACTGCATGGTATGAAAGACTATTTGTTCATTGATAAATACAAACAACAAATACCAGAGCTACCAAGCAAATTCAGTTTGTTTCTTTGCTTTCAAAAAGTGTGTACTATTAAAATATCCTAATACAGCTTTAAAATTGGGAAGGATTCATCCTTTGAATGGATTCAGATTTCTCTGCTAAACATTAGCATATTGCACGTGTATCCTTGGGGAATCCATACTGTCGACCCAAACTTGCTTGCTACAAAAATGTACCATCTATTACTGGTAATAGATAATAATGGAGGGAGAATATCAGGGAAGGAGCCAGTAAACTTGGAGTCAGCCACAACGCATCCATCCCTGTGCAAAAGTATTATGAGCTATTAAGTCCTACTGAAGTTCTATTTTGAGGGCTTAAATGGAGATGAGACCTATTGTTGACTGACTCCACATGTTAATTTCACACTGGAAGAGCCCTTATACAGCCATCATCACAGTGGCATGTGAGCACCTCCTTATAGCACATTAAATGGCAATTGTCACTTGTGATTCATTCTCTTACCCTCTTCTCAGGGAGTGTAAGTCACATGAGGCTCTTTAAAAATGAGCTAGCTTTACCTGTTATCTTTGAATCTCTAAATCGGGTTTTTGGGTTTCCAGTAAACTTTTCCATTTAGTGGTCCGGGACTAATGATCATAAGGGAAAATATTCAGTCTCTCCTCTCTGGAGAGTGAAAACGTCAGTCTTAATTATTCCATCCTGAGTTATGAGAATAGAAGCTGAATGCCTATCTTGATTGTGATAGTGCATTGCACAATCTGAGCAACTGAACTGGTCAGATAAAATGTCTTTTTTTAGTAAATGTGTGACTGTCCCCTGTGGATGAGCTTTTCCTGAACAGGCCTCTTTAGCTGGTGTCTCTGTAGGAGATCCTGTTCTCCGTACTGGCAAACCCCTCTCAGTGGAACTTGGCCCTGGCATCATGGGGGCCATTTTTGATGGTATCCAGAGGCCTTTGACAGACATCAGCGTTCAGACCCAAAGTATCTACATCCCCAGAGGGGTCAACGTGTCAGCTCTGAGCAAAGACAGCAAATGGGACTTTTCGCCTTCCAAAAACCTGCGGGTAGGCTATGACACAGCTGCCAAAAATCCCCCAGGCACATTGCAGTGTGGGGAAAGAATGTGCAGAGTGATGGAATTGAGTCACATTTTCAGATGCATTGGGTTCGTGAAACAGAAGTCCAGTGTGCTTGAGGGGGGGCATAGTGGTGGATTAAGGCAAAGGAACTATGGAAGAGCAGACTGTGAATGTTTGTACCATTGATGTGATGCTAGGTGGCGCTGTTGGTAAATTCAGTGGTACCTATTAAACTGGATGTCTTTATAATAAAGAATTAATGGGAACTCATGGGGAGTAGTAAGCAGGAATAGCAATATCTGTAATCTGTAATTTCTGGGAGAGATGGTGTATCTCTGCAAATAGAATACTTCTTGCCAAGTTATTTTGTTGACCCTGAAGACAACCTCGTTGCTGAAACATGAGACCTTTGATCTGACTGCTTTCTTCTAGTATAAGTACCTTACTTTCCATTTCCTACCAATTGGCTCATTCCATCTCTTCTGTGCTCGACAGGTTAGTCTGGCTAATGGGTGGAGAAGAGGCCAGGGAATCGCCAGTACTAGTCAATAATCACATGGCTGTGTGAGCCTTGTAAGCCTCACTGCATAGAATGATTGCTGTTCCTGTATAGGTTGATGGCACATTTGTAACAGGGCTGGCTAGTAAAAGATGCAAACCAGCTACCGTGCTGTTACAGTGCATTACACAGCAGACCATCAGGATGCTAGATTTAAGGACTATTTTATAAAGCCTTGTGTGTGTCTCTAAAAGTTAAGCTTTCTTTTTTATGACTAAAGGAATGCTTTTCTTCTTCTGATCCTAGGTTGGCAGTCACATCACGGGGGGAGATATTTATGCAGTGGTGAATGAAAACTCCCTTATCAAACACAAAATCATGTTGCCCCCACGGAACAGGGGTACAGTAACATATATTGCTCCAGCAGGGAACTACGACACATCAGTAAGTTTTCCAAATGGTGCTGGCTGGTGCATTCCATGCTCTTCCCCAGACGATGCATGTGTACCCCTTCCGTGTCCTGCAACACCAGCCAAAGGGTATTTGTGCAGCTGGTATTGGAGATACAGGTCACCTACTGCCAACAGCAATTACCCTAATACCTTGTGAAATCAAGCTGCTTTGTATGGTGAGAACTCAGCCGTGCTCATGTGCGTCAGCAGATGCCATTTAAATACACCATGTTTGCCACCCCACTGTGGGTGGTCCTGCAGTGTCCCAAGTATATGCAGAATCAGCAATGGCATTTTCTTTAGCTACGGGTGGGGAGTGAGGGTCATGCTTATTTGAAGCTGTCATTTGATTTCCCTGACATACTGTAAATATGGGAAGTGGGCTTCCTGCAGGCAGTGGTAGTACATTGAGGTGCCTGGAAAGCCTATGGCTGTAAAGAATACCCAGTCATTTATGGTGTGGGATCCTGTACAGGACTGTGAGAATGAGAACTTTCACATTCCCCCAGCATCCAGCAGTCTGCTTACTCCCATTTGTCTGCTGCCTTCTGGTAGGATGTTGTCTTAGAGCTGGAATTTGAAGATGTGAAGGAGAAGTTCACTATGGTCCAGGTCTGGCCTGTACGTCAAGTCCGTCCCGTCACTGAAAAGTTACCAGCCAACCATCCCTTGCTAACTGGCCAACGGGTCCTTGATGCACTTTTCCCGTAAGTACCACCTGTGGTTCTGCAAGGCTCGGTTCTGATCTTTGTACAAGAACTCCTTGAAGAGGAGTGGAAAATATATAAATCTTCCATGCCCAAAATCCCAGCAGCATCCCAAAAATGACGATGCAAGTAATTCATAGGAATCCTTGACAAAAGCATAATCACTCAGTGCACCAAAAGGAGGAGGAAAACGTCATAATAAAACAGGCCTAGGAAATACTATCACTGGGGAGTCTCCAAGTTTAAATAATCAGAGTTGAAGATCTTGCTTTCTCAGTGATAACTGTAATACAAGGGCCTAAATTTTCCAAATTGGAGGCCTAAATTAGGCACCTGCAACTCCCAGTGACTTCAGAGGCTTGGCACCTGTGAAAACAGACCGCTTATTTAAGTGCCTACATATGGATTTAAGTGCCTAACTTTAGGTATCTAAGCTTGACAGTTTTCCCCTAATGTCTCATGTCACTCTCTCCATGATGCTTCTAAGTTGGATGTTCTCAGCGTGCTCATTCCTCATGTTTCGCTAATGGAGATATCTATTTTTTGTGGTACGGAACCTATAAAAGTCCAGCCATTGTCCCAGCACTAGCTAGTTACTCCAGGAACCGTGGTAGGTGCTGTTGGTGTAGGGCAGGAATAGCCTGTTCCCTTTGTTCCAGCTTGTTGAAATACCTCATACACTCCTGACATGGAACATTAAACCTGCCTCCTTGTGCCTGCTTTACCTTCACTTATGCAAGTGAAGTGAGATGGCCTCAGAGTGCTGAAAAGGAACTTTTTCCAATATGCAAACAGGACAACACGTTCTTCTGTCTGAATTCAGTACAAACCAGTCTGGCTTTTTTTTACTCAGGTGTGTACAAGGGGGTACTACTGCTATCCCTGGGGCCTTTGGCTGTGGAAAGACTGTGATCTCGCAGTCTCTCTCCAAGTACTCCAACAGTGATGTTATCATCTATGTGGGCTGTGGAGAACGAGGCAATGAGATGTCTGAAGTACTCAGAGATTTCCCAGAGGTCAGTATGGGAGAGCAGGATTCTTTTCAAACGTTCTTGGGAACAGAGCTGTTGCATGAGTCTTGGTTGATATGGTGGCTTTGAAACATTAGATACTGTCAGACCCTCAGCTGTTGTGGGCCTCATTTCATGTACCTCCATGTGGACACCACGTGGCAATGTTGATCTATGTTGTGCTACAGTAAAAGCTGTTGCTGGCCCAGCCAGGGAAGGACTTCAGTTTAGGAGCTCTCAGAACTAACACTGATATGTTTTTTTTTTTTTCTCCTCTAACTCCTATTTTTAAAACAGGTCCAAAATAATAGACAAAATTACATAACCATTGATGTTTTAGTTGCACCCATGAAGAAAATCTTTCCGAAAGCTATTTGAACTCTGCCCCTTTGTACATATATACTAATTTTGAAGTAATTGACAATGTAGGTACTCAGCACTTCTGAAAATCAGATTCCAAGGGGTTTATTGTGATATAATACAGGCAGTGTGACAATGTGCTCTTCAGTGCTTCTTTCTTCATAAGGGGAAAGTGAAATCCCTTTCTCTGACTGTTACTGGCTAATGTGGGTCTCGTTGCCTAGGGTGTGATTAGATAATGAAAAACTTGTGCGTGATTTTTAAATCTAAACCCTGATGTAGCATTAAGAATGTTTTGCACATCTATTTATTAATTCAACCACTGTGGCTCTTTCCTATAGCCTTATGTTTTCAAAGCAATATCTGTGCAGTTCCCTGCCACCAGCCCCATCCATCTCTGCTGTCGTTGGGAGAGTTGAATCAGTCCTTTCTGGGAATGCAGTAGTAGGGAGGAGAGATGTGCGTCCTGGGAGAGTTTAATTTCCTTTAGAAATTACAGAGCACATTGGACAAGCATGTAAATAGATTCTTCGCTGGCCTCAGAGGAGGAGGCTGAGGAAAAGTGTTTAATTAAATTCACAAAGACAACATGCACATAATTTCCCTCAAGTCTCTACTGAACAGTAACACTCCTGATACTAAGATAAGCCAATAAAATGGTGAACATAAGAACCAGAGGGCAATAACATAGCAATACTGCTCATCTAGCATGTTTACAGGACGTGGTCTGAGCGCAGAAGTGAGGCCTGGGGCCAGGAGTTCTAATCCCACCTCATGCTCTAGGAAGTAATTTAATTTTTCTGCCTCGGTTTCCACATCTGGTTGTTATCCATATAGCCCTGGTACCAAAGTACAATTGTTTTTACACTATTTTGAAGGTGAAAGTATTTAAAGTTCTACGTTGTATTGATCCAATTATCTAAATGAGCTTTACAAACTTTTATTTACCTCTAGTAAATCTGTCATCCCCTTTTCAAATGGGCAAACCGAAGCACATAAATTAAGGGATTTACCGAAAGTCACTTGGGTCTTGGCAGCAGGACAGCATTTAGAACTCATGAGCCCTGAGTCCAATCCCCTGCTCTAGTTTTTAGACCACTTGTGAGGGCAGATGCTCTTGGACTGGGGCTTTTTCAGGCATGGGAGTGTAGGGATAATCACTGTAGTTTTAATACAAGATTTGTATGTTTTGTCTTGCCTTTTTAGCTCACAATGGAAGTTGATGGCAAGGTGGAAAGTATTATGAAGAGAACAGCCCTAGTAGCAAATACTTCCAACATGCCTGTCGCTGCCAGAGAGGCCTCTATTTATACTGGTAAGAATTACAGAAGAAGTAAAGGCTACCTGGGACAGGTGTCCTCTTGTACTCTGGTATTTCCAGATACAGATGTATTCTCTACTCACTAACTCTGCTTAGTTTCAGAAATTGATGTTTCTAAACCTTCCTTACCCAGTAGGTTTTGTGTAGTAGTTTGATCTACTCTTAGACATACACTGCCAAGGAATTGCATTTGCCATTTTAATCCTTGTCAGTAGAGTGGATTTTTTTTTTGTCAGGTCTGATCCTGTAGTTGTGTGGTATCAACTCTGGAAAGCTTAGCTCATTCTTGAGAGAGTATGAGTCTGACTGTGGCATACAGCCATCCACCTTTTTTCTCCCTTTACATTGCTGGCTTCCCCCATAAATTGGTGGGCTGAGTGTTATTCCCTTTGTGTTCCATTAGAGAGGTTTTTTAAAATACAAGCTGTCCATGGAATGCTGTCAAATAGTTGAGACAAAATCTGACCTCCCTTAATGTTGTGATCTGTCAGTTCGGAAACCAAAGGATGCATCCTGTTTGCTTTAAAACACCCTCTTTACTGTAAAGGACTGTTCTGAAGCTGCACTTTGGGCATAGCCTCATTGTCATGCTGCCGCAGAGGCAACCTTTCAAAAGAAGCACAGTTAGCTAATGGCACAGCTCTTGAATCTCATCGATGAGGAGAAGAACGAGAATGGGGCACAGTCCACGTGGCTCACCAAGAGGGGAGCAAATCTGTTCAACAAATAGGAGCAGAGAGGGAGAAGAGGCCAAAGCAGTGAAGAAACTCTTGGGAGTGCAAAAGGAATAACTTTCAGCCTCCATTGTTACCAAAATCTACATGAGTATTTAAGTGTTACTTGAAAATGCTTCCTACCTTTCTAGGGAAGGCTTGTGAGCCAGAATGCCCATGTGAACTGTAACCTTCAGTGTGTTCTTCTCTCTGTTCTAGGAATCACCCTGTCTGAGTATTTCCGGGACATGGGCTACCATGTGAGTATGATGGCTGACTCCACTTCCCGATGGGCTGAGGCCCTTAGGGAAATTTCAGGGCGTTTAGCTGAAATGCCAGCTGGTAAGTAGTCTTTGTTCCTGGTGTCCAGCCATGGGAAGCCTTCCTGGGGGCTGTGCCATCATGTGATCTGGTTTCTCTGTGATGTTTGCAGACAGTGGCTATCCAGCCTATCTCGGTGCCCGTCTGGCCTCGTTCTACGAGCGAGCTGGCCGAGTGAAATGTCTGGGGAACCCTGAGCGGGAAGGGAGCGTCAGCATTGTTGGGGCGTAAGTACTGAACCTTTCAGCATTCCCTGGATTGCACCTCTTTGCTGGGAGGTGTGGGGGGGGTGAGGGGAGCAGTGGCTAGGTGCTTCCCAGACAGATAAGTAGAAGTGGTCCCTCCCCTGAGGAACTCCCAGTCTAAGGACAGACTGACAGGTAAGCATAGTGTGTGTGGTGGACGGGAAGGTAATATGCCTGTCAATAGAATTCACTGTGAGTGGCATGGCAGAAGTGGGCCTTCAAGAGGGATTGAAATGTGGAGAGGATATGGGGCCTGTGAGTATGTGCAAGGACCACCATGGATGGAAGAAGGTATGCAGGTGATCGTGAGAAGCTGGCACGTGAGAGGCTGAGGGTGTGGGAAAGCAGACAGAACCGAGAGACCAGTGGGGGCCGGACAGGAACACATTTTGATGTGAGATGGGGTGTTGGAGAGCTTTGATAGTGGTGACACACTGCTTGAAAATCCCTTTGACTCTCCATCCATTATGGCATTAAGCTGAGAGAGTGGAGTGACCTGATCAGAATGACAGGCAAGGAAGGTGATAGTCTCTGCAGCAGAGACATTGAGGAGAATGAGCGTATAGGCCCTGACACTTGTACAGGAAGGGATGCTGCAGACCTTTGTGAGAGCAGTTTCTGTAGAGTGAGGCAACAGCTGTAGACAGCTTACTGGTGAAAGGGAGCAGAGAAATGGGCTGGCAGCTGTTCTAGTGTCTCATCAGGAAGGTAACTTTCACTAGACTTGCAGAAAGGTCTCTGATTTCTTCTTTGCTCAATGGCCCAATAATTTAGTCATTCATGTACCTGTTTGAGGAGCTGGAAACCTTTAAAAGCTGGAAACCTTTAACTTCACATGCTTGTCTGAAAGTGATAGATGGTTCTACTGGTTTCCAGTACCCATCCGTTGCTCTGGAGGTCTTACACAAATGAAAATGTTCATCAGTCATCCATCTATCTGTAGAATGACCTGGTGTTATAATTTGTAGGCATGATATTGACCACTACAAGAACAGACATCTGATTCTGTGACAAACCACCCTCCTCAAACAATTTAAATCTTTGGGACTCAGGCAGTCTTGAGAGAATCCTCACTATTTTTTCCTCCCACACCTTATTCGTAGCACAGGAAGCCCTGGGTCAGAGCCTTGAGCTATGAGACTGGAATTGGGATGTCATTTGGATCATCTCAACTAACTGACTACAGTAGAACCTCATAGTTACAAGCCTCTTGGGAATGGAGGTTATTTGTAACTCTGAAATGTTTGTCACTGAACAAAATGTGATGGTGGTTCATTCAATTGTTGACAGCTGAACATTCTTTCATACAGTTTTGAAATTTTACAATGCAGAACAAAAATGCTTTTAACCATCTTAATTTAAATGAAACAAGCACTGAAACAGTTTCCTTATCTTGTCAAATCTTTTTAAACTTCCCTTTTTTCTAGTAGTTTACATTTAACATAGTACTGTATTTGCATTTTTTGTTTGTCTTCTCTCTGCTGCTGCCTGATTGTGTACTTCTTGTTCTAACTGTGGGGTCTGGGTGACTGGTCTGTTTGTTACCCTGGTGTCTGTAACTCTGAGTGTTCTGCTGTAGACCCAGTGTAACTGCACTGTATGGCCTGGGGTTTGGAAATGGATAGAGGGATATGGATACACAGTAGGGCAATGTCACTTGCAGTGGAAAGTGTTAATTGGTCCCAAATTTGGACTTTGTGCTCAGGAAACGTGCTGTTTCTCTCCAGATTTAGTTATTGACTTCTAAACACATTGTTGGGACCAGAGTTCAGAATCTCAATGTCCTGCTGCCGGCTTTGAAACCTTAAGTCTTGATTGTTGAATCCTATTCTGTACCAAGGGTTGGGAAGGCCTGATGCTGTTAATGTTGGATTAGGAAAATGTGACTGTTCACCAGGGGTATAGCCAGTCAGACTACGCCTCCTCTTCCTGTATCCTCTGACTTTGGTTTCAAAGGCATTTTGTTGAAGAAGTGGAGGGTGGCAAACCTGACTGCTCCTGGTATTTGAGCCTGTGGTGTTGGGTTTGGACCTTTAATTTAGCTCTGCTGCTGATCCCTGCTTTTCCTTTCTCTCTTCCTGCTCAGTGTATCTCCCCCTGGTGGGGACTTCTCGGATCCTGTCACATCTGCCACTCTGGGCATTGTTCAGGTACGTGCTACCTTGTTGCAGTCTGTGTTGAAGCCTTATTTATTCTCCTGGTTACTCCACTAGGATTTAAAATGAATACACTGCACCAGAAGTGCCCATGTACAGTGACCACTGTGGTGTGAATAGCGTGGTTGGTGGGAGGTGTGTTTTGTAAGGGTGTTGGAAATGTTCTGGCAGCATCAAGACCTGCCCTTGGATAAAATGTTCTCTCAGGCCTGATGCATCTAGAATTCATTGGGAAGTGGGGAGGAAGGGCGACTGTCCCATCCTCGTGTCATGTCCACCCCACACTGACATACACACATTCATCTTGGCTGATTCCCCAGGAGTATTCATGTCCCTCTCAAACAGAGGGCAAAGGCAAGGATGGCAGCCTTCTACTAGGATCGGGGGGGAGGGGGGTTGCATCCTTAAACGAAGGCGTATTGGGACTTGGACTGCTTTCTAGAGGAGTCAGGACTAGAGGGGTGAACCTACAGCATAGCTGTGTTTTGGGAAGAGATGTTGTTTTTAGGTATTGGCATTTAGTTGTGTAGTTTGACAACAGGGCTGGAATATGTCTGTGCAAGGTAATCCCTGCAGCCTGACACTGGGGTAATACTCAAAATCATCTGAGTTTGGAGCTGGGATCCACCGTCATGAAATGAATGTCAAGCTCAGTGCATCGTTTAAGAGACCTTCCCCCCCAATGAACTCACTGTTTCAGGGCCTTCGGCTATGGTCCAGTTAGTGTGGGGATGAATTATTTCTCTTTTAAGCCTCTGTCTAGAGCAGGGGTCGGCAACCCTCTGCTCTTCAGCCGCGGTAAGCCGCGGCTCCGGAACGCGGCTCTGGAGCTGCATGCGGCTCTTTAGCCGCGGTAGGTTGCGGACCCCTGGTCTAGAGCATCCGGATGGCTTTTGCTGTGCTCATTATGTAGAAATGTGTGGGGATTTGACCATCCTCAGTTAATAACTTGGCTTCTGTTTGGATTTGGCAGGTGTTTTGGGGCTTGGATAAGAAACTGGCTCAGCGCAAGCATTTCCCATCAGTCAACTGGCTGATCAGCTACAGCAAGTACACCCGGGCCCTGGATGAGTATTACGACAAGCACTTCACGGAGTTCGTCCCCCTCAGGACAAAGGCCAAGGAGATCCTGCAAGAAGAGGAGGACCTGGCTGAGATTGTGCAGCTTGTGGGGAAGGTGAGCACCGAGCGTTGCGAGTAGGGGGCGGGACAGGGATATGGTGTCTTAGCGAGACCTTCCGAAGAACTGGTCTGTCTCCATTTCACTGCTGCTGACATGGACTACAGGCACTATCCTGAGAGAGATGGGGCTACTGTTAGGCAGAGTATGTGGATACTGCTGTGCAGGCATTGAGACCTGGAGGGAAGGCAGTAAGAGTTGAAGAATATAAAAAGGCCATAATAGGGTCAGACCAACAGTCTGTCTGCCCAGGGGTCAGCAACCCGTGGCTCCGGAGCTGCATGCGGCTCTTCAGCCGCGGTAAGCTATGTTTTGCGGCTCCAGACTATGGGGGCAAAATGGCTCTTTTGATAATAAAGGTTGCCGACCCCTGGTCTAGCCCAGTATCCTGCGTTCTGACAGCAGCTGGTGCCGGGTGCTTCAGAGGGAAGAGATTTTTGAAGAGCAGTGATTTGTCTGCCACTAGCTGTACTTAATTTAGCCCTTTCAACTGCTGTCACTGGAACCAAAAAGCAGTCCTCAGAATAGTCTAGAAAGAGCAGAAACCCCTACACCAGCCACCCATGAGTACAGCTGCAAAACAATGGGAAAGCAAGCGTGACTGCAGTGCACTGCTCGTTTGTAAAGGAACAAGAACTGCACGTTGAGGCTCTAATAAATGTGTTGAAAAGTTTTGCTGTCACTTCTTTCCGTGCCCCTGTCCTTTGGGGAAATGCCAGTTCTTAGCATGCAGCAATACGATGTCCTGAGATCCTTTCTCCTATAGCGCCCTGACAAGGGCTATTTCCAAAGCACTACAGTGACACACTTAAATTGTGTGCTCAAAGTATAGGCCTGAAAAGTGCATTGCATTTAAATTGGAGTAATGTGTCTGTTCACTACAAAGTGGCTGTGTAATCATGCCTAACTTAGAGACCTATTGGTGTGTTCAGTGACTCCTGAGTTTCCATTCTCCAGGTTTTTTCAGTTTTCCAGTTCACCTCAGCACTTTGGGATAGAAAGCAAAACTGGGCCAGAGAAACTGCCCTTGAACAGAGGTGTCATGAGTGTTCCAGAGTATACGGACTTGGTTTCACTGGACATAGATGCTATAAAACCTGTAACTCACGTGCATGGTACATATTTAATAAGTCACATTTAATCTTCCACTATTCACAGAGCCATGCCGGCCTGTACATATTAACTAACTTTTATTGGAAAAAACTGAACTGAATGTGGTTTGGATTCTTCTGTTTGTTCTGGGAGTAAATTAGGACATTCCAAAAAAGGAACAATGAGGTTGCAAAGTGAAGCACTGAAGTCGGGAGATGCCAACATTAAGAGAGCCCATGCAGTCTTAACTCCTGCCCCGTTCTCGGCACGCAAGATGGTAGTCTTTAGTTACAAGATCATGGTTCGGATGGCGCTCGGTGGGTTTAGTAAACAAATTGAAATTGTTTACTAAATATTTAACATTTTTATTAATTGTTAAAATGGAAGCAGCAGAAGGTGTTTATAGGTGCAGCCTTGCTCTTTGCTGTGGTTATAACAGGTTGCTTTGGAAATAAGTGTCAGGCCCACTTCATTCACTGTGTACCATCCAGCCTGCATATTGAATAAGGCTAAAGTCCTGTGAAAATAGCCCATGGTCATGAAATGAGACTGCTGTCCTTCACATGCACAAGGGCTAGTTTAGGTTGTGTGCTTGTCTTCAACTCTGACATTTCTCATTTTCTGAGTGCTTAAACATGCTTACCGGGACACTATTTTAATTATCTTTTATAAAATAACTTTCTATGGTGCCTCTCACTTGATTCTCTGAAAACACTTCCTAAACATACAAGCCTCAGTCTTCCCTTTTTGGGGAATAAAATTGAGGCAAAAGACCTACCTATGGTGCAAGATAATAGCTGTGGGGGGGAGGAGGATAGACAGCTGTGCACAACATGCTAATAAGAACTTTCTTTTCACTGACTTGGTTCACTTCATTAGGGAATGGCACGCTGGGGAAAAGCAACTAATGACTTCAGGGATTAGCTTCAGCCTCATAGCAGCAATCTATTTTTTATTGTTGCTGGATTAAAATACCCTGTTTTACTGAAATACCCTCAGATGCATTGTTGGAGTCTGGCTTTTCTTGTGTGGACTTGCTGGAGCTAAGAAGGGAAAGCTGGTTCGCTTACATGTCCGCTACAGCTGCCTTTTAGCAGGCATTGCGTATGCCTAGTGTGTGCTGCTCTGCAGGCCATTAACATCTTGAAGGAGTCTCTCACTTAACTCATTATTTAGCACCTGTTTGGAATCCCGACATAAGATGGAAACTGCACAGTTGTACTTAATGCTGCTTGTAGTCGACTGGTGGCTGATCTGAATAATTAGCTTTGTATCAGTGAATTGGAAATGTGCAACAAAATTAATTTGTTTTATAGTGATCTGAGAGGTAGGGAAGGCAAGCCATGTGCCTGTAGATGAGGTTGATGGTGTAAACAAATAACTGGTATCGTGAACCTTAGCTGAGTTGGGGAACCAGTACACTGCTCCTACGTTCAGGACTTGGCACCAAACTAAATTTGGGCTTTGCCTTCTAGGCTTCCTTGGCAGAAACTGATAAAATTACCCTGGAGGTTGCCAAACTGATCAAAGATGACTTCCTGCAGCAGAACGGCTACAGCCCTTATGACAGGTGAGGGCTGGGAGGCCGCGCGCTCCCCATTCATTCTTCTGTGTTATGTTCAGATGAAAATTGTATTTGGGAATGGGATTCAGTTTGAAGCGGCAACAAGGACCTGTTTCCATGTTGATCCAAGAGATGCTCTTAGGAGAATGCAGCCTGTGATGTTCCATCTAGGCCATTGGCTTCGTGTTATCAGAGGCACAGAACGCAGACCTCTTCTGGCCCCATGGTAGGGTCTTGGCTATATTGATAGTTTTCCCAGAACCTCTCATCCCTAGCATTCTGTCCATTGAATTGAGCACTGTTAATAAACCAGTGCTATGAACGATCCCTTCACCTCAATACACTAAATCCATCTGGAAAGGGAGAAAAGGACCACTTAGTCTAAAAGGATTTTTTCCCCTCCCCAATAAGAATCTTTCATTTCAGTAGGCCCCAGTGATATGTGGGGGGAGGGGGTCATGAGAATCTGGTTGAAGCTACTTAATCTCATTATCACTGCATAGCTCTAGCTCATTGACAACTTTTCTTAACTTCCTCTTATAGCCCCTCCTCCACCTGGTGCTCCACTCAGTCCTTCCTTTCAATGGCTCCTCTTGCCTCCTTTGTACCCTTTTTCCATGCCATGTGTTGTCTGGAACTGCCCTCTGGGGAATTCTTCACCCTTCCTCCCTCCACTCCCCGAACTCCAGACTTAACTGTGCAGTGAAGCATTCTCCCTCCAATGGGCACCTTGCTTGCAGTGCTCTGTTGTAGCTGCTTTGCCTTTAGACAACATTTTGGGGCAGGGATTGTGTTTGCTACACTCACCCACTGCCTACTTTAACAATGCACTACATAAATAATGTGGTGTTATCTGTCTGGTAAGAGCACCACTTGCTTTGCCTGGCCTCTCACTGCTGAGTGGAGTACTAGTGCCATTGGAGCACTCCCTGTGCTACCAGGCCATGCAAGGAAACACATGGGATCTGCCATTCCTCCAAACACTATCCTAATGGAGGTGAAGTGACACGATGCTGTGGTGTTGTCACCACACATTGGCATCATGGCAATGTGTCCATGCAGCTTGGAATTGTAATGCAAGGATCACACCATCATGTCAGGCCACTATTTTTAGACTCCCAACTCTGCCCATGGCTGAAGTTGAAGATCTGCTGCCATTAAGTCATATCATGAGGTATCTTCCACTCTTGAAAAATGTTGTGGCCTATAGTAGGCACTTTGTCACTTGGCAGTGAGCATATCAAAGGTTTTATGGTGTGGCTTTATGGGTTGAAATAGGTCAGCACTCTTAGACTTCCACCCACCAAGGGAATCCAGCCTCTGTGAGAGGGTTATATTAGTCATGAAGGCAGGCACACCTCTCATTTCATTAAAGATATTCTCAGCTGCTATACAGCCTAGGAAAGTCATTAGTTGTTTCTGTCTTGTTTCCATCAGGTTCTGCCCTTTTTATAAGACAGTGGGGATGCTTTCCAATATGATTGCATTCTACGACATGGCACGCCGAGCTGTAGAGACCACAGCCCAGAGTGACAATAAGATCACATGGTCCATCATACGAGAGAATATGTCTGAAATCCTCCAGAAACTTGTTAACATGAAATTCAAGGTATGTCTGTGGGGTGATAGATGCAGTAAGGCACTGGCTCCCTGGCCTCTCTGTATGGCCATCTGCTGCATTGAAATAGGGATATTGGCACTGCTTTGCTAAGGAGACAAAAAGACCTGTGAAGCCTCCAGTGCCTCTACAAAGCCACTAGCCTGGGTTGTCTGTAAACATTTTTCATATACGAGGAGAAATGGGTCCACAAGCAGAGACATTTGCTCTACTTTTTTTTTGGTTGATGTAAACAGTTTGTCTCACGGCCTAAGCAGCAATCTAATACATGGCTCTGGTTATCTTAGCTGAGAATTACCCTGGTGGATGAGCACAGAGAAAGTAGCTATGCTAATGGGGTCACACCCAACCAAATGGCCTTGGGCCAGAAGTCCCCAAACTGGGGAGGTGTTTCCCTCGAGGGGAATGGAGGACTGTTCAGGTGGTGTGGCAGCACTTGTCAGCTCCCATGGGAGGGAGTGCCACCCTGCCCCGCTATGCCCCAAGCTCTGCTCCTGCACCACCAGTCACGACCCTGTCCCCACCACAGCCTCAGCCCCTAGCACCTGGCCTCGGTTTCTAGTCCTGTGGCCACTCAGCTTTTGGCCTAACCCCTTCATTCCCCCACCCCTCTGCAGCCCCTGGCCCAGCTACAGTCTCAGTCCCCGGCACCTAGCCTCAATGCCTGGCCTCTGCTGTGGGCCACAGTGTGACCGTAGCCCTGCTCTCATCTGAGGGGGGGCGATGTAAAAGTTTGGGGACCACTGCCTTGGGCGCTGCTAGGTGGCTTAAGTCCAAAAATTAGATAGTATTGTATTATAAGTGTCTGGCAAGAAATGTGTTCGTGACTCATTAAAAACACATTTTCCAAGTGAACATGCAACAAAGGATGGGCAGTGTCCATACAACACACACACAATCTGGAATGGAAAAGAAACTGCCATGAAAATAAAAAAAAAAATCCTTCTGAACAGGAGTCTGGTTCAAGAGAAGCACAAACCATTCTATGAGCATTTACATAGCCCACATCCCACAGCTTGACATGAGCCTTGAAGAGGAGTGTTGGGGTGCAGATTGAAAAGTGCAGTCCATCTGCCTGGACACGTCTGAGGGCTCTCTCAGTGTAATATCGTAACAGAATGTGGAGTATTAAGGGAGGAGGGATAGACCAGGTTGTCCCAGCCTATCCATTAAGTGGTTTCTCTGTACTAGAGACCTTATAGCCTATCTTCTTTGGGAGTGTAGCTGCAAGTTCAATTTCTCACTACAAATGGAGGGTGGCTAGGGCCTTAGGAGGGTTCTCTGGGTAATGATAGTTCAGTTTCAGTGGAAAGGATTTTGCTTGGAATTAGGCCTCTGTGTAGTGAGGAAGATGACTCTTACATTGTGCTTGATTTTCATGCAACAGTTCCTCATTCCATTTGGCTCTAGCTAGAGGGGAGATGGTGTTTAGTCATTGTAACTCTCGTATCACATAGCATCGCTGACTGTCAGCATAAGCATTACCTCAGTTCTTTTACACTTAGTTTTCATTTGGAAGTTTCTACAAAGCATAGGTCCAATTTCCTAAATAATGGCTAGGAAAACTCCATTATCCAATAGCCTTTCTGCATATTAATTGTGTGGTATGTGGAAGAGGGGGGAGAGAGATATAAACCTGGCTGTCATTTAAAGAAGCTATAAACATCAGCTTTCTCCAGAGTGCAGTAAGCAGCTGTTAAACCAGTGGAGAAGATTATCAGGCTGCTACAAGCGAGCAGAGATTTTTCAAAACTAACTTTTTTCACTTGATGTGTTTTCAGGACCCAGTGAAAGATGGCGAGGTGAACATCAAGGCGGACTATGCTCAGCTGTTTGAGGACATGCAAAATGCATTCCGCAGTCTGGAAGACTAGGCTTTGCCCCCATTCCAATTATGCCCTTCAGTTTAAATTTCTCATCTCAGCCCCTCTACTTCCCTATTGTGCAAGACTGAAGTGGGTACCTGAGTTATAACAGTTCTACATGTCCCTGTTCATACTCAGTAGATCTTTATAAAACATTCCTCTTAGTTTGTGTTTGGCCTCAGTGTGTCTGAAATGGTGGGTGGAATTCGTGTGAATGGGCCTGATGGAGAGAATCAGGAACTGTGATTGTAAACTTGTAGGGTGGGAGATTTTTATTTCTGCACTCCCAGGTAGATGTGATCTCTTCACAGCCAGGCTCTTGCTTCTTGGGGGAAGTAAACCAAAGGAGCTGCATTGGCAGAGGAGGTGCTGATCTTAGCGCTGTGATGTACTACAGTGTGAGGTGGTGATGTTAAAGGCATATGGGCCTAGCTTTTAGCTAGGTGACTATCATGCAATGAATGGGCATTTCCCCTGCTTTGAAATAGGATTTATTAAATTATTCCAATAATGAATTGCTACTACTTATATATATTATATAAAATAGTAAATTCTTTGGTACAGTTCCCCTTCTAAACATCCAACTGAGCCTGCTTTACAGCAAGTGTATTGAAACATGGTAGTTGTGGAACTCTGCAAGGTGTTAACTAAGAGCTACTTTCACATGTTCCTCCCATGTGGCAGCCTGCATTTGAGAAGCAGCCTTTATTTAAATATTTTGCTAATATTTAAATAGGACTGTTGGACGACACTCTAAAAATCAAAGCCATAGCTGCTCAACTATCAGCAGCAAGAATTTTATCCTCTTGCTTCCCACTTCCAACAGAAAATGGCATGACATTGAGCTGCTTCAGGGGGAGAGGCTGGGTGTAGCTTTGTACTACAGAACAGGACAAGCTGTGGTGGTTCCCCTTCCTGCCCCCCCTTGTGTGGACCAGGCATCCAGTCCTGCTTAAGTGGCATGCTGCATGCCATATCATTTGCCTTTTGGTGCAATGTCCAGGTAACCTTCTGCTTCCAAACTTTCCCTCAGTGTCTGAATTTGATTTGACTTGGTTAGCCAGTTGTGGCACAGAAGGTCTGTTGTAGAGGGAATGTTCAGTGCTAAGCTTTCTTGCTGGAAGGTTGATTGTGCTGCCAAGAGACGTCTTTTGCACTGCAGGCAGGCAGGTGTTTTGTGTCCTCACAGCAGAGCAGTCTGCTTTTTGGACTTGTTTAATGGCAGCGCTGATATGCGATGACAAAATACAGAGCAGCCTTTTCTCATTAACCTGCTAGAGCCCGTACTCACCTTATTACTGCATACTGGGAGAAATTATTAAAGGAGTTGGCAGCCTTTTTGATCTTGTATTTCAGGAGGAGTTAAACACTTATTTTTGCCACACAATGTTAATGCAAGAATTGTTCCAGCTAATGCCTTTTAAGCTGTCATTGCTGTGACACAGTAACCTCTGCAGCTGGCACCTGTGGGTGGCATGGTGAATATCAAGTGTTACTACTTTGTCAGTCTCTCCAGCAAGCTGCCACCTTTGAACAGCAATAGATCAAATTATACTTCTGCCTGGGTTATGCCAACTCACTGTCTGGCATGCAGCCCAGATGAAACTTTAAAAGACTCTTCAAATACTAATCTTTGATCTCCCAAAATAAACAAAAGATATTTGACCTAGTGCTCGATGGTGAATGATTGAGAGTTTACAGTTAACTTTCAGTGTATGCTGCCTATTTCCTCATTGTTCATAACCACCACAAGTGTACTGTGTTTGTAGCATTCCAAGCTAGGACAGATGTTCTATTTCTCTAAATTAATAGAGGATGTTATAAACTTTACAACATGTCTGAGATAATGCAGTTCTAATATTTATTGTGCTGTACCTGGCCCTAAACTGTGACCAGTTCAAAGAGTTGCATATATATTTTTGTTTTGTCTTGTCTGTTTTCAGTGTTAAAATTCTGCTGTTTGTTCACTGCATTGCTACACGTTTTTCCTGCATCCATGTGGAAGGAATGAAAGAATGGGTAAAAACCAAACTCTTCCTCATTTCATAATGAATGTTGCTGGAAGTTGTGCAAAACTGTTCAAGTCAATAAGAATAAAGTGGATTTAAAGTATTTGTGGGCTTTCTATTCATGGTCTTTTTCTTCCCTACAAAATCAAAGCTACCTCTAGGAAGTTAGATAGCATACCACAAGTAAAGTCTGAGAAAATTGTAATCTCCTATCCCCCTGTACTGCTGCTTTCAGCATCACTTCATTAGGTTTTTAAGTTGTCTTTCAGAAAGAGAATATCCTGTTGTATGGATATTCCTAGCTGGGAAGAAATCAAGAAAATGAATGTGAAACTGGCAGACTATTGTAATAGAGCTAGAACGACCCAGCTTCTAGAAATACTATGAATCTTGTAATTTCATTTGTGATATTACCAAAAAAATCACAATTCTTGGAACTGGGACAAGTTAAATGCTTATGCAGGAATTATGTTTGGTGCTTGCCCTAGCAGATTGTTTGAAATTAACTTCAACTAATACAAGAGCTTTATCCTCAACTGTCATCTTCAGTGCACAATTTCAAGAATGTTTATTGTGCAAATGGCTGCCTAGTTCTGCTCCAGCCAACTCCCATAAGAAGGGATATAGGGGACCTGCTCCCTAAAACTGTCTTGGCAGACCTAGTATAACTTCTTCCTAAGTATTTAGCCCTTTTCTTTAGACATGTGAATCAGTGCAAATCCAACAGTGAAAGGTTGTCCCTGTTTTCCTAAAGACAAGACTGACTAATGATCTTTACAACCACCAGGGTTGGCCTTTAGCATCTGAAAACCAGTCTCCTCTTTTTGAAGAGGCCATTTGTCACATCATACACCTTCATTTCTAGAGCTATGAAATGGGTATAGCTATAATTGTCTTAATATAATACATGCATATTGATTAGTTGGCCCTGGCTTATTTGGACAATTGATCCTTTTTAAACAATAAAATGTGCTGGGTCCATGCATAACAAACTGGGCTCTTCTGCAACAGAATCTTGACAACCTATTGCTTCTGACCTTTACCCGCAAATAACTGCTTTCAAAAATGGCTGCTATCTCTTTGTATTGGTGCAGAACCTGAGACCAGGACTTCATTGTCAGTACCTAGACCAGCACAAGACTTGCACTGCTTCCAGGAGCTTACAATTCTGTAAGGGAGTGAAGCCACTAGCTACCCTTTGCAGAGATGGCCCTACCGCGGGCCACCCTCTTCTCCAAGGTTCTTTGCAAGCAGAGGCAGGACCTTCTCTGCTAAGGACAGTCTTTAGGTGGCCATTTTGAGAAGATCTTACACTTAAGGGCAGTTATGGGCTCGCTCCCATTGAACTGTTGCTGCTGGTGGATATTGAAAGATGGCAATTTTATATTTGCCAGTCTTGTGTCAATATCTGCTGAAAGAGAAACTTATGAAGCATGACAGACCTTTAAATAGTCATTGGAGCACAAAGAGGGGACTCGGTTTCCCCTGTGGGTGCCCTAACGAGCAGGCTGTAGAGTCATTCTCTCTCTTCTGGCCCAATGTTCCACAGTGGAACAGCTTCAAGAGGAGACTGAGGAAGAGCTACAACAAAATACCCCATAGTTCAGTTATCCCTTAGCATGCCCAAGGGAGAATTTGAACAGGGGTGTCACCTTTCTCCCTATCAGACCAAGGACAGAAGTGAACCTCACATCCCAGCTGAGTGCATTGACCCCGTGGCTGAAAGCAAAGGGAGCGCTGAAATTATTTAAGTAGGGTACTACCATGACCCTAATTTAACCATAAATTCCTTTAAGTCCAAAGGCTAAATGGTATTTTATACAGTTACTCTGAACCTGCCTAAAAAGCCTAAATAAGCAATTTACTACATTCAAACTAACACAACATGTATAAACATTTTGGTCAAGTTAGACTAAATCCAGGAGTGCATAGACCCCTATTGGGCAGCTTTAACATAAGCAGGCAGGTGTTAGCAATGCACCCTTTAAGAATTTACTACTTATACTCTGACAAACAGGTGCTGTCACTGCCAGTTATTGACCAGCTAAAACCAATTTGAGACAAACATCTAGTCTTAATTGAGGTAAGGTTACAACCTCCAGTCTTTCCAAGGCCGCTTCTCCATATTTCCTCCCCTCATTTTTGCTGACCGTTTTTCCTTGGCAGCTGGGTTCATGTAGGCTTTAACAATGGGATGTAGGTTGAAGGATCATGTTGGCTCATTAAGACATTTTGTCTTGTTTAAAGCTATCAGCAATCACCCTTATCAGTCAAGAGGTCTTTTTAAAAACTTTTCCTTATCTCACTAGTTATTCTTTGAACAAGACTTCTTCCCTATTTTATTCCTTCTGGCTATAACTCATTTTCAAGGCCTTTCCTTCTACTTGCTAGTTAGGGCCTTTATCCCCACCCTCACCCACCTATCTACTTATTTAATCAAACTTAAGATAAACCTTGTTCCTTAATATTTATCTTGCAGGCACACACCACTACCAGGACCTGTAAGGAACAGTTTAGGTGCCTAACTCACCTGATGCCAGGAGAAGAGGTCCCAGCTATAGATGGGTACTTAACTCCAGGAGAGCAGTGGGCCAGGTTTTAGTGCATCCCCTGCATCCCCTACTGACCATCTTAGGTAGCTCCCCACCTAGCATGCTGACTCTCTGCACTCATTGCCTAGGGACTTAACTCAGGCTTTGAGGATCCCAATGGTGTTCCAGTGATTTTCTAGCTGCCTAAAAGTTAGGTGTTAAGTTTCTTTGTGGATCTGGTCCCTCATCCTCCGAAAAGCAAAAGGAGTTGTCTTTCAGCAGAGTAATGTGTTATAAGGACTCATCTCCTTTAGTCGTAGCCCACAGTTAGCTCTATTCTCAGTACAGTGCAAAAGTCATACAAATAGGAAGTATAGATGGTAAAGATCTGTTAAATCATCCAGCCTAGCCTGGAGCATTCTAGGGAGGAAGACAACCAAGACTCTCCCCCTGCTCTGTCTGAGACCTGTGAAAAATTGTTCAGTAACTGTAGTTTCCTGCTGTAAAGTGACACTAGTCAATAGAGAATTCTCAACATCCATTTACTAACTTCACTTGAAACAGTTCTTTGCATTTAAATTAAACAAATTGAAAAAACAACCACCCTCTGAAGAGACCACCTCCCACAGCATATCTATAGCACCTTTTATCTGAAGATCAAGTGATTTACAAAGAATTATCACCTCCATTTTACAGCTGAGGAAACTAGGGAGAGGGGGCAGACAAGAAATACTCACTACAGATCACACACGAGTTTATGGCAGAGACTAAAATAGAATACCTCCCCCCAGGTTCATATTCCAGTCACAAGCCCATATGACTCAGCATGCATTCATTCCCTTTTCAGAACACTACATAAATGTTCAGATACGAGCTTTGGAACTGGCCCTTACAAAAATGCTGCTATGAAGTGATAGCCCATAAGTAAAAGCCATATACAGTTCTCCCCCTAAATTAAGGAGCCTTCCCAATACTACCCCAGTTTCAAAATTTGCCTTTCTTACTCTATATTTGCAAATGTCAAATGTGTACTAACACTTTACCTCACACTTGTAAGCTTAACGACCAGCAATATTTCACCAATGGTTTGTTTTTTTTTAAAGATAAGTCAATTTTTTTCCATTCATTCATATGGCTCTCCTACTCTATAAAATACAGGAAGCCCCGAAGAGATTCATCCATTTTAAACAATTCCCTTGCACTAATGCATGTGCTCATAAACACTAGAAGGTTGTGCCCAGTTAGCATGCAACATCAATCCTGCAGTTGGAAAGCCTGTCTCAGTCTAGCACCAACTTAAAGGCAAACACACAAGCAGAACCAAGGATTTGTATAGGCACTCTACACACAGCAACAATAAGTATTTCTTAACAAAAGATTAAAAAAAACCAATCTCAAATTCAGAAGATTTTAATCCATGAAATTTAACCAAGTCAAATATTGGTCTCAGAAACAAGACGGTATAGAAAAGCGCTCCAGGAGCTTCACCTGTGTATGCAGATGAACAGATATGGAACAACAACATGCAGATGTTCAAGTTGTTCCACTGCATCCCAGAAGGGTGGTATCTCCTCTTGCTAAAGAACTGCAGTCATAGCCAGCATCACAGTAAGCAGAAAGAAGTGACTGCCGCCCACAGCAATACCCTATAACCGACTACAGTTCTCAAAGATCCTTGGGAGAGTCACTAAAGCCAGCAAGCAGCAGCAAAATTCATGTTTTGGCAGTTTGTAATCCCGAAATTGGCAGCGCTTTCATTTCATCCACCCGACTCTTGTGAATCTGGAAGGCAGGGGTCACCCAGCGGCCACACGAACACTGTTCACCACGCCAACTGAAGGAGCCCAACTTCAAAGTGCATTTGGGACACAGAAGCTGCAGTGAACACAAGCAACCAGATATGAGGTTCTTTCAAACTCAATTTCCCTTCTCCTACTTCAGGAATAAAACTCCTAGCAAGCAGCTACAAGCCTTGGACCACATCAACAGTTTCGCAGATTTCAAGGCCAGAAGGGAGGGACCATTGTTGATCATCTAGTCTGACTTCCTGTTTAGTACAGGCCACAACTTCTCCCAAAATAATTCATCGAGCATAGGGTTTAGAAAAACATCCAATCTTTATTAAAAAATTGTCAGGGATGGAGAATCCACCCCAACCCATGGTAAATTGTTCCAATGGTTAATTACCTTCACTGTTAAAAATGTACACTTTATTTCTAGTTTAAATATGTCTAGCTTCAACTTCCAGCCACTTGATCATGCTGTAACTTTCTCTGCTAGACTAAAGAGCCCACTGTTAAATATTTATTCCCATGTAGGTACTGATAGACTGTAATTGAATCCACAAAAATCCCCTCAGACTAGAGGATCATCCTTTATGTTTCCAACAAGACTACTGAAATCTAGCCACTTCAGTACAATAAAGGAAGAATTCTTCAATTCTTTCATTTTGCAGAACACCTCAAGAGACCACTTGTTTTGCCTGGTATTCAGAACATTTTGGGCCGCATTTAAAGGAGCACTCAGAAACCAGAAGAGAAGAGAGATCACCTCCCTGTTAGCACAAATGAAACAGCCAGATTTTAAGACGCTCTCAACATTTAATGTTTCCCATTGTTCTCAATTACAGCTGGTGGGTCTTGAGCGCTTAAATGAAGTGACTAGATTTTCAGGTGCCTAAATGGGGGTTGAGCTCTTCTGAAGATCTGGCCCTTTATTTTGCAGACCATCAGAAAGGGCTCCGTGGGCCACAGTTTGAGCACTTCTGCAATGAAGCCTCATTGTGTAAGAACTACCCCAAAGCAATCTACATAGTGGAATGCAGTTGTATAAATAGCAGAGAACAACAATAATTAAGACAAAGTTGGGATTCTAAAGGATATGATTTATGGATATAGAGAAAGGCTACTCCTGATGGCAGAAGAAGAGTTTTGCACTTACAGAGTGAGACTATTTGAAATGACCAAGAGATGGAGGTGGCAGATGAACACGATGGGGAGAGAGTGAGTCCATTAGATCAGACTGGGAAAGTCCACAGAAAGTTTGGAAGACAAATGGGGAAAGTTTTAAATGAAACTGAGCAGGGACTCTTTGTGGATAGAATACCGTGGTCACGCTTATCTGAAATATGGCAAGAATGAGCCAGCATAACTGCAAAAACTGGGAATTTAGGAGGGCAGATGAGAACTGGGAAGAGTCTTCTGGCAGAAGTGGAGCTGAGAGAGCCACAAACAGATGGTTTACAAAATTGTCATGAAGATGCATCAATCCAGGCATCAAATCTACTTGTGTCCTTCATTTGGGTGATGACTGAAAAACAAAAACCTAGATATGCTTGTTCAACAAAACAAAATTCACAACCTCTAAAGGTGAAATTCTGCAAGGTTACTCTAAAATCCTCTTCTGCTGCATACTCACAATTTTACTTAATGACACTATTTAAAAGGTGTCCTGGGGCTTAATAATCTATTGTCATGGAGGATACCTGAAGCAAAGTCCTTCTCTGGGTATCATCCTCCATCACCTAGTGCCTACGGGTTACTCTTGTCACATGGGAGTCCTAGAGCTGTACGAGGTGGGAGAAGATGACATTTCCAGCTTATTATTAATGAACTTCAGAGGTGGTAGGAAGGACTGTAGCTGTGACAACAGCCTTGTACGAGAGCAGTAAAACTAGAAGACATTTGGTCAGACTCACAGAACCATTAAAAAAAAAGTGAGAACGTCTTTTAAGGCAGTTTCATAGGTAAACAACATGAAGTACTTGCTTCCCTCACCTGTCCTTCCATCACTCCTAACAATACCGGCTCCATCCACCGTACAGGCTCAATGAAATAAGAGGTACATTTAACCCGACTGTCATTACGAAGCTGAGCAGGATCTGTAATCCTCTTGTGAACAAAGGCTGCTGGCCCACTTCCTTCAGCATGAGCCAAAATGCTCGTACTACGAAATAGAGAGCGTCTATCTTCCCAAACGAGAGAGAGAGAGCATTAGTGAAGAAGGCTGAAGATAACTGGACAACAGTGAAGCACAAGGCCAACAGTAGCAACAGCAAATGGAGGGGGCTATACAGTCTACATTTTCTTTTTGTCATGTAAAGAGGTCATTGAAGGCTGTCCCTTTTTAAGCCCCCTCTCAACCTCAGCAAATCCAATCATGCCTGTAGCCCTGGCCCTCCTTCCTACAGTTACACTTTGTTTCCTATGTAGTTATTTTTAGTAAACTCCTAGCTAATGAGTGACTGAGATCATCTAGGTGTGCGTCTGGGAACTGCACAGCTAGAAAATAGGAATTTTTCTTATTTCCAATGATCCAGAAAAAAAAGCCATATTTAGCAAGACCAGACAACTAACCTACAGAGTTAAGAGGCTTCTTCTGGGTGGGGCGGGGGGGATCAGATTTTGAATCGTTACAATTTAGTACCTTCCATTTTGGTGTAAGCAGAAGCAACTTAAGTGGAGTTGCACCTACTTATAGAAGGTATATACCTAATTAGCCCCAAGGGTTTTGGGGGACTTCAGAGCTGGAGCAACATTTTATTCTTCATGATTGTGAAACAAAGATTAGGTAAAGGAAAGTATCGTGCCTTTTGACTGAAAGGTTTTCAAGGATTTTATCCTGTCTGAAAGAAACAAGCCCAATAAGCGACAAAGGCTATTTTCCTCACAACAGTTTATTTCAAAGTAACACAGAGTAATGAAAGGCTCCATACCTGCACTTTCTGCACTTGTAGAGAACCTCACTGTTTGGAGTTTGACAAATGCTGGCTGGATCAACTGCAAAGACTTCTCTTGGCATGTCTTGCAGCTCTGCAGAGAAAGAGTAGGACAAATCTGTGAACTGACCTGAAACAAAGACCCATTTATAATTAAAGCACTATGCCTTTGCCCCAGTCTTCACTCTTTCTACTGTCAGGTTCTCCCTCCTTAGGAAGTGCATAAGATATGAGCCTCACCACTTCACGCTTCAGAATGGGAGTTCCACTGTGCTAATGACAAGAAGCTTTGTATCTACAGATAGCATATCTTGATCTTGACCTGGTGTACAGATGGCTCCCAGTGCACAAAAATGTATACACACAACGTGCTAAATTTTCAGACCAAGGCTTTTACATGATTAAATTACCATGGTATTTGAGCACTATCTGCTCTCAGTTGCACTGGTATAAATCAATAGAATTGCCAAACCAAGACAGTTTAGAGCCAGCAGTGTATAACTGAAAGGCTGATTCAGATAGCGCTAATATATTCAGTCCTGGATCAGGTACCCGCACTAGGAGAAATGCAATATACCATCCTTTTACAAGTTCAATAACTCTTAGTTACTCTGGCTGTACCTCCCCTGAACACAAAGCACATTATTTTCACTCACCAAGATATTTCTCTGTGACCTTTTGCAAGCGATACTGTTTATAAATGGCACTGGTCGTGTCAACTTTACAGCCCATTGCTTCGTAGAGTTTCAGCTGCCACTCAAAGCCTTCGTTCATTCTGGAAGGACAGTAACAATTAGAGGCATCGTTCCCAGGCTATGGAGAAGGTACAGACTAGTCCGCACAGGGACAAAAAGGAATCTTAACAGAGCAAAACAGAACTCACCTGGCGTCTGGTTTGACGGCCCTGATAGCGGCATAAGCCTCTTCAAAGGTGAGACGATTGACTTTCATTAAATACGCAGTCACCACAGCGACACTGCGACTGAGGCCGGCATGGCTGAAAGACACAGCACTCCTCGGAATCAGGCCCTGGCCGAGCGGAGGGACGGACACGGGGGAACAAATTCACTTCGTTTTGACCGATCGCTCCCGGGGAACCCACCTCGGCGCTGCGCCGCTGGAGGCTTTACCGCGGGCAGGGGGCGCGGGGAGCGGCGCAAGGCGAAGACACGATCTTTCACCCCGCGGCGTGTCCCACCACGTCGGCCCGCCTCGCTTCGGCCCTGCCCGGCCCCGGACGCAGCCGCTGCCTGCCCTGGTGGTGCCAAGGGCCCCGCTACCGGCCGTAGCGGCTCCGCCCGCGGCAGCACAGCCCCAGGGGCCCGCCCCGGCCCCGCCCCGCGCTCACCATCGCACCAGGGCGGCGCCGCCCGCGGCCCGGGCCGCGCCGAGGAAGGCGGCGCAGGAGTCGAGGTGGCTCAGCAGGTCGGTGCCGGGCTCGTCCCGCGCCGGCACGTGCAGGGTCCGGATCCCCGCTGCCGGGGGCGGCCCCGGCTCCTCCGCATCCACCGAGAGCAGCGCCGCCACCCCCGCCGCCTGCAGCGCCCCGGGCCCGGCCTCCGCGCCGCCCACGAACAGGCCGGGCAGCACCGGCACCATCCGGCCGCTCCCCGCCAACGACGTCTGTGGCCGGGGCAGGATCCTCCGACTCCTCCCGCCGGCCGGGCCGCTTCCGGGCTCTGC
>ML675651.1:6958655-7128414 GCA_007922155.1 Mesoclemmys tuberculata
CACACCTAGCTGCACAGTACCCCACAGCCCAGCCCAGCCGCCTGCGCACACGCCATGCACCAGGGGTTCTCAAACTGGGGTCAGGACCCCTCGAGGGGTCATGAGGTTATTATGGGGCAGGGGTCGTGAGCTGTCAGCCCCCAAGCACTGTGCATGGCTGACAGCCCGAGCCCTTCAGATCCAGGTGGCCAGAGAACAGTGGCTGCTGGCCTGGTGCTCTGAAAACAATGGCGCCCCCCCAGCAGAAGAAAGGGTATCATGGCATTTGGGGAGGAGGGGGGGGGTTCAACACTTTTTTGGGGGTGGGTCATCACAGCCTGCAATATTTTCAAAGGGGGTCCCAGCAAAAAAAGTTTGAGAACCCCTGCCATGCAGGCAGACATATAGCTGCACACCGGGTCACCCTATTTCAGATTCCCAAAAAGGAGGCCACTGCCAGAGGGGAGAGTGCTGGGAGAGGAAGCCGGAGGGACGGGGCGGAGGGGTGGGCCTGCAGCAGGGCTGAGGATCACTCCTTGCCACAGCCTTCCTCCTCAGGACTGGAGGCTGGGGCCGGGTGGCTGGGATCCACAGCTCTGGCTGCGCAGGGGACAATGGCTGTGGATGCAGGGGTGGGACCAATCATGAAGCAGACCAAATGGGACTTTTTCTGAGAGGCAATGTCTGCTCTGCAAAAATCCCAGACATTTCCTGTTATTTGAAAAATTCACCTGCACAGAGGATGGAGCCTCAAAAAAAGAGGCAATGTCTGGGAAAACCCTGACGTATGGTAACCCTACACAACCTGCAGCCGGGCAAAGTGTGGTACACACCATACATACAAACACATTGACACACAGTTTGCAGCCAAGTTGTGCATGTATATGCCATATGTATAAACTTGTAGACACACACACACCAACTGAGCTGTTTTTGTGCACACCATACACCTGAACACATAGGCAAACACACCACTACTGAGACCTGCATATACACACCATATACAAAACTTGTAGATTCACGCTGCACAGCCAAGCTGTGTTAACACCCTGTGTGACACTGTCTGGATTAGGAGTGACCATTTAGAATGTTATTTATATCAATATTGCAAAATTACAGTAATTCGTATGGGATATGCCATGTCAGGTACCATTGGAAAGGTTATAATTTGCTAAATATGATAGTATTGTTTATGTGCATGTATCATCTTGGTACTGTGAGTTATATGTATGGCATATCTTACTTCAACTTGTGCTGTGTTTCTCGGTGACATCCCAGATAGGATGGCAGCAACACTAAACTCGCTTAATGGCCCATTAAGGGAATTTACCAGTAGAAAGAGCCCAGGGAGAGAAGCCAGGACTACACCTATGAGTCACCAGGCCATTTAAGAAAACATGCCCTAAGGACAGGGGACTCTGAGGCTTTTCCATGCCATGTACTGTGTGGCTATGTTTGAGACAAGCCACATAGCAAAGGGACATTGAAAGTAGCTGCATCACATCCATCTTGTCTTCATTCCTGCTTCCTACCTCTGGCTCAACTCATCTGCAACTCAAGCTGTGAAACAAAGGGCTGAGATCCATCTAAGTACTGGATGTACATCAGAGGGACTGTACAAGCCTGCAAACTCCACAATTCTACTGAGAATCTGATATATATGGACTTTAAAGTCATGTGTAGGTATCTGATTGCTTTGACCAATTTAACATTTATCTTATGTGTTTCTTTCCTTTTATAATAAACCTTTAGTTTTAGTTATTAAAGGATTGGCTGGCAGCATGGTATTTGGGGGAAGATTAAAACTTATATTGTTCTGGCAATGTGGCTGACCCTTTGGGGTCAGGAGAATATTTTGGCAACGGGAATAGAGTTTTAAATAATTTACCTCTTTACTGCACCTAGTTGCTGACTGGGAGCCAGAAACTGAAATGCAGTAAAGGGGGCTGTGTAATTCTTTTGTTTTAGCTTCTTGCTAACCAGTGTGGGGAATCAGAAGCACTGTTTGTAACTGGCTGGGGAATCTAACTGCAGTGTTAGCCACCAGTTTGAGTTGTTAAAAGGGTAATTTATCTAATCTCAAGGGGCACACTCAACCTCTCACCTTTCACAAAGAAACTGTGTGTAATTGTTTGCTCCTGAATCCGTATCTATCACTGGTGTGGTTTGAAATGACCAATGACAGTTCTAAGTGAACCAGTAACAGATTTATTTATGGATTGATTAACATGTGGGATAATTAGAGAATGAACAAAATTACCATCTGCCCAAAAGTCACTCGGGTTAAGATGGTCTGGGAGATGTAGTCCCGACCCCACTACCTTACCATAACCGTAGGTCCCAAGTCAGTGATGGTACATTACAGTTGTTCTACTTTCCCTCCCAGGGAATGCTGTTCACAATCTGGATTGCCTGGAGCAGATGACTGGATCCAAAACAGGTCAGTGGTCCTTTCTCCTGCATGTGGGTAAGGGGTCCTCTGGCTTGTCCCTCTGCTTCATGACCTGTTCCTGAAGCCCATGCAAATAGACATAACCGCACCACACTGTCACTCGTACGGACAGCACTGAGTCTCAGGACGTGCTGTCTTAAATAGCCTGTCCGAGGCTAAGCTCAGCCAATCAGTCAACTGGGATTGTCCCACCTTAGCCCTGCTCACTGAATTGCTGGGCGGAGTTTAATTCTTGGCACACTGCCAACTTAGGCTGGCTTCAATATGGAGTCCAACAGATTTCAATATGGAGTCCAAAACCATACATTACAACAGCATATAAACCAATTTCAGAGAAACAGATCTGTTTACAACCCAAATCTCTCCCAACTGGGGCTGTGTAATTCTTTTGTTTTAGATTCTTGATAACCAGTATGGGGAATCAGAAGCACTGTTTGTAACTGGCTGGGGAACCTAACTGCAGTGTTAGCCACCAGTTCGAGAGAATCTGCTCTCCTTCTGCAGTCTGCCCTGACTTAGGCATTTTCAGGTGGGCTACCCTCGGCATGGGCAGATCACACCCTGCATGGAAACATGGCATAGAGGGATGCAGTACACTGGCATGGGTGAGGATTGGACTTGGTGGGCAAGGACAGTTCTCTGAGAAGAGGACTGTGCAAGGTCTGAGACTACAGGAAAAGAAGTCAAATTCCAGAATTGAGCCAGCCTGATCTGTATGGGGGACGTGGTGAGCCATGCATATACGCATACCATACGCAGGAGAAGGAGGGCTCTTTTCAATCATGGAGCTGCCAATAGTTAAATTTTTCCATGTGGGTCCAGGGGGGCAAGAACTCTCTTGTGTCAGTAGGAAAGAATCCCTGAAAGTTGTTTTCCTCTAGCACTAAAAAGGGAATTTTTTACTAATAAGGAAAACAGTATCATCTCTAACATTGCCCTGTCTCATCTTCAGTGCAGAGCATCTACCTAGAAACTTCCCCATCCCCTTCCTGCCTGGCTTCCTGCTAGATTCAAAGCAACAGTACACAGATCCTTAGCCTCACCTACAACCTGGAAATGGTATGTTCCATCACCTTGGACTGGCTTTGGGAAGTGCAGATACTTTTTTGTTTTCAGGAAGAGTTTTCCTCTCCCACTGTGCTCAGAGTTCAGCAATTGGGTTCTGAAGGTCTCAGGAGAATAAGTTGCTTGGTCCCCACGCTGCCTTCCTTGGGAATAGCATGCAAACAGAAAAGGTGTCAGCAGGGGGCAGTCTTGAGCTTATTCTTACTCAGAAAGGGAAATTCAGTCACTTACCGTAGTACAATCTGATAACTGGGTTGGCTACAACTGAATCAAGCCAAAATGGATCGGCATTAGTAACAAATCAAACGAGCCAAGAACAGACCTCTGTTTAAAAAAAAATCCTATAGGGCCCCTTTGAAGCTTCCCCCAAATTATCCCTAATTCTTAGGAAAGGCATCTGGAGCAAAAACCTTTCTGGGAGCCCAGAACTGGTGCTCACAAAACGCATTGTACCTCACTTTTAAAGTAAGTTAACAAGTTCAGTTGTTGTTGGACGCTCCCAACACAGCTGTCTTAACGTGAAACAGAGAACATGTTCACTGTTGTATGCAGTGCTGCTGTAGCCATTTTGGTCCCAGGATACTAGAGAAAGAAGGAGAGTGAGGTAATATCTTTTAGTGGATCAACTTCAGTCTGTCCAATAAAAGATACTACCTCATAGACCTTGTCTCTGTAACATATTCACTACCATATCTCTCTAACGAGCTGGGCCTGGCACTTTAACTAGGTATGAAGAGCTGTGCTTTGATTATGTTGCCACTTCCCTTTCAGTACCCACTTTAGGGGCTCTGGGATTTTGTGAACATTTTTTTCCTACTCCCATCCAGGCTGCCAAATTCCTAAAGCCAGAGAGTACAGCAGGCTGGATTACCAGGAAGGTCCCCAGAATGGAAAAATCCCACAGTTCCCTGAGTGGACGGAGAATTATGGGGTTTCCCTAAGAAATCCCAGAATCTTGGACGGCTTTGGGAAGATCTCTTGAAAAACATCCAAAATCTCTGAATTATTAGCAGCAGTAGCTATGTTACTATAGGAGAGCTGCCTGGATGGCCCTAGAATGCCATCACTGCATCTCTGATGGCAATATGGCAGGCACGGGCACCCGTACCCAGTTGTGATGATTTATAAATTGCTGTGCAGACAGAATTTGAACTGTGCTAGTTATAACCAGTGCTTCTAACTAGTTACAAAAATGACTGTTTTTAGTATGGAGGAGCTCAAAGCTGCATCCACAGCTCCCTCTAGTCTAATTTACATTGTAAGAAGGGTGCTCATCTGTCTCTCTTGGTTAATTATAGGTCCCATGTCTCCAAAATCTTCAAGATGAAACAATGCACAGAGTATATAGGCGTGGGGCTAGATACTGAAAACAACAAGATCTTGGGACACAGGGAGGAGGGTGTATGTCTCTGGAAGGCCTCATTCAGAGGACTCAGTTAAAAAAAAGTGGACCAACACGTCCTCTCTCAGAAGCTGGGTTGTGTGCAGGGCTGCGGCTCTGAAAAAAACATAAAAAGAACTACAGAGAAGATACAGTATTTGTGGGGGGAGGCATCTGACAATCACTTTTCCATCAATTTTAGAAAACCATTTTTTTCCTTACTACTGCCTTTGATAGCAGTAATGTAAACAATACTGCTTAGACCTTTGTGGGTACATTTCACATTTTCTTTTTTCATTACATTAAAACCTTCTCTATTTCCATTTCACCTTTTCCATTTTAAACGGGAGATCTCTTCACTGCTCCTTCACTTTCCCTTAGCTCTTTGTTTTAGTGCTTTGTTGTTTTACCATGTCTTCCTTGTCAAGGTTATGTTTTTTCTGCATTTGTAGAACTTTTTGTCCTCTTTTAGGATGCAGGGTGCTGTATTATTTAGCAGAGTGCCACAGCCCTTCTTGCTGGCTGCCTTCTGTGCTATATTCATCAAGATATAGTAACAGGAGCCTGATGTTTTGGTTTATCGAAAGACCTTGGCATTTATTTCTTTTCTCTTCAATCTGTATCTGGGGTGGAGGACATGTATAGAGTCTAACAAGGATTTTCCACAGATAGTATTTTTTCCTTTTGTCCAAGGATACATTTGTTTGGGACCAAGACAGAAAACCTTACTGCTCCCTAAAGGTTCAGAAACTAGAAGACAAGCAAAAAGAACTCAGTATTTATTATTTTTTAAAATATTGCTATTTTTAAGCCAATTGCATGATTTTTCAGAGCCTGATTCTTGCTTTTTGAATACTATATGCCGGAATCACTCTGCGTCAGGAAAATGAATAATCTATAAAAAGTTAGGAACCTCTGTAGATAAGATTAAAGGTCATGCTTTCTAGCCAATGATACCTAACCTTCTGAGCAGGTCAACTAATATCTTCTGATTGAGTGTTTGGAATTTGGAGCAGTGCAAGTTTAATTGTCTATTATTGTGCATTACTGAATGAGAAGGTGAGCCTAGATGCCACAGACAGACCTAGCATAAAGGCTCATAGATTTTGCTATCCTTTACTTCTGTGAGTAGTTTTATGACCACAGTGAACCACTCACATAAATAAATAGTGCTCATCATAAGGATTTCATAAACTAACTTTCTGGTAAAGATGGGGAGCCTAGAGAACCAGTCTGAAAAACCTGAAGATCCAGTATTCATATCCAGACTTAGTTTGAGAGCCACTGGTTTAGAGGTTAGAACAATGAATTGGAGTCCAGAAAATCCTTTGCTTACTGTGTGACATCCAACTACCTTGCAGGAAATTAAGTACCAACTAGATTTTGCATTTGAGCCAAGCTTTCCTAAAGGAATAGCCCATGCAGAGAACCCACTGGGAAATAGAGTTGATTCTCCTCTTGCATTTATTTAATGATAGCATCACGTAAGTGGGAATAAAGTTAAAAAAGGCAGGGTGTAGCAAGGTGCTGTGGCCTTCCTCAGAGCCTGGGCTCAAGGAAGGGTCGTGACACCCCTGCTGGGCAGAACAGGGCCCTACTGGCCAAACTGCCCAGCATCAGAGGGGCAGAGCCAAGGCAGGAAAGGGAACTATAAAAGGCTGGCCTAGCAGCTCAGTAGAAGGGAAGCTGCTGCTGGAGGCAGATGTATCTTCCCGAAGGTTGCGGCTTAGGCCTGGCCTAGCCCTAGCAGCTGTTTGGAGCAACTGCCCCACCGAGCGGAGCATCCAAAACCTGCCCAGATTGCCGGGCCCTAGGGATTGGACAGGGCTGCCAGGCCCTAGCAGCTGGAATGAGCCACCTGAGACTCCTGGTTGGAAAATATCCTCTGAGGCTGGCCCTGACCTGGAGGAGCTGACTGAGCCCTGTGGACCAGAGGAACCCCTGGGACCCGGGTCCTGGAGGAGTTGCCCTTCGCTGATGAGCCAGAGGGGTTTCCAGACCTGCTGCTGGTTGACAGAGAGGGACTTGTGGGACTGCCGCTTGCTGTCTACCCCAGTGACCTGGAGGGAGACTACGACCTGCAGATACCCGGGGACAGGGTGGGAGGAAGTGTCCTAGGGACAGTCAACTAGCAAGTGGTGGAGTCAGGGGTTAAACCTCATCAGCTGTTGCAGCTGGAGCCTCGCTGACTCAGTGGCAAAGTGCCTTGCCTGGGCTGGGACGCAGTGGAGTCGGGTGGGCCTGGGTCCCCCTCACCCCTTTCCCTAGCCACCCTGGGAGTGCTTGACACTTTCAGAGTTTAGGAGACTGAAGATCCCGATGTCTGCCTGCCCTGCCTGCCTGCAAGGCCAGGGGCTCCAGACTATTTTACTAGCCCCGCCTGTGGGAGGGCGGGGGGCTATTGACTGCCCAATCAGCCCTGCCTGGCTTGTGAGCCATAGACTGTTTGCCTGCCCCGCCCTGCCTGAGGGCCAGGGGCACCAGACTGCTTGCTAGCCCACCTCTGGGAAGGCTGGGATCACAGACCTCGTATCAGCCCTGCCCTACGGGAGGGCCGGAGGGATACAGATTGGGAAAGCAGCCTGCCCTGCTGGGGGCCGGGGCTAAAGACTTGTAAACAGGCACTGTTTATTCCCCTAAAGGAAGGTGCTGTGGCCTTCCTCAGAGCCTTGGAGTTGTGACACCCCAGCTGGACCGTGCCACCGGCTTATACAGGGAAAAAATGAGTCTAAAAATCTCTTCCCAGACTGAAATTTTCCACATTTGGGTCTAATCTGAGAGTGGTTTTATTTTTATGTTATAGACCAAAACTGATTCAGCTGCTTTTGCATTCAATTGGGCCTTATTCTCATTCACACTAAGGCCTTGTTATACTTGCCAGTGTAATGCAGGCTTAGCATAAATGAGAATCCAGCCTAAATAACTCCTGAGAGGTCTTGTTGGAAACCCCCAAGCTGAGTATGTCACTGAAGATCAGTTGTTCAGCTTAAATAGCTGTTGCACTCCTCTCTCTCATGCTAGTTTCTGTGCAATTGCTAAAGGTGAATAGCAAAACAGAAATGACGGTTAAGCCTAGATTTCTGTGCTGAACAGTTCCTGTTAACCAGACTATGGGTAGCATTCAGCAGTGAAATAACATACAGTCTGTAGACTGGGTTCCTTCAGGGATCATAACTTCTTTGGATCAAAGGTTTGCAACCTATGATGCTATTTAAAGTTGAGGGGGAAAGCAGAAGCCTTTGTATAAGGAGACCATAACACTCAGAACTTTGCTAAGGCACAAAAAATGGGACTTTAATCATGTTGCTCAGAAAGCATTGACCTTTCCTGCCTTACGTAAGGATACTCTCCTTTAGAACTTAGCACACACAGGCAAAATCCTTTGTTAGTATGCAGGTAAGATTGCAAGTGCTGGACACTACCCTGTGCTCCTTGTGACCTTCAGGAACATGAGAGTTTAACAATAAAAACACCATAGGTGTTAAGAGATCTAGTCAAGCTCCGCACCTTGGACAATCCCTACACTGCTCTGAAGGGATCCAAATGCTGAGTCTCCATGTGCTTTAAGCTTCCAGAGTCTGAACAGAGTCCAGGCCCTGCCCGTCTTGGGGTCCCTAGGCACACTCTTGGGGGCTAGATCCCCTGTCTAGCCCCCTTTTCTAAGAGCTGATACCCCATGGTCCAACTGCTGAACCCCTAGAACTAGTGCTGATCCCTTAGCCTCCTGTGTACTTTATGTATAGCCCATTCCAGAACTCCACCTTTGTGGGCACTTTGGATTCACAGGTTAACTCTTCAGGGGCATGGCGATAGCGAAAGCAAACAGATACACAGACACCTTTTGCATAGGATTCTAAAACACCATGGCTCTTTACTTAGCAGCACAAGAAATCGGAGATCTAGACAAAATAATAAACACACCTAAAAATATTTCCCCTGCCTCAGTTGCCTCAAACTCTGGAGAGTTCTTTAGGCTCGGGCAGAGTCCTCTGAGGTGTGCAGAATCCTTCCCGTGCAGCTCATGTCTACTTTCAGAAACATGGAGCCTCTCTTTAAGTCAGCTTGCTTTTCCTGATTGTGGCTGGTCTGAAGTTAAACACAAACCTCTGCTATGAAAAAGCCTGATCATCTATTCCCCTCTCCTGCCCAAAGTTTCCTGTTCCTGTCTCGCTGAGGCTCTTGAGTTTATATGTCCCCCTACCAACATCTGGTTCCTTTGTTCTGTTGCTGGTGTTTTTATTCTCCTTCACCAGTCCCCTGCAGATAAGGTAAGAGAAAACTGGTTCTCTTAAGCTCTGTCTAACCCACTGTCCCAAGGTGTTTCCACTGAATAGGCAGACTTTAAGTTCTAATGACCCACTTTTGTATCTGGTCTGTAAAGGACTCTTGTCCACAAAGGATGGATTCCACATACACATAGGCATTAAAAATATAGCAATTTCATGAGAACAACTTAATTGCATCAATAATAATTTGTAAGCTATACAGATAGATTTCCCCAATCACCACATCAGGAAATGGAGAATTAAAGTGACACTGCCCACACAACACAGACACAATCCCAACTGTACTCCTTTTCCTTCATGTCCTAAGAGCTCACAGTGCCTTACCTCTACCTCAGCTTTCTTATCCAGTGATTGATATCCACCAACTAGCTGCAAGCAGAAGATATGGGAAGTGAGCTGCTGTCTAGGTAAATGGTGTAGAACTGAGGTTTTTGGTTTTGTGGAACATTGGACTACCTTCTACGGGAAAGGAGGTTATACAGTTTGGATGACCTTCACCTCAGTAGAAGGGAAACCAATCTCCATGGGAACAGGCTGACTAGAGTAATCAGGTGGCTGTTAAACTAATAACAGAAGCGTTGGGTAAAAAGGGAAGATGTGAGTAATCATTAAGCAGAAAATTGAGATGTGGAGAAAAAAATTAATGAAGGAACCAAAGGACATAAAGAGAAGACATTTCTTAATTGCCTATATACCAATGATAAGAGTGTGGGTAACAAACAAAAGGAACTGAATTATGGGCATAAATTCAATCTAGCTAGTATTAATGAAACATAGTGAGCTGGTTTACAATTGGAATGTTAAAATCAATGGTTATAACCTCTTTAGGGAGAATGACTGACAAAATAGGAGTGGCCTCCTATGTAAAAAATGGCATTACTTGTTTCTGAATCACTGACAACTTGGAAGAAAATTATTTTAGATCAATGTACTATGAGTATTCAACAGATAAAGCACGAGATAGGGTATTAGTTGATGTCTGCTACTGACCACCAAATCATGCTAGGGACCAGGATGACTGACTTCTTAAGCTCCTATTTATAATGTGCTGGAAAAAAAAGCTGCATTATCATGTGGGACTTCAATTTGAATTACATATGCTGGAGGTCTCACGCTGCCAGTACTAAAACATCCTTGGAATTTCTTAATATTATATGTGAAAATTTCCCAACGCAAAAATTGTTGCATCCAACGTGGGGGAATTCTATATTAGACCTCATCTAGCCAGAGAAAGAAAATGATCACATAACTAAAAATTAGTTTAGGTACAAGTGATCGTGACTTGATGATACTGATAATGTGCAAGCAGAATAAAGTCCATATCAGTAATATACGTACTTTAAAAGGGCTGATTTCACAAAGCAGAAAACAATTATGAGCCAAATCAACTGGAAGGAAGAATTTAAACCAAAAAATGTGAATGAAAACAGGGAATTGTTTAAGAACACTCTACTAGGTGCCCTAATAAAGCACAATCCCACCATTGAGGAAGGTGTATTAGTTAAAAAATCAGCTTGGTTTAGAGGGGAAATGAAGGCAGCTATAAAAATGTATGTATATAACAAATGGAAGAGATCAAAAGTTGGTAGTAATAAATATAAATCAAAAGCTTGGAACTGATAGGGGAAACAAAGGGACACAAGGAGAAATCTATGGCCAGCAGAGATAGGAACAATAAGAATGTGTTTAAGTATATTAGGAACAAAAAGCATCTTAACAATGGTATTAGTTCATTACTAGATGAAATGGTAGAATTATCAATAATAATGCAGAAAAGGCAGAAACGTTCAATACATATTTTTGTTCTGTATTTGAGGGGGAAAAAAGATGATATAGTCATGTCATATGATGATGACACTCTTTCCATTCCACTAGGATCCTGGGAGGATTTTAAACAGCAGTTATTAGAGCAGGGCTCGACACATTTGTTTTGGAGTTAGGAGCTAGCCGCAAAATTAAGGAGCCAGAAAATGTGGGCTCAGCGGCGGGGCGTCCTGGCCAGAGCGCAGCAGCCATTCTCCCCTCCCAGCCCTGCCTCTTCCCCCGCCCCTCTCTCACAACGTGGGCCCACCGGCGGGGCACCCTGGCTGGAGCGTGGCAGCCACAGCACTCCCCCCTTCCAGCCCTACCACATGGGTGCAGTGGTGCCCTGGCCGGAATGTGGTGGCCGCTCCTCCTGGAGAAATACTAGGTGCCAGACTTAAATTTCTAGGCTCCATGGCGACCTGGCGCCGGGGTTTGTTGAGCCCTATATTAGAGTTGAACATTTTTAAACCAGCAGGTACCAATAACTGGCATCCAAGAATTTTAAAAGAGCTGGCTGAGGCACATGCTAGACCATTAATGTTAATTTTGAATAAGTTTTGGAACACTGGGAAAGTTCCAGAAGACTAGAAGAAAACTAATGTTGTGCCAATATTTAAAAAGAGTGAATGGGATGACCTAGGCAATTATAGGTCTGTCAATCTGACATCAATCCTGGGCAAGATAATGGACTGGCTAATGCTGGATTTGATTAATAATTAAAGGAAGGTAATATAATTAATGCACATCAACATATGTTTATGGAAAATAGATCCTGTCAAACTAACCTGATACCTTTTTTGGAGGCAATTACAAGTTTGGTTGATAAAGGTAATACTGTAAATGTAATACAGTTAGATTTCTGTAAGGCATTTAATGTCATGCTGTATGATATTTTGATTAAAAAACTAGAACGATATAAAATTAATATGGTACACATTAAAAGGACTGAAAACTGGCTGATAGGTCTCAAAATGTAATTGTAAATGGGGAATCATCAGTGAGCTGATGTGTTTTGTAGTGGGATCCTGCATAGATTAGTTTTTGGCCCTATGCATTTTAACATGTAGCATTTTCAAACAATGTATATTTTAATATGGCTAAATGTAAATGTATACATCTAGGAACAACGAATGTAAGCCATTTTTAAATGATATGGACACTATCCTGGGAAGCTGTGACTGAAAAAGATTTGGCAGTCATGGTGGATAATCAGCTGAACATGAACTCCACGTTTGATGCTGTGATCAAATGGGCTAATGTGATCCTTGAATGTATAAACAGGAAAATCTCGATTAGTAATACAGAGGTTATTTTACCTCTATTTGAAAGTGGTGCAAATGCTGCTGGAATACCTTGTCCAATTCTGGTATCCACAACTCAAGAAAAATGTTGATAAATTGGGGAGTGTTCAGAGAAGTGTCATGAGAATGATTAAAGGATTAGAAAACATGCCTTTATAGCAATGGATTCAAGGAGTTCAATCTATTTAGTTTAACAAAGATAAGATTAAGGAGTGACTTGCTTACAGTTTGTAAATACCGACATGGGGAAAGAATATTTGATAATGGGGCTCTTCAATCTAGCAGAGCAAGGTATAACACAGTCCAGTGGCTGGAAATTGAAGCTAGACAAATTCAGACTGGGAATAAGGCATCCATTTTAAACAATGAGAGTAATTAACCATTGGAACAATTTACCAGAATTGCAGTGGATTCATCACTGACAATTTTTAAATCAAGATTGGATGTTTTTCTAAGAGATCTGCTCTAGGAATTATTTGGGGGAAGGTCTATGGTCTGTGTTATGCAGGAGATCAGACTATATAATCACAGTGGTCCATACTGGCCTTGGAGTCCATGAAAGAACTTTCCAATGCAATGGTGCTGCACAGATCAAAACGAGGGTCTCTGGAAGTGCATGAACAGAAGTGCTGCTTTGGAGTCCTATCGAGCACAGACAAAATGACAGATTAGGAAGAGGTAAGATGCTGTTACATTCCCACAATAAGATCCTGACCGCTTTACACTGAGTAAAAGGGCTGATTGAAAGGAATGTTCCCCTGATGCAGGTACTGCACAAGATGGCCATAAGGCTGCCCTTCAAAATCCCCTTTGGAAGACCTGAAATAGGGCACACAGTGGCGGCAGGAGGGTTGTATTGGGGGCAGAGCTGCAGTATGCCGTGTTGTGGAGATTCCAGGCAGTGTCATAGTCCATAGGGCAGCTCAGAAAGGCAGTTATAACTTAGACAGGCCCAAAGGACTCTCCAAATTACACTGGGTTCGTTGGAGCAGCCCGGGATTGTGAAGGTGCAAAGGTGACTCAAAGCCACGTTAGCATCCTCTCCCCCTGGGCTGCACGTTCTGTGCTGTGCCCCTATTTCCTAGTGTCATGGCCACAAGGAATAAACAAAATGCTTCAACTATCAATTCAAGACCTTTCACCAATATTTCATTCAATAGTTTAATCAATGATCTGGAAGTAAATATAAAGTCACAGCTGATTAAATTTGCAAATGACAAAAAGATTGGCAGAGTGGTAAATAGTGATGAGGACAGAGCAAGTCAGACACGGTGATCTGGTTCCCATGATAGGTTGGGCCCATTCAAATAAAATGTGTTTTAAAACAAATGCAAGGTCATACAGCTAGGAATGAAGAATGCAGGCCATTCGTAAAGAATGGGGGATGTATCCTGGAAAACAGTGACTCTGTAAAGAAAAGAGGGGTCATAGTGGACAAACAACTTGTGAGCTCCCAGTACAGTGCTGTGGCTAAAAGGGCTAATATGATCCTTGACTTTATAAATAGGGGATTAGTGAGTAGGAGCAAACAGGTGGTTTTTCTTCATTATGGCATTGGTCAGATCAATACTAGAATGCAGTGTCCCGTTCTGGTGTCCACATTTTAAAAATGTTGAAAAATTGAAAATCATGCAGGAAAGAGCCATAAAAATTATTCAAGGGCTGGAGAAAATGCCTCAGCATGAGAGACTCTCTCTGTTTATTTTATCAAAAAGAAGATTGAGAGGTGGCTGGATTATGGTATATAAATATCTTCACAAGGAGAAAATACCAGATACAAAAGGTCCCTTTAATCTAGCAGCAAAAGGCATACAGGAACCAATGGCGGGAAGTCGAAGCCAGAAAATACCAAATGAGAAATAAGGGGCACAAATTTCTAACCGTGAAAATGATTAACAATGGAACAAACTACCAAAGGAAGTGATGGAGTCTCTATCTCTGGATGTCTTCAGATCAAGACTAAGTACCTTTCTGGAAGATATGCTTTAGTCAATTGCAGGTTATTTTGGCTCAATGCAAAGGTAACTAGGTGAAATTCTATGGCCTATGTTATGCAGGAGGTCAGACATGATTTAATGGTCCCTTCTAGCCTTAAAATGTATTAATCTACTAGCAGGGGGAACAGCAATTAAAAATGGAACAAAAAAGAGTAGGAACAGGCAGGACTCAAGCATTCAAATCCTTGGGAAGGACTGATATCACCGTGGTGTAAACTTTACAGAGCACTTGATCAACATCATCTCCCATGGGCACGGAAGATGATGCAATATAAAAGAGGCAGTATTTCAGAATGAATGTCTATCTTGAGGGGAAAACATTGAGTTCCAGTGGAAGAGCAGGAGGGCAGTCTCCTCTGGAAGAGCTTCCCATGACTGAGTTTAACTCCTCTTTTACCGGCTCTGCCACCTGCCACTTAAGCCTATGGTTTTGTTTCTTGAGTTTGCTCACAATATCCAAAATAGATTAAATGTTTCTCAGTTTCATCCACAATCCACCTGCTGAAATTTTTAACAGTTTGTTCTACCATCAGTTACAGGAAACCTGGTGACTAATTAAGTAGTTCAGGCAAATTCGGGTGCAGGGGAAAACAATTGCTGTCCATTGTCTCTAGTAAATGCATTCCATCTCAGCATGTTTCTCTCTGAAGGGCCCAAGCTGAAGAAATCACTATGGTTTCCATTTCATAACCAAAAGGAAAATGTTGGCTTTCTTTGGGCTGTCACAGCAATAGCAGGGGTAGAACTGAGATCCTCCTGCTATAAAGGCACAGGTCCCAGGGACTTGAACTACGGCATAAGCAACCATTCAATATTAGCAGTATAGGACCTATGACATACAGCTGAGCAATTTTGATTCATTCAAAAAGAAGGCAGTGATGCATATACACACTGACTAGTTCATTACATTAGATGGATTTGTACCAGGTTTCACATTTTTTTATATTCATAACACAGGAGAAAGAATGTATATCCCCGGGGAGCCTGAAAGCCCTTGAGCTACTTCTGGCATTAGAGGAAAGAGGCTCCCCCAAGACTCCAGGAGGATTTTGTGATGATGGAAGTAGTGGATGGAATTGTTCTATCTATTGCTTGAATCTTCAGTATTGTCTGCCATGGTATACTCTATATTTCCACAGAATTATTCCCCAAGTGTAGAACTGACTATCTATCTAATCTATCTATCTATCTATCTCACACTCACTTCTAAGCTTTTACAATTCATAAATACCTACCCTAGATTTATAGTGACACACTACATTCAGCTTGACTCAAGTAAGGCAATTAATGTGGTAGAGCCAGGCCACTGAGCTGATTTACAAAGATTTTTAACTGCTTTTCTTCTGCCAAAAATATATTTGTTGCCCTATTACTGGATACAAATGGACAAATTAAATTTTTTTTAGAGAAGACCTTATTAGTCTTTAAGCATTTTTCATGTGCCCATGACAAGGTTTCTGGGCACTATGTACAAGACTAGATTAAAGACTATTTTCCCACAAAGGGCACTTAGGCTTCATCATTCAATGTGACAGTATCACTTTGTGTTTTACACCCTTTCTTTGTTCCTTCTTTCTTTCCCCAACAAGGTGTATCACCAGACCATTTTCATGCCATTGTCCAAGAAGGAAAGGTAGTGTGAAAAGATTAATCTTGCATTGTCCCCTACCGAAAAGGAAGTCAAGTTTTGGCCTCATTTTCTGTAGCATCCCCCCTAGAGTCAGTCCTGAGGGAAACTAGGCCCCAGACCATTAAAAATGAAGACTCTAATCTTGAATTAGATCTGGAACCAACCAGTGGCACTTACAAAGCACTGGCCCCCCTGGCCGGGAGCAGCATGGCCCTGCAGGAACTTGCTGGGAACAGGGCCTGCAGACCCCTCCACCCCCTGCCACAGCACTGGGAGATGGATGGGGGAAAATTTGGCATGGCCCTTACTGAAGGTTGCCAACCCCTGATGTAGTATAATGGTAATAATGACTCAGAACTGAAACTAACTGATACAACTGAAGTGACTTGCCTTGTTTCCCATGGGAGACCATTCTTCAGTTTACTGTAAAGACTGATGGGAAATTTATCTTCATAACCAGATTAAATTTTTCTTTCCTTAATTCCACCCCACTACTCCCATTTATGTCCTCTCAGATCAGGCTTTATAATTCCTCTTGCTGCTTCTGTTTCACATCTTTCAGATATTTATACATAGTGATTATCGTTTAGTCAAACTATAAATATTTAGCTTATTTTATCTGTCCTCGCCAACAAGCTCTTCAGCCTTGTATTAATTTCAGTTACTCTTGAATTCCACTTCTCTTCCTTGTTCTGGTATAGAAGTGTCTTCTACTATTCACAAGAACCCAGGTGCAGTCATACCAGAAAGCCACCCCACTAAGCAGGGACAAGAATCTGAGCCTACACGGTGTGGAAACTGAGCCTACACACTGTGTGGAAAGAAGCTGATTAAATTATTGGTTTTTGGCTTTCCTCACCACATTTGCTAAATATCTTGGTCTTTTCCCCATCTCTAAAGGATGAATTCATGTCATGATGACTAGCATCTTCCCTCCAGAGTTTAGGTAAACTCACAATTGTAGTAGAGACATTCTCAGAAAAGTTTTCCATTGCATAGAAGTGCTAGTTTCCATCCCCCAAGGCTACTAAATTCAGTGAATGGTCACACTCCCCCAATCAAACACAATCTAAAAGTATAATGTAAAATGACTGAACCATACAACACGCTATTAATAGATGTGGGGATTTTGATGGGTGTCTGCTGCATGATTTTAAACTGATTACATTTTGAGTGAACATTACAGGCACTACTAGGTATGAAAAATAGAAATAGAAATCTTTCCTGCTCTGAGGTTCAGTATAGAGTACAGAATATTTTCATCAAGTTAAAGACTGAATGCATAATATGCCTATGCATCCTGAGTTCTACAATGAGATCTGTAGTGATTCTCAACTTTAATATAGAGATGTGACCCACAGTGAGTACAGGTCACATTGTGGAGTACAAGTCACAATTTAATAATCCAAGTAAGCAAGTAAATGATGTGCCTCTGGGAAGTACCTAATTTTTATGCATGCTCCTAAATCAGCAATGGTGAGTCCCACTCCCAGTTACTTCTAATTAACACATCCATGTGCCTGCTTATTCCAGGGATTAATTTGGCTCCATATCTTGATGTATTGACTCACACAGATAGTGATTTGGCAAACACTTCTCTCCTACTATAGCAGCCCATTAATCCACATTTTCTTTGATCTTCCTGAAGCATTTTTCCTCTATTTAATGTTTCTTTTTCAGCTGAGAAAAAACAAGTTGAATAATGCTGACAGCACAGAATGGATATGAATAGCTAAAAAGACAGGACAGAAAAAAACCCATGTACATAGAGCTTATTCCATAAGAAGAAATGAAACAAATTATTTGTGATGAGAATGAGATTAGATTTAGTTAACTTGTCAGATCTCAAAATTAATTATGCACCAGCCAAGCAGATTTAACCATTCTCTCTACAAAAATCAGGGAAGTTAGATGTGTTTCACACATCATTCTGGTTTTTTAGTCAAATCTCTTTCAGGTTTGTGGATTGAAGTTTCCAGGATAATAGCCAATGGAAGGTGTGTCAGTGAGTGAGATGTCTGGAAAATTCAATCACATCTATATGCTGTGACCCAGAGCTATTGCTATGCCCTCAGCTACACAGAAACACACACACACATATACACAATTAGATAATTAAATTTCCCTATAATCTTTTTTCAATATTACATACAGATAATACAATCTAACTTGAACTAGTAGAATGTATTCTAAGAACTGCAGGTACAGTAATACTTACCAATGGTTAACAAGAATGTATGCACAATCTAATTGATGTCCAAAATGATATAAAATGGCCCCTAGAATTGTCCCATAAATTATGAATAGTGTTGAAGTCCTACATACTGTCTTAGTCCTGACTAAAATTTCTCTTAACCTCTACTTGAATAGCAGCCTAGCAACTTTTGGCTAGTGAAGGAGATTTAGGGAAAGTACAGGCAAATAGACTGATTGAGATGGAAATCAGAGAGTACCTTCATTACAATTTTAGTATAAGGACACCTGAGTCAGGCTTTTCAGAAACGTCTTTTACTATAGAGAATACATGAAGATTAAGAATGTTTACACAAAAGGGGGAAAATTGGAGATTGCTACTAGATAAATTTTTAACAAGTGCTCAATGAGATTGTTTGATATACAATAAATAGTCAACAATTAGTGGAATGGTGAACTGATGGCTAAACCCTTATGAAAAACTGAAGAAGATAATTTATCTCACTTCAGTGTGTACACATTTCTTGTTGAAGGCTTTCTATTAGCCAGAATTTGTTGCATTTCCATAAAACAAATACAGCATTGACTGTGGGCTATTAGAGAACTGGAAGGAAGCACATAGAAACACCTGACCTCAGAACAGAAAAAATACACCCAAATCTATTCCATCTCTGTTCAGAATTGGGCACGCTTTACACTCTCTCTTGTAACAAAGAGATCTATCTGAGCCTTTCCCCATCTCTAGACAATGGGGTATTCAGTGTCTTTGAGGGACCACTTGTGTTGGACCCTGTATTTTTGTTTTTCTGCCAAGGTGTTATTTCTGTCAGGAAGGTGAACAGCTATGTATGTGATTTGATGTTGAATGCACTACTCACAAAGCAACTTCAATTCCTGCACTTTACAAAGACCTTGAATCATGGTAACATCAAAATGGATTCCTTACCCCCCTCCTGAAACACCTATGACTACCACTGCATTTGTTTCCCAGCCTATGTTCAACATAGACAGGAATCCTGAATATCTTGGGGCACTGTGGCGAACACTTTCATGCTGATGTTTTCTTAGCCAGTTCCACAGTATCTGTCTATACACTTAATATGTTCCTCATCACAATTATTAATTGATTTACCCTCACAACGCCCTTAGTGCTAGCCTTATTTTTGGGATAGGAAGCTGAAGCACATGGCAGATTAGCCAAACTCACACATGACATTTGTGGCAGAGCCCAAGTGCCAGCCCAGTGCACTGTCCTTTCTGGGACTCCATTGTCACTGGAAACCATGAACTGCGTCTAAGCAAGTTCAGGGCTCTTGTGTCCTTGGGCCTTGCTGTGGGGGTTCCAGCCATCCACATGGGACCATTGTACTGCTTGTGGCCAGTGGACCACAATCCAGGGGGCTAGCGAGGGCAGCGCTCAGGAGGGGTTCCACTGGGTGCTCTGTACCCCCAGGGCACTTCCAATCCTCTAGTGAATGCAGCAGCGTGAGTTGGACCAGCTGCGTTAGTGGGTGTGGGTAGGCTGGTGCACGGGGCCTTGTCCAGTGGTCTGCTCACTCAGGGAGAAGAGCCATCGCACACAGAGCAAGAACAGCTTCCCACTAGAGCGGGTTGTGCCCAGGCAAGGTGCCCTATCGCACCTGGTGGACACCCCCATCCCGTGCTTAATTTGTGCCAGCGCTGAGCCTCAGTACCTCTAGGGCTAGCAGTTCATAGCCCCGGCACCCCAGGGCTTGCCACCTCAGTTATGACTGTCAAAAAATTGCTTCAGCCCCAGCGTGGCTTTCATTACAAATGAAGCACGGCCCCCATCGCTCTCGCATGCCTCCAGCCCCTTCATACCCACCCCCCATTCTTCTTGTGTGCCCCTCTCTCCGCCCGTCCATCGCTCCCACATGGCCCCACGTGCTCCCCATCCCGCCAGGCAGCCCTAGCCCCCGCGCGCGGCCCCAGTGTTCTCAGACCTGCCTCATCCCGCCCTTGCGCCCCTCCCCCCCCGAATCCTGAGGCGTCCCCCGCCCGGCCCTGCCCCCGATCCACACGGCCAATTCCCGCCCTCCGCGCGCGCTCCCGTGGCCCATCAGTAACGGTCGGCGGGCGCCGGGCTCTGTCGTGCGACTAATTTCCTTGCCTTACGCACGCGGCACGACCCATCCAGCCGCCGGCCAATTACAAAGCGGAGGCTTGCTCCCTGTCAGCGGGCGCGGGCGTCCGCGTGCGAAATGCAAATGAAGTGGGCGGGGCCGGGGAGAGGCGTGTGACAGGGCGGCTATAAATAGGGCCGTTGGGGGGTGTGCAGGCGGCGTGACAGGCTTGAGTGGCGGTTGAGGGGACGCGTGTGGCTGAGCGAGCAGGTGAGCGCGAGTCCGCCGAGCCGGTAGCGCCCGGCCGAGCCAGTGACAGCGGGCGGGCGGGCGGGCGCGGTGCTCCGCGGAGGGGGGCACGGCCCCGGGGCAGGGCTGCCTGGGGCGGAGCCTCGCGAGCCCGGTGCTAAACACCCGAGTGCGGAGCTCGGCGGTGCCTCGCTCCCTTCCCTGGTCACAGGCGCAGCCACTTCGTGAGCCGAAGACGCCCCGGGCTTTAATGCTCTCCCGCGTCTCCTGCCCCCGGGGCCCGCGCGGGCCCCTCGCGCCCGCTGAGCCAACGGGCGCCCCTTTGCGCGCGGCTCCGGCTCGCGCGAGCGAAGGGCTGAGCCGAAAACCGCCCGCGAGCTTCGCTGCCGCAGGGACGCCGCGCGCCCGGGCCAGGTGACGGCCGCCCCTGGGGGGAGCTGTCTGCGGCGCGCGAGCTGTCCGGCGGGAACGCGGCGCGAGCCCTGACAGCCACTTCTCCAGCGACTCCCCAAAGAAGGCTGCGGGGGGGGGGGGCTTAAGGCTAGGATTGGTCCTAAGGAGAAATCCCCACCCCGATACGTGGCTCTGATAACCTGACCCCGTGTAGTCCATGGAAGACTGCCATCGCCAGCTACTGCCTCAGAAGGAGCGGCTGGGTTTGCTGTGCCCACGGGAGAATCCATCCCCTTGGGGAAAGTAGCGTTTGCCGTGAAGCGCTGCAACTGGGCCACTGCGGGGTTTTAATACCCTTGGTAATGAGGCTCTTCAGCCCAACAGAGAAAGGGTTCAAGTGATCCAATGTTTGGAAGGTGAAGCCATGCCAATTCAGACTGGAAATAAAGTCTAAATTTAGCTGTGGGTAACTGACTGTTGAAACAGTTCACCAGGGTTATGGTGGAGTCTCCATCACTGATACTTTTTTTAAATAAAGTGTGGGTGTCTTTCTGGATTGTGTGCTCTCAAAAAATATTTCCTAGGAAGTTCTCTGGCTCTTATATAGAAGGTCAGACTAGCTCATCAGTGGTCCTTTCTGGCCTTGGCATCATGAAAAGGCACACAGGGCAAATTTTGGTATGACCTTATGTGCCTCTGAGGAAAACACACAATACAGAAATAGTGTGGTACACAACTGTACAAATTTGGTTGCAATAGCAGCCCTAACAGTTGAGAATATGTATATAACCCCCTGGCAGTAATACTGTACAAGAGAGTTGCACTGTATGTTGTCTGTAACAGTCACTGTACTACATAGTGCAAGTGAAAAAGTTGTACGTAGTGTGAAGGAGCATAATTATAACTTGTGAATTTAAAATTCTCCTGCATATAGGTGCAGCTCTGAGTCAACACCTCTACCCACATAACTGGCTATAGTCACTGAAACCAAATGTGGCTAGCCACTTGTGCTTTGCTTGCATCTTATATGAGCTTTAAAAATACAGCACTTGTTTCTGCACTTCTGATCTATATTGCTATTCACCACACTCATGCAGTACCATAGTATAGCAAATGCATTCTGTTGGTATACCTGCAGTTAATGTCAAATGTTTGTAATTGTATCAAATAATACTTATTGATGTTCAAGAAGTACTCTTTTGCTGTAATGCTAACGTAACTATTCCTAATAAAGTCAAAAGAATATTATGTCATATTAATGACTCTATTACAAGCTGATACAACCATCTGAGATTTTTAGCTTGTAACACTCCAGGAAGTCTAGAAATCTAGTTTTCTAGATCTTAAACTAGTTTCTCTAGCTTTTTGTCTAAAACCAAGATGTGACCACATGAGTGGTCTAGTTAGTATTGAGGCTAGAGGAAGTACCTAATTTTTAAAAGCAGTAGCTGTTGTCCAGTGTGCCCCTCTAAATAGCAGATGGGGAGAGACTCCAAATCTGAAAGTATTTGGAGATGTTTAGTTTAAACAAGTCAAATGTTCATGGTATTCTTTGCAAGAGGAAAGTGAACAGGCATGATGCTGACCTGCATTACACTCCTTTCAATGTCCCATGTGTGATGTGGGTTGTCCCTATTCTACAGATGGAGAACTGGGACATAGGTGAAGTGACCTTGGCTAAGTCACGCTGAGGCTGTAGGACAACAGATATAGGAACCATGCAGTCCTGATGGCCACATGTCTTGCTTGAAAGACCCTCTCCTCCTTGCATTGTGGTTGCAATAGCTATTTGACAGGCAGGTGCAAGATTGAGAATCCCTTTAAGCCCTCCTTAATAGGCAAGAGGGCTTACTACTGAATGAATGCCCTTGCTGCACCACCTCTTGCAGCTGCATGTGGAACCTACTTCAGCATTCCAAGATGGAACTACAGACCAGGTCTTGTTTAGTCCTAAATAGCAGAAAGCATCTGGTCACAATGGAAACATAAGGTGCCTTTCCCCTCAGTGTAATTGTGATTTAATATCAACTGGAGTTGAATGCTCCTAGAAAAGATCTGAATAGAAATATTTTTTCAAATAAAGCTATTTAGGCAGGTAAGCTGCAAGAGTCTGTTCAACACAACCATAAAGACTTCTAAAGGTCTGTACTAGGACTAGGCATTTATGTCAGACTTGCTGCTTGACATCAGACTGCTGAGGTTAGAAACCTATTTGCATAAAACTAGGTGAGATACTGCCATTATATGACCCTTAATATGGTTTAACTGAGTTCATGCCATCTCCTTCACAAGTGAGGCAAAATGTGCATGCATAGTAGTAGCTTAAAAATATAGCTTTGTTATGCATTGTGACTTCTCTCTGAAGACGAGCGAGAATAGAATAGTGTTTGGACTTAACTTTTATCTGACTCAAGTATACTTGCAGCTTGGGTTTAGTGCCTTACTGCTTTCAGAGTAGTAAGAATCGGAGTTTGAGCTCAATGGGGTTGTATTTCTCTAACTAGAGTGTGGTATAGTGCAGATGGAACTTGTCTTCCAGTATCATGGCAATTGGGAGATGCAATCTAATTATTTCGCTGTAAATTGAAATTTCTTAGGTCTGATCTTCAGAAGTGCTGAATTTGAACTGGCATTGTAGATGTGCAGTACCTCTAAAATTCAGGCCCTTATGTGTTAATTTCTAAGCCAAAATTATTGCCATGTGAAACAGCAGCATGTAGGATTACACTTAGCTAGCAGCTGACCTACAGTACATCTTTCACAGCAAAACTGAGCATGAAACTACTTGTCTCTCTCACAAGAGACTGAATGTCAGTTCAGGGGAAGAGTTTTTGATTGCTATAGGGATGTAGGTGAATGGCTTTTCATGTACTGTGTAGCATGAAGATACAAATAGACTAATTGCCTGGGTGTCTACCCTGTGCTCGGTTGTAACACAATGAAGTTTGACTTAAAATATTTTTCTTTCCCTTCTAGTTTCTTTGGAGACGATCAAACCCTAAAATGGCAGGCAAAGGAAGTAATACTGATTGCATGTCATGCAGTGTATTGAGCTGGGAGCAAGTCAGCCGTTTGCATGAGGTTCTGACAGAGGTGGTTCCCATCCATGGACGGGGCAACTTCCCAACACTGAAGATAACCCTGAAGGACATTGTTCAGACAGTTCGCAGCAGGCTGGATGATGCAGGCATCCGAGTACATGATGTTCGACTGAATGGCTCAGCAGCTGGTCATGTCTTGGTCAAGGATAATGGGCTGGGTTGCAAAGACCTGGACCTAATTTTTCAGGTATCTCTTCCAACGGAGGCTGAGTTTCAGCTCGTCCGAGATGTGGTGTTGCGGTCCCTCTTAAACTTCCTGCCAGAGGGTGTGAGCAAACTAAAAATCAGCCCAATGACTCTGAAGGAAGCCTACATCCAGAAGCTAGTGAAAGTGTGCACAGATGTTGACCGATGGAGCCTAATATCACTCTCCAACAAACATGGCAGGAATGTAGAGCTGAAGTTTGTAGACTGCATACGTCGACAGTTTGAATTCAGTGTGGACTCTTTCCAAATCATACTAGACTCCTTGCTTTTTTACTATGACTGCTCAAAAAATCCTATGTCGGAGCACTTCCATCCAACTGTGATTGGAGAGAGTATGTATGGAGACTTTGAGGCAGCTTTTGATCACCTCCGAAACAGACTGATAGCTACCAAGAATCCAGAGGAGATCCGAGGTGGTGGGCTCCTGAAGTATAGCAACCTCTTAGTTCGGGATTTCAGGCCCATGGACAAGGAGGAAATTAAAACTCTAGAGCGCTACATGTGCTCCCGATTCTTCATAGACTTCCCTGACATCCTGGATCAGCAGCACAAACTAGAGACTTACCTCCAGAACCACTTCTCCAAAGAAGAGAGAAGCAAATATGACTATCTCATGATCCTGCGCAGGGTAGTGAATGAGAGCACAGTGTGCCTCATGGGACATGAGCGGAGGCAGACTCTCAACCTGATCTCGTTGCTAGCACTTAGAGTGTTAGCAGAACAAAACATCATTCCTAATGCCACTAATGTTACCTGTTATTATCAGCCAGCGCCCTATGTCAGTGATGGAAACTTCAGCAACTACTACATTGCAAACTCTCCCATCTCCTATAGCCAGTCTTATCCCACCTGGCTGCCTTGTAACTAATCTCCAACTTGAGTGTTTCTTAAATGAAAGCTTCTGAAAGGAAGAAGTTGTATATGTGGCAGGGAAACCATCATTAATCAGCCAGAGGTTTTCTAATGGGAATTTCTTACCTCTGGCTCTTTTTCTTGGTGTGCAGTGTGGTCACACAGCTAGGCTCCTGGTTTAAAAAAAAAAAAAACCTTCAGGATTCTCTCTACAAAAGCCACAAAAAGCCTTATTGCCCTCCTTTTGTTAGGGAAAGGGAAGTTATGGCCTTATGTTGGAATGAGTTATAAATATTTTTGAGGAAATGGCTATCGCACATTTTGATTTAGGTTCTGTAGTACAGCTGCTTATTCATGGAGAGGAAACTGTCCATGTAAGAATAACTTGCATGGAATCAAAGACATTCTGTCCTGGAGCAGCAACAAGATCATTGTGTGCTTCCTTATTGCCTCCCCTGCTCACTTCAGTCCCTCAGTCTCAAGTCCTAGTCAACTTTTTCCATTGGACTGCTCTTGCATAAGATGTTCCCCCTAACAGCTCATGCTGTGCATGAGCATCTTGTATTTTTTGGCTATACAGAATGATTCATTGTAGGGTCACTATCCTTTTTCATGGAGGGGCTCCAGAATTGATTGGTTCCTGCAATAGCTGTATATTGCTTGTCTAGAACAGTTGAAAATTGATTTCTTGGAGTCTGACAGGGGCTGGCTAGAAATCCTCTCTTTTGGGTGCCAAGTTTCAGAATATAGTTTCTCAGTCAGATGATAAACATTCCCTAGAATGTGAATTCGTATGTACTAAAGACAGAAGTCCTTGATGCAACTAAAGCTTTAAAAATTAAAAGTATTGAAACAGTGTTTGGGTTAAAAATTAATCACTGAAGCCTGCCCTTCTAAATGAACTGGAAGCCTTTTTTTTTTTTTTTTGACTGACACATTCCTGTGAAGGGATTTCAGTATACCAATAAGAATAAACTGAACTTTAGTATAGAGGTGTGCTAATGTCCCCTTCCTCTTCACCACCAAGGACTAAAGGTATGTCATGCTTGTTTCTCATTAACTATAGGATGGGATGTGCCTATCTGGCATACTCAAAACACCTTTTCTCAAATAGTATTAAGTGCCTCCTATAAATGCATTTATTCCTGTATACCTTCAGGCAGGACCAATCTCTTCTCCTTACAGAAAGTAATCTAATCACTTCCTGTCTCAAACAAGCTGGTCCTTTCAGAGTGCAACTGTAGCACTTTTACAAGCTCATAGCATGAGATAGGCTGTTTAGAGGCTTATTGAAATTCTTCTCAAGGTTTCTTCTGTACCACTTGAGAAGAGATGTAAATGTCAATAAGTGCTAAATGGTGTAGCACAAGGACTGAAAAGGCAGAAATCAGACCATCCTGTGTTGAGTAGCCTCTGAAGTGGAGACTACACATCCCTTTTCTATGGAGGGGAGGATTGCTCTTCAAAGGGGGTATGTATCTTGAATCCAGTTAAATGGTGGGTGCTGAGTTTGCATGTCTTGGACCTTCTGTGTTAAACATCCCTGGAGGGGCTTGGGCTGTAAAATTGCAGTTTAGACATTTGGGCTTGGGCTGGAGCCTAGGCTCCAGGACCACTCCCTTCCTTCCTTCCCCCCAACCTCAGGATCTCAGACCTTGGTCTCCAGCCTGAGCCCAAACATCTAAACTGCAATTTTACAGCCCTGCAGCCTGTGCCTTGTGGGCTGAGGCCAGCTGTGGGTATCTTAATCACAATGTAGATGAAAAAAAGTTACACATCCCACCTCTTCCAGATTTTTCCATATCAGGGTCAAGAAGCTTATTGGCATGTTTAATCCATAAGATTTAGATATCCAGCAGTGAAACAGGGATTAAGTATAGTCCAGCAGAGGACCTGGAGGTCTTGGGTTTTCTTTCCCAGAAATAGAAGAGGGTAAAATCATAATTTATACATGCTAATCTTCAAAAAGACTTTTCCAATACTTTAGCATGGCTCTGCATAACTTGTATTGGTAACTTGAAGTTACATTTTTTGTTTGCACCTGTGGTGGTATTAACTGTCCGGTATTAAGCACAGGATTTAAACTTCTCTACAGAGTAAGGTAGAAAGCAAGATGAGGACCCAAATCTTCAGTAATAAAGCTAAAGGGCAAAAGCAGTGGATAGGCAACACTCTAGAACAAACTTAGAAGGCTGTTTCTTTCTACAATAAAATTCCTTTAATGCCCCCTCTTTAAAAAAAATGAAATGTTCCTCTTCCCCTATAAAAAGCAAACAGCATGTCTCAAAAGGACAACTTCAGTAAGACATGTAAAATGTGAGTATTAGTTTTAGTTACTCAGTTAGTATAAGGAGACCTTGGCTAGGTAAGAGTCCAAAGTAGAGAATAAACTTGAGCCTAACCTGAAACATCCTTTCAAAAATACCAAATAGCCTTAAGCCACTAACTTGTACAAGTGCTAAGCATCTAGCAACTTCCATGAACACCTAGAAGCCCTCAGTAAGGTTTAGCACTGTTTATGCCACCAAGTGTAAATTGAGCGCCACCTCCTGCTGAGAAGTCTTGACTTGTGCTTGACCTCACTTCTAGGTAAGGAAGCTCCTCACTATGTTCAGAAAAACTGAACCAGTTTGAAAACTTTGACTCTGTTTTTCTAGTGTTCATGTAGCTACCAGAACTGACAATCTACCTTATGTGAAGCCAAAAACTTCATGCCCAGGCAAGTAAACTTCCCCCAACTGGTGCACAGGTGCAAACCAAACTTAGGTAGTATTGGGTTCTCTAATGTTGCTAACAAGGGCTACTAGTAAGAGAGGAGAAGATTCATCTTAAGAAGATCAGAGTAGCACTAGACCTCCAAATATGGTCTCTTTCTAATGGCTTTTTAGCTTTGCAATTGTCAGTATGTGAATTATCAATATACATTCTTTATATTAACTTTAGTACTAACCCTTTACCTGAAGGGGCATGTTTCATTCACAAATAGATGTGCATATGAATCAAAAGTCTTCTCCTATGGGCTCTAAGGGATAGATCTCTTTTTAAAAAACACAACAACCCACCACTTGGCTCCTATTTTGGTGCCTGAAAGAAGTAGCCACATTCTCATGTGTACAACTCCCCTCTTTCTTTGAGAGCTGCTAGGAGCTAAGTGCTCTCTCAAAAAAAAAAAAAAATCTAGCCCTAAATTCTTACTAATTGTAGTAAATCCTACTATGGAAGATCTGTCTAATTAGTACTGCTGTATTTAACCTAAAGTCAGAAATGTGGGGCGGGGGGAGAGGAATGAAGGCCAGAAGTATGGCCATTGGGAAGCTACCCAGCAAGGGTAACCATCTAGCTATCAGAAGAATAAGGCCAGAGGAAAAGGCTGTTATAGATTATGGTTGAGGCCAGGGAGAGCTAAGCTCTGTAGCCTTATGAAACATTTTTTTTTTTTTTGTTCTAGGTGCTGGTGTAGCAACCAAATTCTGAGCTGCAGAAAAGCCTCATGCTAGATGGCTACGCTTACTGGCTAGCTTCCTGGCCTTAATTTTTTTCAGTTCGAGCAAAAATTCCCCTCCGCAATCGGTTTTCATAAAGTTAAGGTCTTAAAGCCATATCTAGTTCTGTACCAGGCTCCACTTCTCAGGGTAAGAGTTAAATACTACCTGCCGAACTGGCACTGACAACAGTGTATTCCTAGAATGTACCTTATTTCCTCTCTGCTGCCTTCACAGGAATCCTAGCCTAATGATGTGATAGAGCTAGAGTCATTAACAGTCAATGTATAAATGTGCTACCACTAGTCTAGCCTTTCTCTATTTAAAAATATTCTTGGCAACCTATTCAGTGGCTTGCCTAATGTTAAATAATTGTCTGTTTAGGCTTATGGTGTTTTTTAGCATTGGATAACATGAGAATGAGCACTGGGAAGAGTTAACTTAGGCTGCTCACTTAATTGTCTCCCTTAATGATATTAACGATGCCTTTGCAACTAGGCTTTGTGCTTCCAGTGCATGGGTCTGGCATAAGTAGCGCCTGATCATGGGGTAAAGGACTGAACTGCAATAGTTAATACCTCATGACTGGATATTGGAAGCAAAACTTGATTCCAGTAGAACTCAAATATTGCATTAGCATGATCACATCTCACTCCTGTAGGAGTAACTTCAGAAGTCTTCAAAAATGCAACATAGTCTAAATAAACAGCAGTGGAGCCACAGGAGAATGTTTACTAGTTTTGCTGGGCTAGTCTGATTTGAGACTAAGGGTGTGTCTGCATTGCAGTCAGGGGTATGACTGCAGCATGTGTGGATATACCTGAGTTAGTGTAGATCTAGCTAGTTCAGGTGTGTCTAGACATGCTGCAGTCACCCCTGATCGCAATCTAGACATAACTATAGGCTAGTACTATGTGCCCTTTTGAAATCTAATCTCTGCTCCCATGGCTTGCTTATATTACCCAATTTATGTCAGTATAACTATGTTGCTCTGGGGTGTGGAAAATTCATACCCTGGGTGATTGTTATATTGACCTAATCCAAGGTTTCGCCCTCCTGTTGACAGTGGTGTCATCTCCCATTGACATAGCTATGGCCTCTTGGAGGTGGAGTACCCGTGCCAATGGGAGATGGGCAGCATCTTCACTAAGTGCTACAGCAGCATAGCTGCGGCATTGTAAGTGTGGATAAGCCCTAAGACTTCCTATTGTATCTCTTCTCCTTTTTCACTGCCCTCCCCTGCCCCAAACTTTTTTAGAGGAAGTGGAACTACTGCTCTAATGAACTGATAATGCACATTAGAGTGCGTCCAGACACTTAGACCACAGCAGGTTTGTGCAGGGTAAATTAACACTCCAGCTTGCTGGGAACCAACTCTGTATAGACAAGCCTTTGTGACCTGCAAGTTAGTACCAAAGTGACTCAGTAGAAACTGGCCTTCAGTCTGGTTGCTTTGATTTAAAAACAAAAACCTGGTACTCTGAATGGCCCCCTGTGTGTGATCCACAAGCTACTCTGAACTGGTGTAAGGCCAGCAGCATTTTAACTTTATCCTGCATTTGAGAAGATTTGAAAAACAGAGGGGGAAAAATACAGTAGCATTCAGTTATCCAACCAGAGGTTAAAGAATACTTTTTAGGGAAGCAGGTGGTGATCCTACCTTTTAAAAGTCCTATTCACTTGTGATTTTTTTAATATATTCCTGTTCAATACTAGTGTCTCTATTAGCCACAAATGCCTAAATTTTTACCCCTTCAAAATAGAAACAACTCAGATTAGCATACCAGAATGACCTGCTGTTGGAGACAAACACTTGGTATTTGCATACTAAACATATATTTCAGGGGTTTCTGTTGCTGACCAATGGAGTAATTGCCATGATTACTCTTGACTTGCTGTTGCTTGAGAGGTTTGAAAAAGGACTTAAAATTAAGACTTTCTCTTATCCTCGTTTCTCCTTTTAATTCAAGTCTTCATCTTATCCACTCACTTAGAATATGCCCTCTCCTTTACTGAGGGACATGCCATGCTGCACTGCATCAGGATGTAGTGTTATTGCATTGTAGGAAACAATTAACAGGAAACTAGTTCCTGTCACAGCTGGCTCAGTCCAGGCCAAGTGTGGGCATTCAGAGGAACAGTCTCAGCCTTGGTGTAATATCTGATGGGAGGACTAATGTTTCAAATGCTAAAGTCTTGCTTGCCTATTGCTCTTCTCAGTAGTTAAATATATTAATCTGTCGCTCCTTTTGAGTGCACTAAAGGGTTCTTGGAAAGAAAACAGGATTGTATTCATGGACACTAGGAAAAAATGAAAGGTCAGAGTACTTCATTTTTTGTTGTTGTCCTTCCATTTACATATGAAGGACCATTTTTCCCCTGTACAAGGCATTTAGCATAGTTGTATTTCTTTTCCTTAACTGACTAAAGCAATGTTATATGCTTGCTTTAGTTGTTCTATACTTGTCCATAACAAGTGGCTTTTTTTGTTTTATTAGCAAATTATTTAAAAGCCAATTTCAGAAACCTGTCTAGGGGTACTTGGGAGAAACTGATTTTATTTTTTAATTTGAGATTTGGAGTGGGGAAGATGGCACAGCTTGGCAAAGTCTCTCTGGGGATTTACAAACATAACAAGCCCACAGTGTTGGGGTAGGGTCTATCTCAGAATGGTTGGTCACTCACTTGCGCACTCCCATGCACTGTGATCTCCAAATAGATTTATTTTGTCATGTTTAAAATAAAAAATATGGGATTTTGGACCTTAACTATGGCTTTGAGTTTCTTGGACAAATAAAGACTTATGTTAAGGACTTTGCTGTCATATTTAATACTGCTGTTTATTTGCTAAGGTCTACTTATTAGTCTGTCTAGTAACAATAGACAGGTATAAAACTAGGCAAATACTCCAAATGTCCAGTCATGTGGAACAGTGTTAAGTTTGTAGTTTGAATACATTGAAAAAAGCAACTTCATGTTACTCGTCTGCTCTTGGGTATAGTAGGTAGTGAGTACACACTGCCTTTTATCCCTAAGGGGAGGAGGTTGTATGTGCCTCCCCAACTCTTCTCTTGGAAAAGAAGTGTAGTTTAGGAGTGGTAAGGTTTTGACAAATCTTACATTACAATGGAGGTGAAATGGATCTGAGCATAACTGAGGAGAACCAACAGCATTAGAACACAAGTCCTCCTTGTTAGAAAGCAATGTCATTTAGCTCCTGGTGGACACTAGCTCATCCAGCTGGCCTCAACTGAGTTTATTCATTAACAGTTTAGGATGCACTTCCCCAGGCCCACTAGAGCAGAACTCCTATAGCTGACCTGATTTAGGGACTACCAGTATAATCTCCCTCCTCAGCCAGTTAAGCTTGTTGTAAGCTTTCTCAGTGAGCCAGAGGTAACAATACTGGTCTGTTGCTAGTCCCTATGCAATGGTCTTGTGGGGGTAGGTAAAAAAGGGCTGGAGGGAATAAGACAACAGGCTTATGCGTCCCTCACTGGACAGGTAGTGCATGCTAAACAATTTCCTGTGCTTCAGCTCCCTTGGAAGCCTCAGGAATAGCAAGGAAGAAGCAAAGGCAGGCTTACACCTGAAGAAGGTAAGAGGCATCTTGAGTAGCAGTGAGCTGATGAGCATTGGCTTTTCACTAGGGTGGGTAGGCCCAGTAAAATGCCAAGTCTATGAAGGAAACTAGAGACAACCCTCCAATGTCAGTAAATTGTTCATCCCTTCTCTCATTACAGAAAAAAATTCTAAACTAAGTCTCAAGTTTCTCCCATTCTCTGAGTGTGGAGGGACAACCTCACCTTTCTTGTCAAAGTAAGGCTCCATGAGGCACTTCAGTGCTGATGAGCTAGATCTCTCAATCAAGCATCAAAGGCTCTAAATCATGTGGAGGTGGTGGTAGTAGCTAAAAATCCAGCAGAAGTTCAACAGGAACAGGGTTTAAGCAGTGTGTTCACCATCTTCACTCTAAAACAAGGGGATCCTTTCCCTAAGGACCTACCCAAAAGACAGCAGAGGCTTGGAAAGAGCCATAGGATACAACTTATAATATCCCATGCAGCCTCTCAAGTTGTTACTCCTTTGCTAGCAGAGAGCCAGCAGGTACTAGGTCAATGTTTCATCCCCCATGTTCATTGTTGGAGTGAGGGGGGGGAAGTAGACTACCTTACAGAAGCAATCTGAACTGGCATTAGAGAACCCTCAGCATTGCTCTTAACTCATTGTATGCTTCTACAGTGTCACCTTCAGCTGCAAGATTGCAAATTATGTAGGCTTTCATTGTCCCCAACCCATCAGAGAGAATCTCCCTCATCTCAGATACAGTATGCTATCAGGAATGCTATATCAAATCATGGTTCTAGTCTGAAAATGGCTGTAAAAATAGCACCATAATATACTTCTGATAGCTGTGGACTGTACAGACTGAACAATTAATATTCTATATAAAAACATTATAGAAGAACCTATTGTGTGAGTGCTCCAGGCTCAATATAGTTGCAGTAGCTAGATACTCTGCTGGCTGATGCAAAAATAGGACAAGTCTTATTTAACTTGTGAGCCAGAAAGAACCCAGTTTAATTTTCAGATTCTGGGTTGTTTCTAATGTTAGCTGATGAGGAAGGAGGAAGCCATATTCATGTTAAGGTTGTCACTCTTGTTTCTCTTTCCCTATCACAACTTTTTGTTCCTCTAGTCAAGTTCATCAAACTGTATTACAAGGGTGCAAGAGCATTATTTGCAGCTCTGGCTACCCTAAAGAGTCTTCCCTTATTTCTGCCTCACCTCTCCATCCCACTTTTTACCTCATGTGGAATCCTCCCTCTGTCCACCTGTATTTCTTGTTGTTTTTGACTCTTTAGAACATTCTGTGCTCTAATCAGCCATTCCTGTTCTTATATGTAAAACCTTGCAACCACATTGATTTAACTTAATCCATAAGGACCAATATGATTCTGCAAAGGGAAAAAACTGCATGTATAATAAAAAACCCTAAAGGTTCAGTCTTGCATTGTACAGATGTGATGTGCTGCTATAGAAGATCAAGTAAAATGAGTGGGGGTGCTACAGATACCACTCTACAATGAGACAGGTGGTGTCACTCCTGTGCAGTAGCAGGAGTTAGGCAAAACAGCCACTTAACTGGTGGGTTTCTGTGTTGCTTCATCTGTAACTTACAGGTTTTCTCCAGGGTCAGGCCAAAGTGTACTACTATGAAAATCATCCAGCTTCAATGTAACAAAGGTATATTTCACTCTGGGTAGGTATAAAAATGAGAGAGGGGGCTGGTATTGCTTTCTTGATGCCACATCAACTAAACACACAACATACCCATACAATTATTGTGGGGGTGGGGGGGCAGATGTGATAAAACAGTCCATGACTCAGAGTATGTTAGGGTAGGTGAAGGGAGGGGCTGAAGGAGAAATGACAAACTAAAAGACTTCTTCTTCTGGAAAGTTGTTTTTTCAACAGAAAATTTATTCAAGCTTTGCTTGATTGCTTCCACAAAACAGCATGTCTTTACAGCAGTTAATTTTCAGAAACAGATTGCTCATTCTCCAACTAGGTCAGCTGGCTAGGACTCAGGGGCTATGGAAAAGGGAAATTTCTTTGCCTCCTCTCTGTGCTGCTATGAATTCCTTATGCTTCAGTTGATGGGATTCAGATGTGGTTCTTTGTGAACAGCTTTCTAATGACCTTTCATCTGCCACACATGTAATCATAAAAACCTAGCACGAAGGTGCCGTAAACACATTAGTATCTAACAATGTATGGTCCTGCCAAACCATTATTATTCTGCTCCTGCAGCTGAGCATTTTGCAGCAGGGTGTTCTAGAAACTTATAGGACTTTATGGTTTCTAAGAGTACTGGTGTAGTTTGTTTGCCTTTGTGATCAAAAGGGGTGTGTGTGTGTGTAAGGGGGGGAGCCCTAATCTTTGCTAGGAGGAGATGGGCAAGTACAAGTGTTCCTGAACATCTAATGGCAATTCCAATTACTGATTAGTGTGTTAAGGACACCAACTATGCAGATGTTGAAGTCCCTAAAAATTGAGTCTATGCAACCAGTTGCTGGCTCCAGGATAGCTCTATTTAATTCTGAGAGTTAATACTAGGAGTTGGCTTCTGTCCTATCTGGATCCTTGGGTTGGCTTAGCCTGGGGACTTCTATGCAATTCATATGCATTAGATATTTTATCTGCGTCTGAAGTCAGATGTGAAAAATGTGACTGCTCCTTCTTTGGGTCTGTGTGGTACTGAGTAATGCTGAGGCACAGACTGCTAATATAGTGCCAGTTGTGCCATCCACCCAGGCTCTGGATAGAAAAGCTCCATCTGGTGATTGATCCAGAACAGGCTTTGGTGTAAATACAAGCAGATTCAGAAGTATATTGAATGCAGAACTCACTGCCTACCCAGCCTTTCACCCTCCCTGCCATTTACATTACACAAGGGAATGGTTTGGCAAAGTGAAGTGCTCCAAGGAGGGATGGAGCCAGACCAGTTTTCTGTTCTAATCCTACCTCTGCAGCTGACTTGCTCAGTGAGCTAGCGTAAGGCTCTTAAGTACTCTTGGCCTCAACTTCCATGCTTGTAAAATGGTGTAATATTTCCCAGGAGTAGAGTATGTCTTTATAGTGCATTAAGTAACAAAAAGCTATCACTGGTAAGAGAATTGTTCTTCTTGTAATGTGGTGTACAGGATTATTTTGGGCAGTGTTGAAACTGGCAGGTGGTTTGAAATATCTTTTAGTAGATAAGGGTTTGGTTGCTGCTGAGATCCAGATGTGAGATTTTGGGAGCAGACCTGCGGTGTTTTGTTTTTTCCTGATGCAGCCACCTGGTGCAAACAAAAGAAATATTTAGTATTCTCACTTCATTTAATAGCAAAAGTCCCCAAATCTTAGATTGCCAGGTACTCCTGGGTCCTTGAATTTTCTACCAGGCTGGCTTGAGAAGCTACCTATGTCTGATTTTACCAGCACATATGCTAGTCATAATAGTACTTTGCCTGCCTATTTTACCATTCATCCAAGGATCTCAAAACACTTTACATTGGTGAATCACTGCCAGGAGTAATGTAGATTTTACAAGCACATGCGTTTCTTTCTCCTCCCCACCTCTTATTTTTCTACTGCCAGGCAATTTTTCTTAGAGCAAGGAGCAGATTTGTTTTTAGGCTTTTGGGGCCTGATCCTGCCATCCAGCTATACTCAAATTTCTAACTTCATTAGAAATTCTGCTAATGGTAAGGTAAATCCACCCTTCAGATTGGCAGATCTAATTGCAACTTCTGGTTTACTGATCATGTTGCTCTAAATCTGACCTTGAATACATCCCTATGGCTCCCATTTAAATTAGGGGTGGCTGTGCATGTGCATCCTTGAACAGGATTTAGCCCGTTGGATCAAATTAGATTTACTCCAGGGAGCAGCCTAGCCCCAGCCTATAATGGTATGTCTACGTTGGAGAGCTGGAGTGAAATTATGACCTTGGAGCTGAACTCTAGCCAGTGGTGTAAATGTTTAAAATTGCTCGTTGTTCTCCTTTCTCAATGTGCTTCTGTGATGGAAAAATAATCATTTCACAGACCAAGAAACTAAGTCATAAAAGGGGAAGCAACTTTGCCAAGCTCATGCTGTAGAAAAAGGAGTTGAACCCAGGACTCTTGACACCTAGGACCTGCTCAAACCACTGCCCATGCTAACCAGATCTGTAAATGGGCATGGTGAACTGTGCAGCTTTAAGATGAAACATTCTGAAACGGGGTAAAGGAAAAGTAGCAGGACAACTCCTTATGTGGATATCATTTGTTTATTATCATTCTAGAGATGGAGTCTGATCTTCCACTTCTAGTATCCCCTCTAGTGGAGTAGAGGCAAGTATCTATGAATGCCTGAAAGGGGAAGCAGGCTATTTGAATTAATTCCTGTTCATACCCAAGCCTGCTGCAGTGTGAGCCCTCTCATTATGGAAGTAAGGCTTCTGAATGTTGCTCCTTTGTGGGAATTAAGTTCATAGGAGCCCCCTCATGACACCCTAAGTAACTCCACTCCCGGGGCACCCACTCTCACTCTGTTGTGATTTGCCACATTGCAAAGTCACCAGCAGGACTTCTCTTGTAGTCTTTTTGGGGTGAGTTGCAGTCAGAACTCAAGATACCATTTTAGAACAGCAAGAGTTCTTCTGTGGACCAAGTCAGGCCTTATCTACTAAGCAACCTGGTCCCAGAATCATTGTACATATCAACATGTCCCTTGCAGTGAAGGGCTAAGTCCTAGGACAAGTGACATAAATCTCTGTCATAAGACCTAACTGATCCAGTGTGACTATCTTCAGGGTAGCATAGGAGCTGCTTTCTTTGCTTGTCAAGTAGTAGGCATCCTGGACTTTATCCTGGAGGATGGCTTTCACTCTGGGCCAGCTTGGTTGTCTTCTTCCCTCAGACCACTAAAAACCCTTTTTTAGTAATCAGGAAGATTTCATAAAACCAACCTGCACACTACCACTAGAAACATTCTGCAAAGCATTGCAGTTAGCCTCTTGCTTCAGCCTAGACATGCTAAGGCAATGAGCACATGCTACCAGATTGCTTGTCTCCATCTCAGCAATCTGGAGGTGCTGAGGTAATAGTCTAAGAGAGGCCAGGGCCTTGAGATCAGTTAGCCTGATGAAGGTACTGAGCCAATAGCCTCAGATGCCTGGGTTTTTTCTACTCAGCACATTAGATGTGTTGTAACAATAAGCTCTGCCTTGTAACTTGTCATCACCCTCACAAGCTACCCATGCTATGCAGGTGTCAGGGGAAGTGTATGAAAGCACTGAGGGAGAGGAAGGACTCCCTCTTCTTGGGCTTATGGAACCTAAGCTTCTCTTTACCAACCAATGAACAGGCAAGATGAAACAAGAAATTATCAGATAGGAGAATCTGAAGTGGGAGTAGCTAGTGCTGGGCTCCATGGGTTTTCCAGGCCCAGGGGGTACAGCATCCATGCCAGCACATTAGGGGTGGGGGGAGAGAATTGTCTAAACCGGAAGCCCCTTATGTGCCTCCTTTCTTTGCAAGATTCCTTGGCTGGTTACTCCTCCCTTTGTTGAAGAGACAGCACTTAGCATTTCTAACTCTCCTTTCCCTCCAGCGGAAAAGAGATCCTGTCCCTGCCTTCCATTTCCACTGCCAGAAATTAGGCTAAACAGAATGGGTCTATCAGTTGCCCCGGCTCTCCATGGGGGGAAGGGTGGGTGGGAGTATGAGAGTTTTAGTTAGATGTTGGAGTAGTCTTAATTTCCTCTTTGAGCTGTTGTGGGGTGTTACTGGGATGGTACACAGCTGCTGCATTCTACCTGAGTCAGCTGCGTTTCAATGTCAAGGGAAGTGAGTCTTGTGTAGTTTGCTTAAATGTGAGCTTTTGAATAAAAGGTACTATAAAAAGCTAAGCTGGTCTTGGGGCCATGTAAATTTAGCAGCTGCAGAATGAGCTGTGGTTCTTGCCATTTCCATCCACCTGTAACAGCAATTCATCTCCCCGTGCCCCTAATCCTTTCTTTTGTAGTTGCCACAAAATTAGCAAACAATCAGCTGCCATTCTATATGCCCTGCCTTCTTCCTCCCCCTCCAAGGAAAAGGGGGTTGCACCTCTTTCAGTGACTCTGCTACATTGCTATGTGAGTTTGCCATCTGATCCTCAACCAGGCATTTCCTAGGCAGGAGATCTTCTGAACCCAAAAGGATTTCCCAAACCAAGTAAAATAGGAAGTGGGGAAGCTGAACTTGCCAAGCACTACATGCCTCTTCCTCCAGCATTTGAGGCCCTAGCCCCTTTGGCTCCCTTGTCACCAACCAGAGGGAGGAAGTGCTCTGTGCTAACCACATCTTCTGCAGCAAGACTCCCTCCCTTTGGAACATCTCAAGAATGGATCTTAGGCAAGACGGAAACTAGAAGTGGCCAGCTGAGGCTACCAAACTCCTTTCATTGGTGAACTGAATATAAGTCTTCAGAGAGAGAAGAGGGTGTGCTAACACCTAGTAGCAGCCTGAAATACATGGGGGGGACTTTGCATAGACTTTTTTATTACAATTTATTTTGCAATATTAGTTTTTAAAACCTTGGCTTGTGTGGTTTTCTAGGCATCTCAACCTGAGCCTCTGAGAGGGGAGACCTTGCTGCAATATTCAGCCCTGGTGCCCCGCAGCACCAGAGACCTTACTGCAGGATATGAAGCCAGGGTGCTGTAGGACCCTGGATTTTATTAATTGTTCAAAGCAGCGGGTCAGACTTGTATCACTTTACCTAATTCAGTGGGTACTGTGCCCAGCTGGACTGCTGAGCTGAGGACATTTCCCCCCTCTTTCCAGATCATTTGAGAACCAGGTTTCTCAAACTCAGCTGCCCTGGTGAGTCACCACTGATGTATTTGATGTGACTTTTAGATGATTGTATATTTACACTCAAATGAAAACCACCCATCCCCCTGACTTCACATTCAGCAAAAGGGGAAAATTCTGCACTTCAGCTGTCTGCTGCTTTGACACACACACCCAACCATCCTGGCAAAATCCACATGAGGGGTGAGGTGCCCAAGACACTACAGCTGGGATATGCATTGCCCTAGCAAAGAGCCAAACACACAGCTGTTGCTGGGGCTTAAGAGCATTCAGTACTATGGATAGTGTCAGAGGTGGCATCAGCCACATCCCATGCCATGATTGGAGTCTGTCCACCTTAAATGTAGCTGTGTGTTAGCCAAGCCCACTTCCAAATTGCTGCATACCCCTCTCCCCATCCCCTATATATCTGTGTTCACACTGAGGCTGCAGGTACATGTGACTAGTGCAAAGAATTCTGGGGATGTATCCCAGAGCTCATAATGCCTCACCAAGTGGAGTTGCTCTAGGAAATGTTTTTGGTAGAACTTCTCTCCTCCTCAACCTCTTGTGCAGAACTGGTTTTAGCCTACCAAACTTAGCTGTTGCACTTCTGGCTCTGTATACTCCTCACTCCTGTCCACTTCAGCCTGGAGACAAGCCCGGGATCCAGTGGATAAGCTGTTCCTATTTGTGTGTGAATATGTATGCAGATGTTCACTGAGAGGCTGGATGGCATTTTGGAAGCATTTGCTAAAGTGTAGGAGGTGGCAGGGCTTGGAAGCAAATTAATGTATTGAGGCCTGGACAGAAATGATCAGTGCTGCAATTGCTGTGGATTCCCCATTTGTACACTGCCCCTCTGGAGCAGGAGAATCAGCACAGGGTGAGTTCACTTTGTCAGGCAGACTAGGGATGACCAACAGGGGCTCTGGAACTTCCTCATAAGGAAGCAGACCTTCCTGGAACTGTGTGAGGAGCATGCCTGGTCTCTCCTGTTGCAGAACACTTGACAAAGGGAGGCCAGTCTAGAAGTGGTTTGCAATTGCCCTGTGGAAACTGGCTATCCTAGAGTGGTACAGGTCCCTGACCAATCAGTTCATTGTTGGCAGGTAAACTGTCAATGCTGTGGAGGGGCTGTGTGTGTGGGGGGGCTTGTCAGGTGATTCTTACTATTACTTACTCATGGGTGGTTGGCATTAGAAATGTCTTTTAAATACACAGCTTTCAGAGATTTGGCTTCCCCCAGCTGCACTGGGGCCATTGATGGTTTGCCTGCCAGAAGGAGCAACTGAATATGTCCACCAAAAAGGATACTACTCCCTCGTCAACCAGCAGGTGGTTCATGGGCACCAGTGTGGGATATACTGGTAGGGGACATGATGGCAGATGCTAAGGAGATCTGGCATGTACCTGTTGGAGGAAAAAGGTACTTTATTCCCTCCAAATGACATGTTTATCAATGGAGTACAGGTGCCTGCTGTTTTGAGGGTCCCTACCTGCCCTCTCTGGCTATGGCTCATGAAATCTTACCTTGATTTGAGGACCTGGCAAATGAAGGTTAGATGACACATATCACTTTCCGGATGGTGACACTGAATACATGGCAGCCTGAAGGCAAGGTGGTGTTGCCTACAGAACCAGTTGGCTGCCAGTGTGGAACCAATTGGCTGCCAGTGTGGAAAATGCCATCCATGTGCTTGTGTCCTGCTGTAACCTCCATGTCTGTAAGGCTAAAGGCAAATATTTTTTTGCATGGAGAGGGTTCAAGATACTATTGGTTTACAGGATCCATACAAAGAACCATAAAGGGAACTTATCAGTGAGGCTGGGTCCAGGCATGCCAGGGAAATAAGCTTGTGTCCTTTCAACACAGAGGTGTGATGCTGTAAAGCTGTCCTTTGTCATAATGGGGCCTGTATTGCAGTTAGCAATTACGAACTTTTTTTAAATTCAATTACTACTAATTTCCACCATTTCTGTGACTGTAGGTTTTATGTGACTATGTGGTTTATGGAAATATAGGCATTGTGGGGTTATGAAATTTTCCACCTCTCAAAATGTTAGGACTCTGTATTCTGTCTCTTGATTCTCTTGCAAGCACTAACATCATGATCTGTTGTACAATCCAACCACTCAAAACATTTTTTTCACTCTTCCTATTTTTGTATTTAAGGTGTGTGTATGTATGTGTGCATATGCCAACCAAAGGTCATCAAAGGACAGTCTCACTGGTGCCTAAAACTGTTGACTGACGAAAACCTCCTGTTCTTTTCTCCTTGCAGAATCTCTTGCCCAAGGTGCATGTTGCTGCACCAGTGCTGTGAGCTGTCACAGAGAAGAGCTGTATTGTTTGGTTCACTGACCAAACAAGCATGGAGTTTTAAGTGCCTGTACTGACTTCAGGGCATGGTATGGGGCAGAGGGTTTGTGGTCATGGGAGATGCCAGAGAGGCTGCTACTGGAGCTCTTGGTGAAAACACCTCTTGTAGTGGCACTGGAGCATGCTCTTGGATCCTGATTGCTATCAGGATGATCAGCTATTTCTTCACTAATGCATCCTTCTCCCTATTTCTCTGTTCTTCCATCATGAATTGGTTCATCAATCTCTGCTCCCTCAGCCTCACCCCTTGCTACTCCAGAAGGGCATCAATCCTTTAGTCCAACTCTTCAAACATCTTATCCTGGGCCTGCTTCCCTTTCCTTTACTGATGCATGGCATGGTCCCTGCTATCAATGAATGGCAGTAATGGCTTAAGAGAGGTTGAAGTGCCTGCTGGGGCAAGAAAAACAATGAGAGGCCATTTCCCCCCCTCACCCCTGGGGGAGGAGGAGAAAGAAGTAGCTGGCCCCAACATACACACTAGGTGGGCATCTCACTGTTTAAAAGAGCTGGATGGAAACTGGAGCAAGCCATGTAAAAAATGGATTAAAGCCTGAGCAAGGGTATAGGAAACAGACATGTAAATTCCAGTTCATAGAGGAGGAGTGGGAAATGAGTAAATAGAAGGGCAGGAAGACAGATACAGGAAGTTGGGGGAAAGGCAGTGGAGGACTATGTAAGCTCAACAGGTACTCTGTCTTCTACCTTTGCACTGAGTCATGCCAGCTCAGGTTCAACACACACACCTAGACTGGTGCCCAAAGGCTTTGAGTGTGGATGGGGGGGAATCTTGCAGCACTATGCATGGCAAAGCTGCAGTGTACCCTTAGAAGAAGAGCAAGGACATAACAGAGTGGCTGCTAGTACTGTTCTCCCCTGCCCACACTTGTGTGAAGTGAGGCTACAGCTCTGAGGTGTAGCCCTACAGTTAACCATTTGCTTGACCTACAGGAAGTGATCATAGGCTCAGATATGCATCCTTCCAAGACAGGGTGGTTCTAGGATTGTCCCCATGTGACAGGGTCTTGTGGGACTGCTGAAACGTGGAGTGGAGGTTTGCATATGTGTTAGAAACAGAGGTGCTTCCTTGAAGAGCCTCCCTCTCTGTTGGAGAAACTTACAGGCAACGCAGGGCCCTGCAGACATAGATTGTTGGAGAGCGAGACGATACAGCCACCTGAGATCACCATACTCTTTTCAATGGTGACCTGAATTCAGGTCTCTAGCAGTGAGTGTGGGTGCACTAACCTACCAAACTTTTTCCTGTCCATCTCATTTTCAAGATGGCTTGATGCTTCCATTCATAAGGAGTGTCAGCACCTGCCTGAGCTCAAGATCTGCTGTGTCAACAGCTCCCACGCTACAGTTCTAATTGCTAACCTGAACTGAAGAAGCGAAACTCGATGCTAGTCGTTCCAAAAGTCCACTGGAGAAACTTCTTAGCAGGCACTTATAGTGCTCTCATGTCTGGCCTAGTGCCAGCTTAGTGGGGGCCAGCAGCAGGAATACTTTTTTGCCCCCACCTCATGCCACATAATAAAAAGCAAGTGGGGGGCCTCTGTGAGCTGCTTGGGGTCCTAAGCAATTGCTTAGTCTGCTTATGCTTAGCATGGGCTCTCTCTCATGGGAGTGACAGGAAATGCAAAGGGAAGTGGGCTCTCCTCCAATGTTGTTAGTGTTTTTTTACATACTCTTTGGTATTGGGGAATCTCACAAGCACTCATTAATTTAGCACCGCAACACCTCTGTCAGTGACGGAAATGTTATAAGCCCCTGTTTACAGGCAGGAAACAGAAACCCCAAGTTTCACACAAGCAGTCTCCACTCTGCCCTAACCATAAGGTCACCTTCCAAACCCCCACCATCCACCTCTACACTTACTGTTAGAGACTTATCTATACAGCTGTGTGTGTGTATGCGCCAAGCAACAATTGTTTTTTCACTCCTATCTCAGAAGCATAAACAGGCCCCAGATGAAACCTGCTTGGCACATGTGTTCAGAAAGGGGAACTGATCCTTGGTGCTTTCTCAGAACATGCAGGTGGAGCTGTCACAACAAGAAATCAGACGCGCAGAAACCCCAGCCCACACCCACTGTTCAGCTCATGTTTTCAAAAACCACAAAGGAGTTCTCTCCGCTGGCTGAGAACTAGCAAATGCAAAGCTTGTCTGTAGTCTTGCTTGGGCAACAGCATTTCCCCTCCTCTTTGGCTGTTGGGCTGAGTGCTCCCCATCCTGTTTCAATCTACTTTAATTGCTGGCAGTGGTGGCCTTGTGTACGTGAGAAGTGTTGTTATGGGCAGCTCTTTATTAACATACAAAATCTAGCAAAGGCAAGTCCCATTGACACAAACATGGTAGCCAGAGGAGTGAGTCTAAGTTCCTTTGAGTGTAAATCACACCATGTACAGCTGTAGCGTAGCCTGTGTGCTAGTGAGCAGGGCACTCACTATTTTATAAAATGTAGAAAACTCAGCTGGGAAATGTATGGCAGTTGGTGACTCTGAGCCACTATTCTGGGGACAGGTAGTATAAAAATGGGGTTACAGGCACCTCAACCATATAGGCAGCCACAAATCATTGAGTGGGACAAGGAGCTGGAGCTACAGATGATGTCAGGTCTGTCCATCTGGAAAGTCTTGTGTGCTTGGGTGTGACCATGCTGCTGTGTACTGGTCTGTCTGTGCATAGGCTTGTGTGTCTATATTCCCCAGCTCTGCCACTTCCCATGCTCTGTGTCCCCCAGACCCTTTCCCTCTGCTGCTTTCTTATGTCCTCTGGTGGTCAGTTCTCCCCAGAAAGTTTGGGTTCCCCTCTTGGCATATCCTGAGCACCTCCTCCAGTTCTAGAAGAACACTTCAGCCAGTTTTCTGGGGTCCAAAAACTCAGTTCATCTCCAGCTCATCACTCTCGTTACTTTATTGGGCGCGTAACAGCCCGTGCTGCCCAGGCCCAGATGTAGGGGGTTTAGGTACAGGATGATACCACAGTTCCAATTCATGTCACACACTGCTTGTTTATATACATCTTTCCTAGCTACTAACCTGTATACTGTTTGCATGTAAGAACTGATCACTGCAGATTGGGTAAGAACAATTGCTTTGCAGAGTGCATAAGGACCAGTTTTATCAGTTCAGGGTGTTCCTGCCCACTTTGTTTACTATAAACATGCCCACAATAGTTAATTGTTTCAGTAATTTCTTGTGCTGGCTTGCTCAGCAGTTACTTGTTTGTTCGGACTTGTCTTGTCTTAACAAGGGCCTGTTCACATCAGCTAAGTTCGCCCTAAACAGGATTCTGTGTCCTGGTGCATATCCTCTTGCATTCCCCATGAGCTCTCTATTCTCTGTTCTCTTGTCTGATATGTGTGTCTCCCCTCCCCAGTTTGGATCCAGTCTCCCTAATGGGGTGTCTCTCTCCCTCCCAGGGGTACCTTCCTCTCTCATAGTTCTCTTTATCTTCTGCCAAGGGAGCCAGGGTTTTGGGGAGGGGCTTCTTCCTCTCTTCCCGTGAGCATAGTTGGCAGGTGGTGGAACAAACAACCCTCCCTCTACTACTGGGATGCACTCTTCCTCTAGTATCCACCTAACCATCTGCCTTTTCCTGAGCTGCTGCTGAGTCTCCCTTTCTGTCATATGGGTCATGAAATGATTCATAATTATCCCATCTTCCCTGGATGTGTCATAATGAGGGAACACCTGAGAGGCCAGTTCCTGAGTGCATAGCCAAAGTCAAATGCAGCCTCCCCTCAAACTCATTTCTTGAAGGAAACTGTTACATCTTGGCTTAAGTGTGCTGTGGGGCACTGGGACTGTTGCACATCATCCTATGGTGCTGCATACCATCAGAGGGCTCCAGGATTTTGGACACCACTACATTGTAAGCCTTGTGCATGAGCGTTGGGGGGACACTTTCCATCCAAATGAGGCTGACTCTGATCCTGACACTAGGTTTTGGATTGTGAGGAGGGCTGATGCCTACAGGGGATTTGCTAGGAGCTATGTAACTGCATCATGTGACTGCTACAACTTGACAGGTGCTTTTCTTATTTAAGGTGTAGCTGAGTATTTCTGAGGGAAACAGATAATCATGATGGGTGCAGGGTCACTGAGCTGTATAAATACGAAGACACTATTGCTGTAGCTAGCTATCCCTCAGACAGAGCTTGGGAGGACTTAATGATTTGCTGGCAATATTTTAACAAGGAGATTCCACAAAAATTCCACCTCTTTGGCTTTGATAAACCCGTCTGCTTGGGGCTAACATATGGCCCTATGAGGGGGCTTTGGAATATGACTGTTCTGCCATTTAACCAGAAATGCTTTCTTACACCATGAGTATTTGGCAAGCTTGTATGGGGGCACAGGAATGGCATGCAGCAGGGCAGGTGTAACGTACATTGGCAGGGATGTGGGGCAGGAGAATCTGATACGGAACAGCAGTGCTGTAGAACTGAGATGCTTCAGCCAGAGATGAACCATACCTGCCAATAGTTGGGGGGGGGCAGAATTAGGGTAGCAGCTTCTGCAGATGTTACTAAACATGCACAGTCCATGTGAGCATGCTCAGTCCAAGCCAACCAGCAAATCTGGGTGGGGCAGGTGATCCCGTTTGCACCCCCCCGCCCCGCATGTGTCCTCTCTGGTTTCAATTCTGTACATTGGTGGGATGGGATGCCCAGGACTAGAATAGCAGGGATTGTTCCAGATCAGTTTAAATTGAATTGGCAAAGCTGTGTGGGTGAAATTTGTGCAGTGTTTGTCTGGGCCCTAAGTTGCGCCTTTTCCTGAGCATTAAATTGACTCATACATTTTGAAATGATTATTAAAAGCCAGTTCTGGTCAGTGTTGGTCTCACATGCCTTTTCCAAGAGGCCCCCGTATCTTTAGTGAGAATAAATCTCATACCCTGAGATCAGAGCCTGTCCAGGTGTGGGAATTTCCCAGCAGCGTCAAGGTGGCACCTTCTGCAAATAGGGGTGTGTGAATTCAGTCCAATTTCACAAACAAGGATAAGACAGAAACAAACAAGTCATAATTGCTGCTCAAATATAGAATGTCAAGGTCTCCAGCGAGCCAGGAGAGAATCAGAGACAAGAGAACAGGTGTCTTGGCCCTTGCAGCTTTCACTTCCCCTTTTTCAGAGCCTCTCCAGTAATAAACTCAGGGCTGACCTATGGGGCCAGGATTGACAGCTCAGACTGCACATTGAGCCTGTGCAATTAAGAATGAGATGCTTTCTTCTAGCCCACCCCTTTGCACTGCTACAAAAACGGCTAGGTCTCAGGCGAGTCCCTCTCCTGGGGCAGAAGCAGTATAACCCTCTCAGACACCACCCACTGTCTCTGCCCCAGTGGGTGCTGCTGCAGTCCAGCTCTTTTCAGCTGGTGGATGGCTTCTTGTGAGCTGTTACCAGCTTGCAGTTTGAGCAGCCCTGAGGCTGAGGCTGTCAGTCAAGGAACTGTAACCCACTCTTTGCAACCCCTCAACTGCTCTGTGGTGCCCAGCAAAGAATCCAGCCTTCAGTAGGATGAAAGATTGCACTGCTGATGAAAGAGATGGATGAAGAACTCTGGAGACTGGAGTTCTATATTGATCTCCGGAAAGAGCACAAGCTAAGAGCAGCAAGGCAAGATTCCCCCACACTAGGCAACCAGATAATGTGGGGTGAGAGGAGAGTTTGGGCTCTGTGGCCCATCTGTCCTTAACCATTATGCTGAGGCTGCCAAATGGGGGGGTCAATTAGTGCTGCTTGTCATGTGAACACATATCTGTTGGACCAAATTCATCCCAGGGCATAGGTCTTCAGCAGACCCTAGCAGAGAGCCCAGGCACTGAAAAGTTTGCTTGATTGAGACTGCCGTGGTGAAAAGTGGTCCCAATCTCCCTGCTGCTGTCCATAGGACACCAGTACTGTCCAAGACATGAGCAACTTCGGGTGGAAAGTGGTGTGGCTGGAGCTGATGTAGGTCATCCCCCAGCAGCCTCCTATGGAGAAAGTTAAAGCTACCCCCTTACATCATGTCATGCATGCTAAGAAAGGGTCATGACAGCAACAGTGCCTTTGTCCTTCCTTGGGGTGTAGAACCCAAGAATGGTGTGAGGAGCTGTAACTTATTCCTCCTGGCACCAATGGGGATGAATTGCTCATTAAATGCATTCCACCCCCATGTTAATGCAATATTAAGATGATCCAGTTTGCCAAATTTCCTCTCACACAGTGAGCTACAGTAATTACCCAGGGGACACTTTACAGCTCTCACTCCATGGCTCCATGGTAGCAGCCAGCCTTGCAGCAACAGCTTGCATGAAATGCTGGAGAAAGGAAGGAAATAACCAGCTGAGAAGCAGGCAGGGCCTGTCAAGGATGGGAGAATCTCTCTTGAGTCCAGGGCAGGGCTTAGAGGGACCTCTGCACATCTGGACCACGAAGACAAACAACAGATCCTATCTGTCTAAGATTCTATACTGCCATCTATCCTCAAAGTATCGGAATACCTTCCACCTCGATGCAGTAGTAATAGCAAAGTCCCCAGTGAACTTCCTAGAGTCTTTGGTTATTTTCTCTTCTCTGATTGGGGTGGGATTTGGGGATTTTTGTTTAATTTATTAATTTACTTTTCTAGTTTATTCAAGGTTGATTTATGTGAGGGTTTTTGTTTATTGGTCGGGGGCGGAGTTATGGGTCAGAGGGGTGGCTAGATTGCGAGTGTCATTCTGGCTACTGGGGGGAAGCCTTTTCAAAGAAAATGGTTTTGCAGCTTTTCCTGGATTTGCCTGAGCTTTGTTGGAAGATTGTTCCATAGCCGGACCTCCTTGAATGATTAGTCCACAGCTCTCATGTGCTTTGACCTGGGCTTTGAGACCTGCATTGCCCCAGAGGAGCTCAGCTGTTGCGGTGGGCCAAGGACAGTGAAATTATGTTTCTGATGCAGCTGGGGCTTGATTCATTAATTGTTTTGAAGATTAGGACTAAGGTCTTAAACTGGCATGGAAAACTGACTGGGAGCCAGGGGAGGAGCTTGAGCAAGGCAGCCTGAGCCATGGAGAAGCAGGCAGCTGGATTCTGTACCAGCTGGTGCCTGCACATCATCTTCACATTCAGTTTCAGATGCAATGAATTACAGAAATACAGCCTGGCGGTGACAAATGCCTGGATCACTATGGCCAAGGCCTCATCCAGAAAAAGGAATAAAGTTTCCTTGCAAGTTGGAGGAGAAAGAGAATGGGTTTGGAAACTGATGCTACCTTATCATCCAACTTCAGTGAGGTGTCAGACCAGAGCCCAAGGCTTCAGACAATTGATGAAGGTGGAAACAATGTCTTGGTCAGTTCTTTGATGTGTTTCTCTTTTCCAACCAGCATCAGTCTTGCCTGGGTTCAGCCTGAGCCAGCTGTTCTCCATCCTGAAAAATACAATGTACTCAGAACTCCGAATAGCATCTGTCTAGGTATTTATGTGTGCTTTAAAACAGGAGCTTTGAAGAAGTGCAGAGCACAGCTAAGTAGGAGCTCAGTCAGAGCCCTGGGTGCAGACTGTGCAGAAGCTTTGGGAGCATTCCAGGGTGTGAGCAACACACTGGATAGGGAAGGCAGTTATAAATCAAGCCTCATTCCACTGCCCAAACAGAAGGACTCAGGCTGCCCCAACAGAGAGGCAGAACCAGCTGTGTCCTGTGCTTCACTTATCAAAGTAACCAAGAGCAAATGGAGACTGGAGAATGTAGGCTCCCAATCAGTGGAAAACTCTGGCATCATAAGCTTTTCCTGTGCAACCCCCGTTGACGTTGATAAATGGGCATTTGTGGTCCATGAGGGCCTGCATAACAATAGAGCAATACCTGTGTGGTTTATGTGCTTGTGCTCTTTGAGGAGGGCAAGCTATAGGCACGAGTCCCATCAGTGGTCCTGATGCCATTAGGAAACTCCATTCTCTCAAACCCAGCATTTTACTTCAGGAATATCTTTTAATCCTCACCTCCTTGGGATAACCACATGCCAGATTGCCTCAGAAACCTCCGCCACCACGTTATCCACAGTCAACTTTCCATAAGAACATAAGATCTATCCCGTCATCTACTCCCAGCTTCTCACAGTCAGAGGCTTAGGGACACCCAGAGCATGGGATTGCAACCCTGACCATCTTGGCTAATAGCAGTTGATGGACCTATCTTCCATGAACTTATCTAATTCTTTTGCGACCCTCTTTACAGTTTTGGTCTTCACAACATCCCTTGGCAACGAGTTCCAAAGGTTGACTGTGCATTGTGTGAAGAAGTACGTCCTTATGTTTGTTTTAAAGCTCCTGCCTATTAATTTCTTTGGGTGACCCCTGGTTCTTGTGTTATGTGAAGGAGTAGATAACATGTCCTTATTCACTTTCCAACACCAAACTGGTTGGCAATAGAGCTGTAGCAGTCTGGGGTAGTCAGCTTTCAGATGGCTATAGCTACGTGCTTCTGGACCATCCTGGCTACCCTCATGCATGTGTCTTTACACTGAAAGGTCAGGGCAAGTTGCTCACAAAGCTCTGGAAATGTAGCTCTCTTCATGTGAAAGTTCTGGCCCGCTGCTGGCTATCCCAGGTCTGCATAACAACGTGATCCCACCGGTCTGTGCTTGTGGCCCTGTGCCAGAAACAACAGTCAACGGAGAGGCAACCAGTAGCTGGAACGAGTGTAATGAACTGCATCAGCTAGTATGAGTCTGCCATGTCTGGGTCAGAAAACACCACCGAAATGTCCACCAGCATCTCACAGAAGCTCGGCCTAGTTCCTAAAACAGGAACAAAAACGCAAATGAGGAAAATTCTTCAAACGACACCTTTTTCATGTGGCTGGCTCCGGTAGCTGGGAGCACACAGACCAAAATGACGATTTGGCAGGTTGTGTTGGCAGCTGTTCAAACTTCCTGTAACATGTGGGGTGGACAGTCAAGTTTTCTCATACTGCACCAAGAACAAAGGGCTAGGGGGTGCCAGGAAGTTTTGGCTATGGTTGGTTGGATTCAGGTCTGTGTACTGCAGTGTGGATGCTGGAGCCCTGGGTGTGGCCCAGGTGTGTTAGAAGATTCTTAACCTAGGGTTGACAATCAGTATAGATGCTCAAGCTCTGGGTTCTGTAACCCAGGGTCTGCTGACTCAAGTTCCACTAATCATGGGCTTACATTGCAGTGCAGACATAGTGACTGAGGACCCTGTCTCCACAAGCCTTCCAAGCCCCATCAGCCAAAGGAAAAGGCTGGGGGCAGGGCCACACTCAGCAGGGAGCACTAGGCAGAACTCACTTCCCTGTTAAGTATTTTATTATAAAGGTGTTAGGATTTTATGGCTCTTTTCGATTTCTCCAGCGAGACAGTGTGTCTGATCAGAGTTAAACATCAAGCCGTCTGCAGATTGCATGAATCATCCAGTAACTGACTGAACACGCTGCCCAGTAACTGACTGTGCTATGAATTACTTTATGCACTGCCTACCGTACTGCCGCCTTACAAGCGACTGTACACACCATGCCACAAGCAGACTATGGATCAGACAGTATCTAGCGATATGCTCTGCTCCAAAATGTACTGTCTGCACAGTGACTGTATGAACTATATAGTAACAGTATACCGCATACTATTACAGAGTCTGCACTATAAACTGCTACACTCAGTGCTCCCCAGAGCTGCACACAGTATGCAATAGCTGATGGCCTCTGCCAGATTGACTGTATGTACCATAGAGTAATTGAGTGTGTACCATCCTTTGTCCTCACAGGCTTCTCCCAAATTTTGTATCACCTGTAACTTTTACTAATATACAATTTAAACCTCCTTCAGATCCCTAATGAAGATATTAAATAAATAGTATCCAATCTATATACACCCATCTGTCAAGTCATGCTGAGGAAATGCAAGTGGCAAAACTGTTTTCCTCCTTTTGACCCTCGGTAGTTGTTGCAGGAGAGAGAGGTGATAAAACCAGAGATCATTTTTGTCCATAACACAGGAGAGCGCTATAGCTGTGATCAAGTGGCTGAGAAGGGACCGAGCATCTCCACTTGTGAGTTTCATCCAGCACTTAGATATGAGGGTAAAAGTGGCTCTAGGAAAACCCAAGCTAGCTAGCTAGAGTCAGCGCTGGTGTCCCTGAGGAGTGCAGCTGCCATGGTAGGTCAGTGCCAGAGACAGGAAATTTCTGAGATATTCATAGTGTTACCTATCAGCTCTGTGTTCTTGGGGAACCAGGGTGCAAAACCCCTACTCTCTGTGGCTCACCTGAATCCCCCCCAGCCTCTGCTTGGACCAGAAACCAAAAGCAATTAAAAGGCAGTGGGAGACACGTAAACCCCTTCAAACAAGGTTGATAGGATTAAGGCAACTCCCCTAGCCTCATCTACATCAAATATGTAAAAAGGAGGCATCTCAATTAGCACATCGAATGGCGAACAGAAGCCTCATCTACATCGAAGATGGAACAAGAATTAGCATACCGAATGGAGAACCAAACTCCAAAGCAGGAACCGCACTGAACTAAGGGATTGGCAAAGCAGGGATGCACTGCATGCTGGGAGATCTCTGCTCCTGATATTAATGAACCCACACCTGCACACACCCAGCTCTGCAGTTATCAGACCATTCTAGTTATTGATCAGCCCTAGTTAACTTAGTGTGGCGTAAGCAATGATCTCTTTAATGTCATTTTTTGTTAGGGCGTGGGTAGCTGCATATAGTGTGGTGGTGGCTCCTAATAGTAGGCAGATGGAGAGAGCTGTGCTATTGTTTGCTAGGAGTGGTTGTATTCGGATTAATAGATAAATTCCTACTACAACTATTGTGCTTGAGTGTAATAGGGCTGATACTGGGGTTGGGCCTTCTATGGCTGCTAGTAGTTATGGGTGTATACAGAATTGAGCTGATTTTGCTATTACGGCGAGGATAAGACCTAATAAGGGTATTATTGGCATCAGGTTGGAGACAGAGTAAATTATTGGTAAGTCTAGGGTATCTAGTAGAAGGAACAATCAGCAAATAGCTATAATTAAACTAATGTCTCCGATTCGGTTATAGATGATGGCCTGTATGGAGGATTCTTGGCTTTTAGTCGGGATCGTCATCATGTAATGAGTATAAATGATATAAATCCTACCTCCTCCCAACCAGTAAATAGTAAGAATAAATTGTTAACGGTGGCAAGGGTTAGTATAGCTAATAGGAAGATTAGTAGGTATTGGGAAAATGTAGTACATTGCTTATCTGAAGCTATGTATCAGTCTGAGTATGCTACGATAGTTTGTGTGATAAATAGGGCAATAGGTATAAATGTGGTGGAGTCTATATCAAATTTACGTTCAAAGTGATATTAAATGTGTCAGATTTAAATAGGGTGGCAATAGTATAATCGTTAATACAGTAGTATTTTAGGATAAATAGTAAGATGGAGATGGATAATGATATTGTAATGGCTTGTTTTGGGCTCCAGATTCATGTTTTTAGTGTGGGGAGTAGTGACAGAATTAATGGTATGGTTAGAATGAAGAGTTGTAGTAGGTATAGTGTTTTTAGGTCAATTGATTGTTTTTCTGCTGATCTATATTTCTAAGGAAAGAAGATCCTTGCAATAATAAGGCAGAATTTGTAACCTTGAGGGGCTATTGTGGTGGGTAACCATGCTGTATCCTGTAACCACATGGTCTTTTCTGAGTGCTGAGCAGCATCATGCAGCAGGACAAATCTCCAGGGTGTGACATGGTGTCAGCGTACAGGAATCCAGAAGCTGCCTCTCTGGGGCAATGCTGTCAGCTTCCTAGAAAGACGGGTCTGATATTAATGACATGCTGCGATCTTTTAGCTGAGTCACTGTCTAAGAGCTTCATAATACAGAATGCCTGAGACTCAGTGACCAAGGCAACACACCACTGAGTCGGAGACATAACTGTGAGATTAGATTAAAAGTTAGCTATTTTCAAGGTTGTTGATATTAAGTCCTGGAGGAAAAGATCCCGAAGTGACCCTGAGGGGCAGGCATACTGTGTTCTCATCCAGGGGAGCTCCCTTTTCTTAGCATTGACAGTACTGGATGAGACCATGAGGGTTAGTATAATTTCTCTGGCAATAGTCACTTGGCAAAACTCCCTCCTATGTAAGACTTGCTGTTTTCATAGCTTGCTGGATTACTCCTGAAAGATGGGGAAAAGCAAGCAGGGAGAATTCCCACATTCTCCTGGGCAATTCCATGCCCAGTAACAAAGGCAATACTGAGAAAAAACACAATGAACCTCTAGGGTTGGTGCTAGTAGTTGAAATTAAATTAAATTAAAAAAAATGCAGCTAATTTTGGGGCCCTTTCACGGGTAGAACACAGCTATCCAAACACCCTCTGCTTCCAGGACACTGTGTCTAACATCAAAACAAGTGCCCAGAGGCTTGAAAGAGACTGTCCCCTCTCCACTGGCCCACACTACCTTGCAAGCCTTGTTTAGAGCTAAAGCATGTCATTTTTCAGGCCTGAACATGGAGAAACATTGTTTGAGGAGTGCAGGAGTCACTAATACTTTCCATGCTAAAGGCCATCTTACTCAGTGTTGGGAGTCACTTCCAAGAGTATAAACAAACTGCCAAGAAATATGAGGGAAACATTAAGAACAACAATTTGGAGCAAGAAGTTGAGATGAAACTAAGAAACTTGTCATTCTGCTGGTCTGGGACTCAAGTCTTTAAAGTTGGCAGAGCTCAAGAGCAGCGCCTAGTAGCACAGAAGAATGAGGAAGCAATTTTGAGGTGCTGTGCAGAAACCGCGTACTATAAAGTAAAGGTGTGTTTTAATGAAAGGTCAATAGCTGGCTCTGGAAATATTTTATCCTCCCCACCTGGTAGGAATATGAAAAATTTCATGTCAGGATAAATCAGAGATTAAAGAAACAGATTAAATGGCACTGGAAGCACCTACAAGACAGTTATGCCGCACTTACTCTATTTTGTAAAGTGCTTTGAGAGTTACAGATGAACATTGCCATAGAAGAGCTGAGTATGAATTTTATCACTATTACCGTAATTGTGTCAGCTGGAAGGCAAGTTTCAGCCACAACCTGAGACAGGCAATGTTGTATCTTTTCTGAAACCAAATTTGCATGGTACTGGTCAGACCTTTCAAGGACCATGAATAATATAAATAAGGCAAACAATTTTTTATTCTCTCCCTGCTATACCTTACAATAAATAAGTTTTTTTTAAAAAAACAACTCCTGATTGAATCATGCTGAGTTAAGACCAGATCCTTGAAGAAACTATTTCTGAAGTGAACATTACTTAATGTACTTTCTGAGATGGAGTGACCAGAACTGAACACTGTATTTCAGGTGAGGGCAAACCACTGGTTTATAATATTATAATATTTTCTGTATTATTCTCCATCCAATTCTTTATGCAGCCTAAAACTGGTTAACTTTTGTAATCACTGCAGCAGAGGACTTCACTGAGCTGTTTCTGGGGATGCCCAGATCTTCTTCCTTAATTGGTACAGTTAAATTAGAATTCACTATAGTGCATGAGTAGTTCAAATTATTCCCTCTAACATGCACTACTTTGCATCGTCAAAAGTGAATTTTATTTGCCCATTCTCCTAACTGAAATTCCTCAAAGTCTTCCCTGCTCTTGACTACGTTAAATAATTTTATCATCTGCAAATTTTGGCACTACATTGCTCTCCCCCTTTTTGAGTTCATTCATAGACATATTAAATAATACTGATTTAATAACAGTTTTGTACTGCTATAAAATATGGGTTTCTGAACAGATATAGTTAACCCCTAGATTTTAGGCAGTTATACGGGTCTGAAGATGCTTATATTGGTATAGCTTATAACTGATAAGTTTTAAGCCAATGTAGTTAAATTGGTACAAAAACTGTGTGTTGCTCAAACATATATTTCTTTGTTATCCTTGTGCCTGGGACATTATCAAAGGCCTTTTGAAAGTCCAAATAAATGCCAACTAGTTCTCCTTTGTCCACTAATTTATTGACTCATTCAAAAAATTCTAATATATTAGTGAGGAATGATTTTACTTCACAGAAGACAAACACTGGCTAGATCCTACCATATCATGACCTTCTTGGCATGTTATTCAAATTTTAATTATCGTCTCCACCAATTTGCAGATGTACAGATGTAAGGCCTTGTCTACACTAGAAAGTTTTGTTGATGCAAGTTACAGTAATAATCAAAAAGAACTGTAATTACAATGTTTGTGCCTGTCCACACAGGATTCATTGTATCACCGAAGTGCATCCACAGTTGGTGCTCTAGCATCAACAGTTAGAGCCGTGAACTGTGAGCAGCTATCCCACTGTGCAACTCAACACCTTGTGCCTCTGAATTGTGGGAAGGCAGAGAGGATCTCAATGCATCATGGGTGTGGGCTTAACGTCCCATGATGCAGTGATTTCCATCCCACCATTCCGTGGGTTTCTGACTGCGTTTCGTGGCATTTTTCAACAGCCCCAGTTTCCTGAGCACCTGCCATCTCTATCTGAAAGGATGGATCCTGCACTGCTCTTCACTGTTATTGTCAATGTTCTGAACACATCACAGCTGGTCATGCAGAATATCATGAGCTCCTCATCGGAACTGGAATCTGGGGTGCCTGACCTGCAGCGTGCCATGCAAAGAAACAATGCCAGATTACTGTTTGCATTCATGGAGCATCTGCACACGGTGCACCACTACTTTGGGCACATGAAACAAGCACTGAATAGTGGGTTCGCATTGTTATGCAGGTCTGGGATGATAAGCAGTGGCTGTAGAACTTTCAAATGTGCAAAGCCAACTTTATGGAACTGTGTGCTCAAGGACAGTGGCTCAAGGACACAAGAATGAGAGCTGGCCCTCTCAGTCGAGACGCACGTAGAGATCACCATGTGGAAGATGGCAAATCCAGACTGCTACTGGTCGGTTGCTAATCAGTTTGGCATCGGGAAGTCCACCGCTGGAGCTGTGTTACTATAAGTATGCAGGGCCATTAATTGCATTCTACTATGAAGGACTGAGTCTTGGAAATATTTATGAAATAGGGAATGGCTTTGCAGCCATGGGATTCCCTAACTGTGGAAGAGCAATACCTGGCGCACACATCCCAATTTTGGCCCCAACCATCTTGCAACGGAGTACATCAATAGAAAGCGTACTTCTCTATGGTACTGCAGGCACTTGTGGATCATTGTAGGTGTTTCACTGACCTCAACGCAGGTTGGTCTGGGAAGGTGCATGATGCACGCGTCTTCAGGAACATTGACCTGTACGGAAAGCTGCAAGCAGGAACTTTCTTTCCAGACCAAAATGGGGCTGTTGAAATGCCCATAATGATCCTGGAAGTTCCAGCCTACTCTTTACTGCCATGGTTTATCAAGCCTTATGCAGGCAATCTGGATAGCAGCAAAGAGTGCTTCAATAACAGGCTGAGCAGGTGCCGAATGACCATTGAATGTACATTTGGCAGATGAAAAGCTCGCTGGCAATGCCTTTATGACAGGTTAGACCTAAATGAGGAAAATATTCCCAAGTTTATAGCTGCCTGCTGTGTGCTCCATAATATTTATGAAATTAAAGGTGAAAAGTTTCCCCCTGGGTGGAGCACAGAGGTGGATTGCCTTGTGGCTGAATATGAACAACCAGATGTCAGGGCTATTAGAGAGACACAACAGGTGGCCATTTGAATCAGGGAGGCACTGAGGAACTCTTTTGACAATGAGCACCAATAAGGTGTCTTTGTAAACAGCACTGTTCCATGCTATAACTGCTATCCAGCTTGCACTGTGTATCAATGTAATGTGCAACCACTGTGTGCAAGAGACAAATTAAATATGCATATTCTTCACAGAGTATGTCCTTAATAAATAACAATTATTCACAACACACAAGAAAGGCTGGGCTGGAGGGGAGAAAGCAGTGAGGAGCAGTGTGAGCTATGACACCTGGGTGTAAGTCCAGCTATCGTTGTGGAAGCTGTTTGAAGAGGTGGAGTGAATGGGGTACCAAGACGGGCCGGGAGTTTGGTAAAATGTGTGGATGGAGTATGGGGAGAGCATTGAAAGCAGTTCTATGTTGGCTACAAGGGGGGGCGAGCATGCATGAATTCAATCTGAAGGGTTATGAGTGACTTTAGCAGCTCTGCTTGCTCCACCATGGCTTTTATAATGAGCTTGTGACCTGCTATCACTTGCTCCTGGTTTTCCTTCACTCATTATTGCGAGTGCAATAAAAGCATTGATGCATTACTGTAAAATACACCTCTTTTTCACTGTCCCCTGATAAGCGCACAGCTCGACGATCAACCAGAGCATGGTGAGTTGTGCCCGGGGGGAGAAGGCACTCAAGCTGGCTCTGGGTGGTTGTTTGGGGGTATTGATGCAGATAGATAGGGACAAAATTTCAAATTGTGTCACCATTTTCCATTGGTGGAAGCCATAGAAGCTGATATCTCATTCCTGAATGATGCTAGGGATGCTAGGGTGCATCTCCTCCATGCAAGCAGCTTCAAACTGGGTCCTTATGCTGCTCGCCTGTGCGCCACTTTGGTCTTTGCATAAGTGATTGCCGACTGGTGCGGGAAAGTTTCCTACAACAGGGGAAGAAACAAAGCAGTTCTGCCAAGGAATCTCTGGCAATGGATTGACAAATACTTCCAGGAAATTTTCCTAGAGATCTCTCTTGAAGATTCCCATGAAATCGCAGTGTGCATTAACACACTTTTCTGCCGCACTGCCTAGCTGAACAAGGGAATGGGAAACACGTGCAAACTACTCTTGTGCATTTCTATCTCTTCAGCCAGCTATATAATGCAACCAAGCAAAGGACAGCTGTACCGCATGTAACTGAGCAGCATCAGTTCAAAAAAATCTTACCCGAGTGCCCCTCTCCTGCATCCTGCACGCCCAAGCTGGAGGGCTGGTACTTGTTTGAAACTTCCTGGGTTGAGAAGAGGTCCTGGCTCCCCATTTCAGCAAATGACCCAGTCCCCTGCTCCACACTGTCCTCCAACTTGACCTCCTTGCCCATTACTTCTTCGTCGGGATTGAGTCTGCTGTCCGCTGCCTCCAGGCCTGTGGAAGTATCCACAGGTCTCTTGGTGGTGGAGGTGGGGTCGCTGCTGAGAATGGCTTCCAGCTCCTTATAGAAGTGGCAGGTCTTTGGCTGTGCACCAGAGCGATGCTCTGACTCCCTAGCCTTTTGGTACCCCTATTGCAGCTCTTTGATTTTCAGCATGGCACTGCAATGCGTTCCATTCATAGTCCTTCTCCGCCATTAAAGGAGAAATTGGACCATACATATCAAAGTTCCTTTGGCTGGAGTGGAGGTGGGATTGCAGAGCTTCCTTTCCCCAAATGCCAGTCACATTCAGAATCTCCAGTGTGCTCCAAGCAGGAGAGCATTTGGTGCATGGAGCCGCCGTGGTCAGCTGGGAAGATGAGATGTAAGTGGTCCACGCCAACCAAGCAGAAAGTGGAATTTCAGACATTTCTGGGACTTTAAAGGGGGAAGGACAGATGGCTGCAGGTCAGCAGAGTTCAAACTGATGGCCAGAACAGTCAGGATCGGCATTGTGCAACATTTCCTGGAGGTCATTTACTGCAACATAACCGAGTGCATTGTCTACATTGATGCTTTGTCACTAAAAGTTAAGCAAAAAAATTCTACGCCTTTTGTTAAGGTGGTTTTATTTCATCACAAAATCAGGGGAGTGGGGCAGGGGGGGGTTTGCCGCGTGTACACCACCACTGTTCTGGTGCAAAAAGCTGACTTTGGTTGACAAAAGTCTCTAGTGTAGACCAGGCCTAAGACTTATTGGTCAGTAATTCTCCAGATCTCCCCTTGTGTTAAGTATAGGTACAATATTTATTAACAATATTGGCAGCAAATCATTGGGAAAACAGGAGCTATTATCTGCCTGTTTTCATGTGTAAAAACCTTCCTCATTTCCCTTAAAGGTGACGTATATAGGAAAAGAAAACTGTGATAGATAAAAAGACCTGCAAAGATTTTTTTCCCCCTCTTTATTTTTCACCTTAGAAATCTATGCTGTGTCTACTCTTTTTTCCCTGGAAGACTCTGCGGATAACTGGAGAACTAAGAGAATTATGACATAACCTAAATCAAGATAGAAAAACCTGAGCAACTGAGAGGAGAAAAGATTTTTAATCAGATTTTTTGAAACATTTTGTTTTCAGTTGGCTTTCTTAACAAGGAATATCAGGAATAAACAGGAAAAACTGGAAGTATTAGTACATAAGATAAATTCTGACTTCACTGGCACCATAGAGAATTGGGATAAATCTCATAACTGGAATGCTGGTACAGTGAGCTAGAGCTTGTTCAGGAAGGACAGAAAAGGAGTAAAGGGAGTAGGTGTTGCAATATGTCAAGAATATATACACAAAAAAGCATATTTTAATCAGACTCAGAGAAACTGATAAGTAAAGTACCATGGGTAAAAAAATCTAAGGGAAATTCAGAAAAGCTGGCAGATTCTTAAGGAGGCATTATTAAATACACAACTGCAAACTATCCTGATGCAAAGGAAAGATAGGAAGAATAGTAAGAGGCCAATATGGCTCCATCAGGAGCTCTTTAATGACTGGAAAATAAAAAATGAATCCTACAAAAAGTGGAAATATGGTCAAATTGTTCAGGAGGAGTACAAAAGAATAGCACAAGCATGTAGGAACAAAATCAGAAAGGCTAAGACACAAAATGAGTTACACCTATCAAGGGACATAAAAGGCAATAAGAGGTTCTTTAAATACATTAGGAGCAAGAGAAAGACAAAGGAAAGTGTAGGTCATCTACTCAGCAGAGAAGGAGTGCTAATAGCTGATGACAACAAGACATCTGAGTTGTTTAATGCCTGTTTGGCTTGAGTCTTCACTAGATACTCCAGCTACCCAACACAATTAATATTAACAACAAGGGGGAGGGAACCCAAACCCAGATAGGGAAAGAATAGGTTAAAGAATATTCAAATAGATAGGGTCTGATGAAATTCATCCTATGGTATTTAAGAAATTAGCTGAAGCCATCTTGGAACCATTAGCAATGATCTTTGAGAACTCATGGTGGATGAGTGAGATCCCAGAGGACTGCAGAAGGGCAAAGGCAGTGAGACCTAAGAAGCCTTGGATGCCAACTGGCAGAGAGCACAGTGGGTACACAGGATTTACAGGGATTCCCCTGGGTTAGATATCTCCATAAGGAGTTGTTCATAAATTATGTAACGCATTAGGGGGTGGGGCCTTAATTTTGCTTGACAGTTTGTTTCAGTGTTACAAGAGGGCAAGTGGATCCTGAACATAATCAACTAATTCATTAAGTAATTTATGAATAGCCCATAATAGTTCACCAACAAGTGGAATGTGAGGTCTCTACTGAGAGCCAGTAGCCACTGGTTTCCATAATCATTGTGAAATGTACGTACACATAACATTTAAGGAGTTGTGTACTTATACTAAAAATTATAGTCTGATGTTCTTGGAGTTAAGGCAGATCACCAGGAGGTGACATACCTCAAAACATTCCTTGCAGGCAGGGGTAACAAATACCTATCTCCCTGTCTGGCCATTTGTGTATTGTATGCTTCACACTGTATGCCTAGTTGCATACAGTGCCTGCTGTGCAATGAAAGTTTGCAAAATCTACAAGAGAGGAAACCTACAAGATGAAAAAAACAACATGGGTGGGTCCTTTTTACAAATAAAGAAAAAGGTTTATTCTGGTGTATCTTGGAGTGCAAGGAGACAAATTGAATCCTTCACCTGGGAGGCAAATTGACAGCATGCTTGTCTCATGAAAGGAGAGAGGGTCGTAGCTAGCTTGACTGTAAAACTCTGCAGGGATTTTGTGTGAGCAATACTTTATAGACAGGAAAGTCTCTAAATTTGGACTATAGAATGCATGTTATGATTTTATTTTTGTATGTAGCCATTTGTATCCAATACTTCTGCTTATTACTACTTGAATTTCTGTGGTTTATTAAATAAACTTACACTTGATTGCACTATTACTATATCTAAGTGCTGTGAGATAAGCAGAGCAGTGATCTGAGGTGGAACTGGTGAGGTGGGGGTGCAGTAGCCCTGGAGCTTCCTGAAGCCACAGGGTGTTCCTTGTGATGGAGGTGAGTCTGATCTCCCTCCAAGAGTGGCCAGACAGAGGAAGAACAAATCCTGTCCCTCCCCAGCCTGGAGACTAGCAGCTGGAGCCCAGGGAAGGGTAGGAGCCCCCAGGTGGGGGTGCCTCCAACCCTGCCCTTCCCCCAGCCCTCCAATAGCTAGATTTCATGGGGTGGGCTTATTTCACGGTCTGTGACACATTTTTCATGGCCATGAATTTGGTAGGGCCCTATACACAATAATTTCCACATGCTAGAGGGTATCTCTGCATTTCCTGTTCTTGGGGAAGAAAGACTAAAACCCTTTAACTATAAGTCTAAAAGAGAAAAGGATGGTGGCAGCAAAGGTATGAGATAAAGAATCACCAAGTATATAGGTGTAGATGTGGCAGCTGTTTACCAGAGGGGAAGCAGGTCATCACAGGCATATTGCGTCCTGAAAAAAGAAGACTGAGGGAGACATAACACTCTTCAAATATGTTCAGGCTGCTATAAAGAGGACTGTGATCAACTTGTTTTCCATGACCACTGAAGATAGGACAAGAAGTAAGGGACTTAATCTGTAGCAAGGGAGATTTAAATTAGAAGATATTAGAAAAAACATTCTACTTACAAGGGTAGTTCAGCTCTGAAATAGCCTTCCAAAAGAGGTTGTTAAACACCTGTCAGAGACGGTCTAGGTTTTCCTGGCCCTGCCTCAGCACAGAGAACTGGACTTGATGACCTCTCAAGGTCTCTTTCAGCACTGCACTTCTATGCACACCTATTTAACTCCTATGCTTGACAAACAGTTGGAAGAAAATCTCTCTGTGTAAAATTCAACTGTGAATTCCCTTCGTTCAGAAAATGAGAAGCTTCCATTTGATTTCTCTGCTCTTTCAAGGGATGCTCTGACAATAATAGGGAAGGTGATAGAAATATTAAGAACATCAGGCAGGATTTTTAAAAAATCCCCTCAGATAAACAGAACATTTAAAAACCCTTCTAGGCTTTTGTTCAATATAAAGAAAGACGAAAACCCTATATCATTTCCCTCCCTCTTGGCAAGCTGTCTTTATCCTTTTGCCACCATTATCTTCGTTTGCTTCATTGTTGCCTTTCTAATTTCCCACCAGCCTTAAGTGACTGTCACAACAATGTCACTGCCCGAAGGAGTAATATCTCAGCAGTTCAGCTGACTAACTCCACAGCAGTGTGTATTTCTCTACCTTTGGGAGGCCCTTTCCTTTTAAATGTTGTATTTTATAGCTTGGGGAAGATTCAACATCTCTTAAAGAAGCTCCTGCCTGCATATCCTTTGAATACACAGGTATCAGCAACATACTCTCAGGACATTACGCAATCAGAAATCAGTAATACTTTTTCACTATCAACGCAGATTTGGGGTGTTACTGAATAAACTGAGTTTGGGTGAACTTTGAGAAACAGTCCATCAAAAGCTTGGCTGTGGGAATAAAGTGCTCTTGCTGCGCCCCATAATTCATCCCCCAGCAAAAGCAAAAACAAAAAGAGAGAGACTGACAACTTACTGTGCAAGGTTATGGCAGCCATTCAGGGTCATTTATATCAGCACCAACTCTTAAAAAGTTTGACCTTAAGTAGCTGTTTGACTTTCCCCTCAGTCTTGGAGCTGGGATTGTTTTGTTTAGAATAAACACGGGTTTCTTTGAACTTTTTGGTAGGCAGACCATCTGGTGTGTACCTTTCCATTCTTCAGACCAGATCATGGCTTCCTTTCAGAGACAGTCTCAGGTGTGCGGAACACGGCAGAACTTGGCATGCCTGGCCCTAACTGTGTGTACTAACCGAAAGGAAGAGAGCATAAAACAAAAGGAGCAAAGCAAATATTTGAGGGCTTAAGACTATGTATGGCCACTAAGGGGACATTTTGAGCTGGAACACTAAAAATAAAAGTGAAACCAATGCAGTGTAAATAGCAGGAGAGGGTGAGATGCCCGAATAGGTACATAGCCTCTTGGACAGGTATGTACTCAGGCAGCTAGCCCCTCCTGCAGCTTGCACCAACATGGCTACATTATGTTTAATTCACTAACTCGATCAGATAGCACAGGCATGCCTCCTCGAGCTGTAATTGACAGCTCCAGCTTGAAGTGTAAATGCACTAAGGCTATGACTACGCTTACGACAGTGTGTAAAGCACAGGCACTCCGCATGTAGCTACATGCCACAGTGAAAGGCAGGTGGCATCCACACTTGTCACTGTAGCTAGACACGGAGGTAAAAGGGTCTGGCAGCAGGGAGGCAGCGGGGAAAAGCTCCAGCAATGGGGAGGGAGCAGGACACTACACTGCCAGAAATAGCAGTGTACACCTAGGAGGCACTGCCTGGGCATGCAGAGAGCCATGTAGGGCATATATACCCTGGGGCTTCAGGCACGTAGGGCATTGGCCTAAGCAATGCCTCTCCCTCTACACTGCTATTTATACTGGTACTAGCTGGGTATGCAGTGTCTATACTCCGCACGCCACCGGAAGTGTAGCGCTACCTTAAATGATGATGTTATGTGCTATTGGTCAGGCAAACTGATTGGGATAAAAACAAGAGAAGATTTAAACTCCCCCCTGCTATGTCTTTCATACCCATAAAGAAGCTTTATATTATCTGTGGCCAAGAGAGAGCATGGACCATATCCTCTCTGCTACGTGTCACATCAACCCTGCCTCATAAATGGCAGCTGCTCCTGCAGGCAGGCAGACTCCTTCAACATTAAAGATGCAGTACCGAGAAAATAAAATTAAGAAAAATACCATAGCTCATAAAGACTTGTCAGCTGGGTTCAGTTGGAGTTGGCTAGAGCCTGAATTTCAGAACAAAATGGAGCTGGATGTCTCTTATATGCAAGGAACACTCTCACTGTTAGCATAATTCATGTGTTTTTTATTCTATTGTCTTGTTATAATTAGTGTTCAGTTAAAGTCACTGTAGTTAATTATTTTTATTATAATGGCATTTAGGGTCATCGGTCGACAGACCCCCATTGTTCTATGGGCCCTACTGTTAAACAGCAAGATTGGCTTATTTGGATCTGGAGATATCAAGAAAATCATTGGTGATGAAAATGGGATCCTCTGAAACAGTGAAGCAACAGGAAGGAGGAGGTTAAAGGAAAAGAAGAGCAAGTAAGTATAAAGAAAAGTTAAGAAGGCCATGGAAGGGGGTGGGTGGGTTGGTTTCTTCTTTGATGATATGGGAGAGGCGTTTGAAATTTCTATACAAAAGCCAAAGTAGTGTTTGTATGCCTATGATACCAAAGACAATTTCAAAGAAAAAAGAAATGTTCCTACCCCTGGTTAGAAATGAGTTGTTTGCAGTCCTTCAAAGACATGATTTCCTGAAGATCCAGGTGAGATGGACAATGAAGATGTGACTGAAATGCTAAAAAGCACCTTGGAACCCAAACAAAACTTCCTGATGAAAAAGTTTTTTGTTAAGAAAACAAGGAGAAGGAGATAGTATTTTTTTACCAGTCTTAAAAAGCTGCCCATGACGAGTAATTTTGGTAACAATCTGTGAGAAGCCATGGTTAGGGAAGGACTGGCTTGAGGGAGCTGCTCATTGAGAAGCATCCAGGCGGCCATAATAGGAACATTATTGCATGCTAGAACTGCGGGAGGTCTGTGCAGAGTATATATGCTTGCTCATGCTGCCTGCCCAGTTGGTTAGGGGGTCTCTCAAGTGGGTAGTTAGCTGGGTTTACAAAACCGGGACTGAAAGCTGGGACACGTGGTTATCCAACTTAGTTTAGGAAAATAACTTGTATGTCCCAGTTCACTGTTTCCCGTCAGTGGATGGGATGACTGGAGGCTGATCAAACTGTTGGAGTCTCTTGATGAATGCATTGTTTAGAAGCTTGGGTGGGCTGCTTCTTATTAGAGCTAGTTACTATGCCAAAAGAAGAGAACATTTCTCTGTGATGTTCATTCTGATGGCTCCATATCATAGAGGTCTGGAGTTGCTGAAAAGTTGAAGGACCATCCCCTTTACTCCAGATTTGCCAGTATCAGCAAGCCAATGCTGTTGTATGAGTGTATGGAGTGCAGACAGCTGGAAAGAGAGTCTCAGGGCAGCACAGCCCCCCAAATCTTCAGTGTTCCAATGGGTACAGTACACAGACAGTGAACAGTGAAGTTGCATTGTTTACAGATGATACAAAATTACTCAAGATAATTAAATCCAAAGCTGGCTGCAAAGAGTTACAGGGCAATTTCATAAAACTGGGTGACTGGTCAACAAAATGGCAGATGAAATTCAACACTGATAAATGCAAAGTAATGCATATTGGAAAAAATAATCCTAGCTACACATACATAATGATGGTTTCTAAATTAGCTGTGACTATCCAAGAAAGAGCTCTTGGAGTCATCATTCATAGTTCTATGAAAACATCAACTCAATGTGCAGCTGTGGCCAGAAAGGCTAACAGAATGTTAGGAACTATTAGGAAAGAGAGAGAAAATAAGACAGAAAATATCATCATGTCAGTATATAAATCCATGGTGTATCCACACCTTGAATACCGTTTCCAGTTCTGGATGCTGTATCTTAAAAAGGATATAGTGGAACTGGAAAAGTTGCAGAGAAGGGCAATAAAGAAGATGAAGGGTATGGAACGACTTCTATATGAGGCAAGATTAAAAATATTAGGGCTGTTCAGTTTAGAAAAGAGATGATCTGGGGATATGGTGAGAATTGTAAAAGCATGAGTGGTAGGGGAGAAAAGTGAATAGAGAAGTGTTATTTTCCTTCTCCCACAATACAAACACCAGGATTCACCTGATGAAATTTACAGGCAGAAGATTTAATACACACACGAGGTAGTACTTTTCCACACAATGTACAATTATCCTGTGAATTCTTTGCCATTGGATGTCGTGATGGCCAAAAGTAAGGGTTAAAAAAGAACTACATAAATTCATGAACCTGAGTGTGAATTTATATTGACTCAGTACTAAGGCTCTTTGTTAGCTTAAAAAATATTCAATGCCAAAGTTTCTGTGTTAACCATTTGATTCCAAAAAGCGTTTCTCTTGCTGATCATCCTACTGTCATTCTCTAGTAAGAAGCATGCTGACTGGAATCATTTCATTGTGACAAATCAGGGATTAATTTGGTCAAGCCAAACTACATTATTGACAGTTCTCTGAATTTCTTGGGGGGCCATTCCATTTGTATAATTCTCGCCATCTTTCTTGGATAACTACACTTGTTTAACCCAATCTGGCATTTATTCTTCTTCAGTTTAAGGCTCTTTTTTTTTCAAACCAGTTGCAAATGTAATTGAGGGTTCATCTACACAGGAAAGTTCAGATGAACCAGCCAAAGGTGTGATGTTTATGAGCATAAGTTAATACACATTAAACCAGTGTGGACATTCTATTTAGGAGTCAAGTAGCCTTGATTTGCTGTAAGTCTCCAATTACAGCAGACTAAAGCCACTTTACTGCTGAATGAGAACACCCACATGGGGGTTTAGTGCTTTAAGTTCTCACCTTTAGTTGAATTGCCTTAATTTGCCTGACTCTCCCTTGTAGGCAAACACTTAGTTTCTGATTGTGGCATTGGCCATTTTTGCCCTGAAATCATCATATCAATAGTTATTTCCATGCCATCCAGCTCCTCAAAGATCTGGGACATGATGCTTTGGTGTACCCCAAGTGCAGAGGCAATTCTGAGATAATGTCACTTAAGCATAGCTATCAAAAAGGGAGGAAATGATCAAATATTTTGCAGTTTTTCTATTGAGTTGGACCTGTGAAAACACTTGGCTTGCCTCAAACTGAAAATAGTCTTGCATTTTGAAGTCTAGACATGACCGTCTTACCTGTTCTCAAAAGATAAAATAGCACTTTTGTTTGATGGTCTTATTCAGAACTTTTGGATCCATAACTATCCATAACTTTCTTGGTTTTATTACAGTGCCCATACGGTTAAATCAGTCTGCTGGGCTCTTTGTTCAATAACATTTAATTTTATCATCTGGTCAATTTCAGTTTTTACTTTATTGTTCCGTGCTAATGACTTGCACATGCATTTCTGGCAGCCCATTAGGGTTTAGAAAACATGATTATTATAGCTTTTGTGCAAGCCTGTCCATTAAACACCTCATCAAATTCTTTAGTAATATATTTTCCATCCTGTTCTGTGTACAAATTGCACACCCATTTGATCATCTGGAAGCACTCACAGTTCCACTCTTCCAAACTCTTGAGTGATATCTGTCCTTCATAGAGGTATGGCAGTGTGGTCACAAAAACTCATTTTGTCTCCAAAACATGTCTGGTATTCAATCTCAACTCCGGGTGGTCACCAATAATTGTTTTTACAGTTGTAATTATATTGCACTCAGCCCAACTATTTATTTTCAATGTCAGAAGCTAATCTTCTTAAGAAACTTGGAGCTAGAGCCAGAAAGGGATTTAGGCACCTACCTGCCACTCTATGTGCCTCAGTCCAAAATCTGGATCCTTAAAAGCACGTTTCAGTTGTTCAGCCAACTTTGTAGGCCCCTACATTCCCTAGGCACTTAAAAATTTGCCAGTGAGCATGTGCAAAGCCAACTCAGACTAGGTACTTGTGTGTCTATCTTACGCATAAGCCCCAGGAGGATCCTCAAACTAGGCCTTTCCCTCACTATCTTGCCTGCAGGGCCTGATGGGATAGTCATGCTCAGATGGTGCCTTCCAGATCAGGTCCCACAGAAAACAAGACCAGAAGAGGAGGAACCTCACCCTTATAACTTTTAGCCCAGTGGTTAGAGGATGTGGGAGACCCAGGTTCAATTTTCCCCCATCTGATGTGGAGAAGGAATTTGAACCTAGATCTTCCCTTTTCCAGGAGAGTGCTCTAACCACTGAATTAAGGGGTATTCTGGGGTAGGTCTCTCTCAATCTCTCCTGCTGAAGCTGTTCCACTGTGTATACATATGTAAACATGCATTGGGGCAGAGACTGAAACCCATCTCTCCCACATCCCAGCTGAATCCCCTAACCACTGGGATATAGAGTCAATCTCTCTCTCTCTCTCTCTCACTGGCTCAATGCATATTTAAGTAAATAGGTATTTCATACGAAGTGGAACAGCTTTATTATGTATAATCAATTGTCACCTAGCCACTTGTTTCTTGAAAAGAAAATGAGTGACACGCTACTGTAGATCACAATATTCTTGAAATTTCAGAATGACTTTGTCTAACAGTTTGCAGTCCCCCTAATGCTCTGACTGGAAACCAGTCTGGCCTGCCACATGTAGCAGCTCTCTCGTCTCCTCTATGCCACTGAGTTCCAGGAAAATTTGCTAAAGTGGCCTCTTGCAGTTTTCTGCCAGCTTCGCTCCCAGGCTCAGGGAACCAAGAGGCTTCATTTTGTCCATTTTTGCCAAGATTTTGCTTACTTCTGACATCATGTAATAAGGGACTGATACAACAGAATGCTGCTAAGAGCTGATTGCTATTTGCTGATGCAGACAGTTGATGTTGGTCAGTGTTGCAAAGGTTAGTACCCTTGTCCCATTGCATGGGCCAATGACCACACACCAGTGGTTACTGGTACAGGAGTCATGTCAAAAACCATGGTACTCCTATTAAAGTACTTTAGTTTAACACCAAAGCATCTTATACAGGCTTAAAGGAACAGAGTTTTTAACCAAAGTGCAGCCATTATGGGAAGTATTCAGAATAAAAGCTGTTCTTAGTTAAAGTGTCTTGAATTATGTTAAAATCAGACCCAGATTTAAGCTCCAGTCGATGTGGAAGATGAAAGAGGATGGAAGATGGTGCCATTTGCATATTGTTAAGCAACATTGCAAATACTAAAATCCACTCCTGCTGCTGCCAAACACGGGCCCCCACTGAAGTGTCCTTATTTTCTCAAACTCAGACTGAGATTAACAGTAAGTCTGCACTTCAACAGATTCATAGCTTCCACGGGAGATGGGACCGTTGTAATCATCTAAGTCTGACCTTCTGTATAACACAGGCCATAGGACTTCCCCAAAATAATTCCCTGAGCATATATTTGAGGTATGCTTCTACAACCCTTTCATTCTGTAAGGTCCAACAGCATCCTACAAACTATACTCACAGTGAATGAAACTTCACCCACTGCCAAAATGCAGCCACCTGAAATTTAAGCCCCCCAAGAGCCAGATTATGACCTAATTTTCACCGCCAAACAGGCATACAAAAGTAAGATTCCTCTTCCTCTCTCTCCCCTCATACCACTTCATGGCTACCCTGAATGTGGGATATAGGCGTAGAGAGGGAAGTGTGTGCCCCCCCCTGCTGCTCTCTCACCAAAGTAGGTGAGCAGGGAAAGGGCAAAGCCCTGATTCCATGGATCTGCTGACACAGCTGAGCAGAGTCTAATGGCCTGTTACTAGTAAAGGCCAGTAGCAGCTTACTACCTCCCTGGAGCAAGGGGGAGAGCAAATAAGGAATTTGTGCCTTTCTGAGCCGTGATTCCATCCCTGTGCTACTCCTGGGGCAGTGCAGCCATATGGTACTCCTCACAGCACACAGATTGGAAAGCCACAGTTCAGCTGCAAATCAGGTATTCATTTCCTTCCAGACCATACAGATGTTGCAATATAAACAGAAGAACTCTCCATAATACAAGACCTTCCTTTTTTTCCTATAAAGAAAAAGAATAAAAACTGCCTCAATTCCCTGGAACAGTTTTCTGTCAGCATTCAGACTGCCTCCCTCTGATGTGTAGTGAACACAGCCCCAGGTATTGTTGGGCCCATTTATCCACCAATCCTGCCCTTACAGATAAACTGCTTATACCCTCTGGCCTGGCAGGATATGAGAGCAGAGACTGCACCTGTGTGAAACTGTGGTAGAAAGTTACAGAGCCCTCTTATAAACAGAAGCTGCAGCAGCTATAGGGAGAACATGCAAGTGTTTGCCAATAACGACTGAAGCATATAGGAACAGCGTAGTATTCCTTTAAATAGTTTGTGAGTCCTTTACTGACTCTCACAATGGTCTATCTAGCCAGAGCAGCAGTGCATACAGCAGCAAGGCCTTGCATGTTGTGTATATATAGTAAACATGGTTATTTGAAACCCACTGTGCTCAGGTGTTCCTTTATGATGTTTGTTGTGTAACTAGCAAAAGACACAAGGGCTTGGCTAGTTAACCATAATTTATTCCTTCAGCCTCTTGTCCTAATCAAAGACAGTCACCAACTAAGGGCAACTCTAGATACGCAATGGGACAAGACAGCTAATTCTTCTGGTCTATGGCAGAACACATGATGGTATACAGGATTTGCACTGGAGAAGTGTTACAAGATTATTTAAGGTAGCAGCTTGGAGGCATTTGGATCTCAGCCTTCCCCTAGTTTTCAGTTCTAGAGAATGGAAGTTTATTGCCTTATAGATTTATTGCAAAACCAGCTAGAACCGCTTCTTAAAAACTTTGTGTGGTTATGATAAAATTAAACTGTGGTGCCAGAGCTGCAACTGTTATCTGTTCCAAAGACACAGCAACAATCCCATTATTCTCAGCATGTAGTCAATGCATATCTGTATTTTTGCACCGGGACCCACTGCAGGGGAGATGCACTTTAGTATGAAAGTATACAAGTGTAATGGCTCTCTTTATTTCCCCAAGAATACCTTAAGACAGCAAAGAGGTGTAAGTGTGGCTTGGGTTTTCTGCCTTAAACAAATTCTGATGACAAAAAGAAGAAGTGAAAAAGCAACATCAGTAGTTAAATCAAAGTTAACTCACAATAGATCTTTTTTGGTGAAGTATAATCGAACTCCAAAGGATTTGTGTGTTACTGCCTTTTATAAGGTGAGTTTCTGCAGATGTTAGCAATAAGTTTCAAACTCAGAGCCTGAAATCTCTGCATTTCACTACACACTGTGATTTTTAAGGGGGGTGAGGGAGAGAAGGGGGGAGTGGATGCTAAAATTTTCTTCAAAGCCAACTCTGCTTCTAAGGGCAGTTTCCCACTTTTACCTGAAGTAGCTGCAGGGATTTGCAGTGCAAGGTCCTCTACTTCTTTTCTTTAATCACTTGCCAGCTAGTTGCTGAGCAAGGCGCGCTCTCTCTCTCAAAGATCTTAAAGACTCCTATGATGGAGAATCCACCACATCCCTTGCTAAATTGTTCCAATGATTAATTGCCCTCACTGTTAAAACCTTGCACTTTATTTCCAGTTTGAACATTGTTGACTTCAACTTGCAGCCACTGGAACTTGTTTGACTACCAGATTAAAAAGACCTCTGCCTCTGGCATCAGATAGCTTCTGCCTGTGTAGATAGTCCTAGACCACAGTTACATCTCCTCTTAGATAAAGGTAGGTTTTCCAGATCTCAATTCTTGTAGTTCTTTTCTGATCTCTCTCCACTATTGCCAGTGTCTTTTTAAAAGCACGCATACCTGACTTGGATACAGCATTCTAGTATGGGTCCTCACAAATGTCACCCACCGAAGCAACAGGGCTTTCTTCCTCCTGTTCAATGTTCCTGTGTTAAGAGATTCAAGGATCACATTAGTTCTTTTTGCCACATCACCATAATGAGAGGAAACATTCAATTGATTATCAGCAATGACTCCCAAGTCCTCATCAGAATAATTTCTTGCCTACCAGTTGTAGCAGGGGAGGCCTGACCCACCCGTGAGGCCTGCACTTTTCCGGCTACACCGGCCGTGTGGCTGGGAGGGGAGCAGGGGGGAGGCCCGGTCCCACCCTCTACCCCAGGCCCTGACCCAGGGACCCTGCAAGGAGTAGTCTCACACTGTTCAGTCCCAGAGACCGACTACTTCCACCCCCCGAGTGCTCATTGTCCACTCCCCGGGGGGAGGGTTGCTCTGTCTGTCTCTATGGGAGCCCCTCTGTTTCTTATATTGTGGCAACAAAGATTGATAGTCTCAAGCTCTGCTCTGGTTTCAGCTGCCCCTGCCTGCCTGAAATGGAGACTTTTAACTTCTGGGGCAGTTTTCCTTAACAGGCTTCAGGTGGCCTAATTGACCCAATTGTCCTGAAGTAGCCCCAGCTGGATCACCCAGGGAATAAGGCTTTATTGAGCCTGGGGCTAATATACATGCCTTCGATAGCCATCCGGCCTCGCTCTGTCACACAGTATATCTTTTTAGTTCCTGGACATATGACCTTGCATTTGACTATGTTAAAATGCATGTTTGATTGTCCCCCAGTTTACCACACGATCCAGATTATTCTGTGCCAGGGACCTATACTTGCTGTTATTTACTCCTTGCAGTCTGTGTCATCAGCAAACTTTATTAGCATTGGTTTTATATTTTCTTCTTAGATCATTGATAAATTATTGAATAGCAATGGACTAAGAATCATTCCCTAGAGGATCCAGTTAGAAACACCCTCCTAGTTAAAGACTCACCTTTGACAATAATTTGAGATCTACTGGTTACCTAGTTTAATCAAATCAACATGTACTATGTTTATTTTATATAGTGCTGGTGTTTTAAGGACAATGCTACTGATATTGCCATTACCATTAAATGAGAATGGTACTAAGTTAGACAACTTATATTTTGCAACACAATAACCTTTCAGACTTCTCACCTGTCAGAGAACAATATGAAATTAAATAAAACCTATTTTCCATTAAACCATATTAATTGGCATTAATCATATTCCCATCCTTTAACTTTTTATTGATGGAGTCCTGTATCAGCTGTCCCACTGCTTTGGCCATGATGGATGTCAAGCTAACCAGCCTAGGTACCTGAGTGATCCTGTTTATTCTTTTAAAAATATTGATCCATTAACTTTTTCCCAATCTTTTGGAACTTTACCAGTATTCCAACATTTATTAAAAATAAAATCAAGAGTTTGGCCAACTTCTTAAAAAGTCTCGGAGCAGATTATGAAGACCGGCTCGTTTAAAAATGTTCATCTTTAATAGATGCTGTTTAATGTCTTCCTTAGTTACTTTTGGAAAAGAAAATGCCTGCATTATGATAGAAACACTCTGTCCAGCTTGGTTCCAAATATGAAACAGGAATGATTTTCAGTCCCCATTTATTCAAAAGCTTTCATCATATTGACACTATTGGCCAGAGCTTTTAATTGATTGTCTTTGCTTCTCTTAACTTCTGATTTACTTCCCATTGTTTCTCTTTGTTGTATTCTTTGTGTTTCTTTCATGCCCTTTCTTAAGCAAGATTTTTTTTTTTTTAAACTGCGTACCCTTTTTTGGTGACTAATAATTGTAGCGGTTTGGACCTCAAATAAAATGTTTTTAAAAAGCCTCTCAATTTTTCTTCCCTCTTCTGTGTTTAATTTCTCCTCCCAATCATTTTTACTCAAATTATTTTTCATCTCTGGGAAATTGGCCCCGTTAGAGCCCCACGTACATACATTACTGGATGGAACTGTGCTCTGTAGTTTCTTACATTCCTCTGCCAAAAGAACTTGCATTACACCACAAAATGGGAAACAGAAGCAGATTTTGATGGTGGCATAGGCAAGAGGCACTTAAGATCAGAACTAGTAAAATGTTTACAAAGTTGCCTTTTTTTGAAAGCTTGAGGTGAGTGTCAATTAAAAATGGAGAAGGAGAACACACAGAGGACTGGAGAGTACTGTTCTGGTAATTCAAGCCAATTGCTAATTTAGAGACAGGCTTTGTCCGTCCCTGCTTTACCAGCCTGTACTGGAAGCAGTGGACAACAGAGAGCATGCATGTGCACGGACACTCATTCTTGAGCACATTAAAAGGAGAAATGTTTATTGCTGGCCTCCAAAGCAGCACAGCTCCCTTTCAAAGCTGAAGAGGTACTTTAAGTTCTGGAAGAATAACGCCTTCTTCCTGTATTCCCACACCCACTAGCCACTTGGCCTAAGTGAAGTATGCACAGGTGTTAGGTTTGGATCACTTCTTCCACTTAAGAGCCTTAATAGAACTCTGCATTTCAATCTTATTTAGTGAGTACTCCCATTCCTCATCCTGCAGTGGAAGGGGACCTCTCATCAACCAACTGCATAGATAGGAGAACTGAGAATCGGATTGGAAATGACAAGCCAAAGGTCACAGAGGAAGCTTATGGCAGTGCAGGGTACAGAAGCTAGATCTCAGGGGCCACACCTACCCTAAAAAAGCTAGGCATCTTACCATGTTTTGTCTCCCTGCATGTCTTTTAACATACCTGTTTACACCTAAGAACATGCCCTACTGCCAACCACCTCCCAAATGCCTGAAATGAAATCTAGCAGTGATACCAATTAATTGTAGCCCAGTTCAGGAGAGAGGTCTACAATACTTGAACAGGGCCCGTGCTGCAGCCTGGCTAGCCCATTCGGGGGCACTGCGTATTTCCCTGCACCCACACAGAGGCTCACTTGGAGCTGGTCCTCAGAGATCACCGAGGCAGCTCGTATTTGGTCTTACTAGTTTGTGGTTGCAGCTTGGACCCCAAAAGCAATGCTTCATCTAGCAACCATCCTGAAGCACTGCCTCCTCCTATCCTCTACTTCCCCCCAACTCCACAGCCAGAACAGCCCCACACCTCCTCCCATAGAAATTGCAGCAGTAAACCCCTTGATTGATGATCTCACTTGATCTCTGATTCTACAGTGTTACTGCTGGAACAGTTTTCATCACCTCATAACAGCTACCTTGAAACTGTTTTCCCTTGCTTGCTGAGCAAACAGCAAGAGTGAAGTGGTCAGCCTGACCTCTGCTTTGAGAAAAGGCTTAAGAAATAGTGCCAGTTCCATAGATTAAGTTTGATCTCTTCTCCCAAACTTGCTTTTTACTGTCAAATGCCTTTCAAAACCTCCCCATAATCTACTCCTTCAGGATGGTGGCTGGAAACTGCAGGAAAAGTTACTAGAGGACAACGGCACTGTGGTTGTATAATACAGTGCAAGTGTGGATGTATAGCAAAACTGCATGAGGACCAGCATGACTAATGGGGACAGACTTCACTTTTAGTCCTTAGCCTGGTTTATTTCTAGGGCACAGATCCAGCCTGAAGTGGTAGAGATGCATTATATCCATTGTCCCTAGTTGCTCTCTTGCACATGTCTCAAATCTCAGAATTTAGACAGACCAACTGTAAGATCAGGATAATACTTACCCTCTTGACGGCTGTCTGATCACACAGCCACTTCTTGTTCTTAAAACAGTTTCATCTGCAGCAGCCTTTTCAGCTACTGAGGAGGATCTGCCACTGGGATCCTGTATTTGCTGTTCTTGGTGATCTTCATTGTCAATGATGGGATGAGCATTTGAGCTTTCTCCAAGTTGGAGGAGGTGAGTTCACAGCACCCCAAACAACGTGTGGGGGAGTGCAAGCACCACACCAGGAGAGAGACCATGCATGCCTCCTGGCAGCGGGAGTGAGCACGCATGCTAAACCAGGTGGTGAGATCTCACAGCAAACAAAGGAGAACCTATGCCTAGATGCCACCATCAACCTCTCTATGGAAAGGAGGGCTTCACTCTTTTTTGTTTTGGTGAAAGTGTCTGAAGTTTGACAGACACAAAACTAATAAACCTCCTGTTCTAACTGCAGCCTAATTGACACCAGTCCTGTCCCCTTGGAATGAGGAATCTGGTTTTCAGAGGAAGCCCAGCCGAGAAAAGCTTCAAATGGGATCCGATTAGCACATTCAAAACATAAGCTCATATGGCAGTCAATTGCATATCATCTGATACAATCCCCTTCCTCTCATTTTTGTACACTGTGTTCTTCCTGATGAGGCCCTCCTCCCCTCACTATGTCTACTGGATTAGAAATCTTGGCACTTTTAGCAGTTACACATGTTATGAGGGGTTTATCATTTAAGGATTTTCATACAAATGTTACAATTGAGTAGCTGAGTTTCTTTTATCAGGAATCCACCTGGCACTCATAGTAACTGGACTTTGGATAGTGGAAGGCTGGGTTCCCAGTGTGTTTTCTATGGCTTGTAGTGCATTAGATGAACCCTTCTCACCTCTAACAGAAGGGAGATGAGCCCTATTGCCTGAAGTCTGATGCAAGATTATGCTCCATAGAGCCCTCCTCCAGGGCTTTTTCCAGTTTAGTTTCCCAGGTGACAGATCTTCTCCACTTTGAGACAGCATCACACCTTGATACATATCAGAAACCTTTTTTTTTTTTTTTTGATATTCCACTTGTTTAAAGTGGACTTATCTTCCTACCATCCCCCACCCCAACTCTTAATCCTCCTGCCATTTCTGTCCTGACTCAATAGCACAGTTCCACATATCCCACAACCACCCCCTTTCCAAAGGCCTCATCTGACAGACTCACAGATTCTGCTTTGCTCCCAGCCTCCTGAGTGCTTTCAGTCACTTATCACGCCAGGGCCACACTGATTCCCTCAGCCTATCGCTGCCCTAGAGAAGCTTCCATGGCAGAGCCAGTGGTGCCTGATCCAAAAGAAAGGCTGGGAGTCAGTCACTGTGGAAATGTAGGCCAGAGAATAGTGAGGATGGCTAGTCACAGCATGATTCACTCTGGGCAAGCATCCCATTTCATTCATCACTGCTAGAAACCCTTCTGCCTCTAGTACCTCCCCACCTTCCTCTCCCACCTACAGAAAATAGCCAGTTCCCTCATGTTCTTTTTCCTAAGAACAAGTCAGTTTCTTAAGGGTTAATGCTACAATACTTTCCTGCTAACATGTCACTGGGTCTGATTCTGATATCACTGACACCACTGAGAATCAGGAGTAGGTGCATGGTAGTTAACGGACGTAAAATGATACAAGTAAACTCAATCAGGAACTCTCTCTCTCCAGAGACATCCATGACCAAATGCCAGTGTCTCACTGCAGAGAGAACAGGGAAAGGTAATAACTCTCCTTTATCTCATTTTCTAGATCAACAAGGTGGATCAGTTGACCTCAGCTTATCACTCAGCAGAGCCATCCAAATTAATTTCATGTAGAGCGCCTGGCTGCAGCAGTTCGGTGCTAATCCCTTGTATGACATTTGCAACATTGCTGACACTTCGATGCTCAATCATACATTAGGGCTAAGCCCTAATTCATCATGTAGATAAGGCAAGGGAGGCAGACACTGTGTGCTACAGCCAAGGTCTTAGGCTGTTGATGAAGGGGAGCAGATGCCAGAAAGGTCAGGTGCTCCATTCTAGATATTTAATACAGAGGAATGTGAAGAACACCAGAAGTCTGAAAATATATTTTAAATGACAAATCCATATTAAAATGTCAAAATTCTACTGTATAGAACATTTTATTTCTGTCCAGCACCTTCTAGTGTTTCCTGCCTCTGCAAGTATGCAGGGAACTGCAGAGAGAAGTGAAACAGCTGTTCTATATTCAGCAATTGCCCATGCAGTGACAGGCATTCAAATTGCTCTGAATGAGAAACACAACATAGCCCGGGACACCTCATCTTTCTGAACACTGACAGGAGATCTTGATCAAGACACAAGTAGAGAAGAGCCCAGCTCCCTTAACCTTCGTAATCAAGGGGTCATTAACTGGAATACAGGCCACATCTGGGAATGGAAATTACAAACAAACAATCTTTTGGTCCAGGCTTGTGAAGTGACATAGAGTGTGCCATACTGATCTATTAGACTGGACTTCTTAACCTAGAGGTAGCCCCCCAGCGAAATAGTAATGATCACTTCGATGATAATGATAGTCAAAGGCTCTTAAGCAAATTAAGCAGTTATGGGATAAGAGGGAAGGTCCTCTCCTGGATCAGTAACTAGTTAAAAGATAGGAAACAATGGATGGGAATAAAGATTAGTTTCCACAATGGAAAGTGATAAATAGCAGGGTCCCTCAAGGATCTATACTGGGACCACTGCTGTTTAACATAGATATAAATGATCTGGAAAAGGGTAAACATTGAGGTGGCAAAGCTTGCAGATAATACAAAATTACTCAAGCTAGCTGAGTCCAAAGCTGATTGCAAAGAGTTACAAAGGGATCTCACAAAACTGGGTGATGGAGCAACAAAATGCAGATGAAATGCAATGTTGATAAATGCAAAGTAATACACGTTGGAAAACATAATCCCAACTATATTTACAAAATGATGGGTTCTAAATTAGCTGTTACCACTCAAGATGGAGATCTCGGAGTCACTGTGGATAGTTCTCGGAAAACATCTGTTCAGTATGCAGCAGCAGTCAAAAAACTAATAATGTTAGGAACCATTAGGAATGAGATAGTTGATAAAACAGAAAATATCATAACACCACTGTATAAATCCATGGTTCGCCCACACCTTGAATACTATATGCAGTTCAGGTTGCCACATCTCTAAAAATATATATTAGAATTGGAAAAGATACGGAAAGGGGCAACAAAAATGATTAGGGGTATAGAACAGCTTCCATATGAGAAGAGATTAAAAACATTGGGACTGTTCGGTTTAAAAACAGATGACTAAGGGGGGGAATAGAGTAGAGGTCTGTAAAACCACATACTGTGTGGAGAAAGTGAATAGGAAAGTGTTATTTATAACACAAGAACGAGGGGATACTCAAAGAAATGAATAGACAGCAGGTTTAAAACAAACAAGGAAGTACTTCCTCACACAACAAACAGTGGAACTCATTAGCAGATGATATTGTGATGGCCAAAACTGTAACTGTGTTAAAAAAAGAACAAAATAAGTTCATGGAGTATAGGTCCATCAATGGTTAATAGCTGAGCAGATGTTTTCAGAGAACTATTAGCCAAGATGGTCAGGGACTCAACCCCGTGCTCTGGGTGTCTCTAAGCCTCCGACTGTTGGAAGCTGGGATTGAACAACAGGGTGTGGATCATTCGATAATTGCTCTGGTTTGTTAATTTCCTCTGACGTATCTGGCACTGGCCATTGTCAAAAGACAAGATACTGGGTTAAATAGACCATTGATCTGACCCATTATGACCATTCTTATGTTCTTATATATTAGGAGTTTCCTTCTGAAAACAGAGCACTGAGCTCTTAAGATATAATAATCAAGGAAATCAGATCTACCCAGTTAGGTTGGGAAATCTAAATGGGTAAATAAATACGTATACAATAGATTATAACAATTATGAGCAGGTTACCATGTACTCTGTGGTTTTGTGACTGCAGAATCCACTTCTTGCTACAGAAATGTGCTCCAAAATCTGAGGTTTAATTTAAAATAATTCAGTTTGTAGCACTTACGAGAAAAACCTTAGATGTGACTCAGGTGTAACTGACATAATGCTGGTCTACACAGGGAAATTATACTGCTAGAGTTATACCAATATAACTATAGAGGTTATAATTATGCCAGTAAATTTCCCTGTGTAGCCAAGCTATGCATCTGCAGAAAGCATAAAACAAGCGGTTAATGAAGTATGAATTGTCTCATTGACTTCAATAGTACATTGACTCCAAAACTACTTCGTTGCTGACAGTTTTAAGCAGAAACATCCAACTAATACACTTATCCCATAATTCTAAACAGCCTCCCGCACCTTCCAGTGTGTCAAAAATTATCTGTCCCCTGCCCAGTTTACACTAGCTCGCACTCTAGTCTAAACAGCATCTACAATTAAGCTATGTTTTCAGTACAAAAGTGTGCCCGCACATGGAAAGTTTAACTTAAGTATAAAAGTTAAGTTAATAAATTAAATAACGCCTGAATATTTTCCTGATTGGATTATTGGCATGGTTATTGATTTATTGGCATGTTTAATTAAATACAAAAAAATTTCTATTCAAAAAGTATCTGAAAATGCCATAATATTTAAAGTGCCATAGCAGAATGCAATGTTCTTACTGTGCAATTTAGATCTCACTTGAAATAGAGTACGCAAGGTTATTAGACTCAAGTAGAAAATTTGTAAAAAAGGAAGTATTTAAAGGGACAAATGCACAAAGAGGTACATATTACCAAGATCTCCATCCTGGTTAACAAATGCTGTGGGGGCTGATTTGAGTTGGTGGAGCCAGGTCATTTTTTAAATAACTGAACTAGAACTGTAGAGAAACATAGATACAGCCTTCAGAACAGTCCTTAGGACGGCATGATTCCAAACAGAAGTTGGTTCAATAAAAGATATTACCTCACCCACCTTGTCTCTCCAAGACATATGTGAGTCAAGAGGACAGGAATGGTTTTTAAGTTGCTGAAGCAGAAAAAAGCTGAATTTTCACAACACTTTGTTTGGATGAATTACCTTAAATCTGCCTATTAGGCAAAATGAGTTAGAGCCCTGCTGACAGAGCTATGGTGTGAAAAACAGCTGATGCTTCACTGGGGTGGAAAAATACACAAATCATTAGAGACACCGAAAATTCATTGTTGCTTATAAACAGCTGCTATGTGAGGGCAGCTGTAAACAGCAGAGGCTATGAAGCGGGTGAAGACAGCAACAGTGGTAGAGTGCTGCTGCTTTTCACAATCTTTGAAAAGTGAATAAAGAACTACAGAAATGGGCTGTAAGGCCATATCTCAGGCAGCAAGACACTTCTTAACTCCTAGGGTTTTGTCGCACTGGTTTCTAGATATAGTGTTAGAGCAGTTTTGACTGGAATAGCAGAGGTCTTGAGGCACACTAAGTATTACTGAAATACCAATCAGAAATTGCTTATTAAGTGCTCCTAACAATCCCGAGATAGTGAACATCTTCATCAGTGACTGATACATACTGAAATGCTGAAGACAATAAACACATCTTAGGAGTCAAAGGGAGGCTGCAAGGGAAGAGACTCAAATGCAGCACCAGCAAGTATGCTCTTTCATTGAGCAGCAACACTATACTTATACCTGTACAACAGGAAGGTAAGCCATAGTCCTTGCATCAAGATGAAACTAGACTACCCAGACACCTATCTCCCACCTAAGCCCCAGAACAATTCACAAACCAGGGGAAGACAGGCGTTCAGCCATCTAAGTTGAAAGTAGGACCTGATCTGGTAAGCATACTTAAAGGGTGCCTACTGGATTGGGTCCCATTCAAAATCTGAATGGCATTAGCAGCAGCTGCCCACCTTATAACTTTTAGCTCAGTGGTTATAGGATTCAGCTGGAATAAGGGAGACCCAGGTTCAATTTCCCCCTCTGCTAGAGAAGGGAGACCCTTGTTCAAATCCTCCCGCTCAGGTGAGTGCTAAGCTATGGGATATTCCAAAGTGGGGCTCCCTCACTCTCTCCTATTGATGTTGTTCCACTGTGGATAAATAATTAAAGAATAACTACTTGGACTAAAAGTTATAAAGGTGGGCATCACCACCAGCACTTCCTCCTCCAGCTGTTTTGTGTGGAGCGAGACAGGTACCTAACACATTCCCCTGAGAAATGAATTAGGTGCCTAAGCTGTCTGACTGCAGGGAGCAGGTTCCCATTCATGCATTGCTAAAACGGAGATGGGCGCCTCCCTGGTGCCTGGACTAGGGTGACCAGATAGCAAATGTGAAAAACTGGGATGGGGTCAGGGGTAATAGGCATCCGTATGAGAAAAATCCCTGAATATTGTGACTGTCCCTACAAAACCGGGACATCTGGTCACAGCCTGGAGTTAGGTGCCTATTTCTGAGGCCCAGTCTACACTAACCAGCAAATTTGGCAGCAGTCAACAGGAGATACGCAAGCTACCCTATGTACTCTCGTTGATGTCTTAACTTCTACTTATCGCAGCTTCTTCATTTTGCTGCACCGATAGGAAATGTGCTCCCATCAGTGCAGTTACTTTTTCCAGGGGTGGATTTATTAAATCAACTGCTGGATTGATTGAACAGGTCTTTACTTCCACTCAGTCGATCCCAAAGAATCGATCCGATGGCAGCAAATTGTGAATGGTGAAGATGTACCCTGAGAACACAGCCCTGTTGTCAGCTTTTCCCATTGGCTAGCATAGATAGCACCCTGCCTAGCATGCTTTGTAAACTGCCTATCTTTTTCCATTCATTGTATTGGATCCTGGGCACCTAACCCAGGCTTTGTGGATCACACTGTTATTTCTGTCATTCTGTAGGAACCTAAATGTTAGGTGCCATAGTGGCTCAGCATTGCAATGCTTAAATCCCTTTGTGGAACCAGGCCTTAATGTTCGCAAAGTACCCTATCAGTGCTATATATTATTACAGAGCTCATTATGATTACAAGCAAGGTGTTAATATTCCAAAGTAGGTGCCTCTATCAAAAACCCATTTTTCATATATTCCTACATATGCAAAATATCCATCTCAGACTAAAATTTTCCATGCTTGATCTCTGTCTGAAGGTGAATTTTTGGGCAGATAAGGAAGGAGCATCCTAAGATCTTCCCCTGCACAGAGTCTCGAAGTCCATCTCTGAGACATGAGCAGAAGGTACCCCTGCAAGAACTTGAAGGCTCTGATTCTAACATGTAGAAGTTACAAACTGATGATTATAAAGTAAATTGTAATGTGCAGCCACAGAGGCAAAAGGGACCAAAAGAAAAGGCTCAAAATTGGTCCTAACCATCATAGACCTAGCTCCCATCTCTAAAAATGAGGGTGACCAGTGTCTACTTCTTGCATGAGCAGAATTTTAGAAAGCAGTATAAATAATTCATCTTCTCACACATTTCACCAGATGATCAAAGCCCACCACAATTCCTCTGTTTCCTGGAAGACAGAGGGTCCAAAAAGTGGAATCTGTTTTTAATATACAAAATGGATTTTGCCTAGGAACAGTTACAAGTAGTTCCTTTCCGCTTTTCATTGGTGCAAGGAAGGTATTTAAAGGTATTTGTCTCTCAAAACAAATTTTTGTACACAAACTATGTCTGGCAGGGACTTTCATAATGTGCACAGTGATTTGGGAGGTGCTGTCCCAGATGTATTTAATGAGCTAGATCCCCCATACTTTTGTAAACATTTCACAGATTGTGTGGGCAATGCTGGACCTCTGATCCTATGCCAATAGGAAGCCAACCTTTAAAACTTACTTGACAGAGTTCTCAGAGCTAGGTGACAGTGTCCCTGTTACAATGCAAAAGGGAGTGTTTAGGGTCTTTCCCCAGAGCCTGATTATTTTCAAGAAAATAGAAGCTGCATCACAGAATCTTTTAATACATACAAAAGTAATTAGGGTGCTAGTTGCAATGTCAAGCATATGGCATTCATTTACAACATTTATGCATCCATCTGTTTGAAAGAAGAGAGACCACAAATATTTAGAATTATAGGAGAGATGCAGACATTTTTCAATTTTATTCTTAATGGGAAAGTAATGGCATCTCAACATATCACATCTTCCAGGGAAAACAGACCAGGACTATAGCATTTATGGTACTAAATGCTGCAACAGACTTTGCTTGGCATAGTGCTCTGCTCACGCTGCAGTTGTGGTATTCCTGATTCCAGATCCTTTTGCAGGGTCATCACTAGAACAATCAGCACTAACAGAAAGGGGAAATAATTGGATCTGAAGCACAGGCCATATGATGAGCAACAGTGTCAAGCTGGTTCTGTACATCATTTGTAAAACAGGGTATTATAAATGGAGCTGGAAACTTGCAATATTAAGTAAAAACATGATTAAGTATCTCTGATGGTTTTCCACGAGAGCGAAAAAGTCAATTCAGGCATAAAACGCAATAACTTTCAAAAGAAGAAGAAAATAAAATCCACCAAGTGATCCTGAAATCAACTTTTCCTTTGGATAAACAGATCTGAAATAGCAGTACAGTTCACAGTGGCATAAAGTTCTCCGATTGCTTGTGTGCTTGAAAATATCTCATCAGTAAAAAAATACCAGAGAGCTGGGGGGAAAACCCTTTCTCTGAATTCTGTACATGGGCAAATGCACATGATGTCGGCAGGCATCAGGTCACTAGATTCATGGGAAACCAGCAGTATCGCAGGGCTGCAGATCACAGGTCAGGGGATGAGGGGTAAGAAGAATAGTAAGGCCCATTTTCCTGTGATAAAAAAATGAACAGTTAACTAAATGTTTCCAACTCTCAAATGCATGCAACTTGAGGGATGAAAAAAGGCATAATTAAACAAACAAGCTTAACCACCCTTTTTATCCTAGTATAGTAGCATTCAAACTTCACCCAGCTGAGAATTGTATTAGCAACTTGCTGGGAGCCTGAAAGTTACTTGCTCCTGATTTGAACATAGATCACAGCTGCTTTAGCCTAAATCCAAAGTTGTGGCCTGTCGAGACTGCAAATGCCACCATGTAATGTGGCCAGTAATCAGCTCAAGATGGCACACTGCCTGCAGACACATGCAATGTCTGTTCCTCTGTATTTAAAGTGAGGGAAAATGTGGGTCAGAATGACAGAGAGTCACATTTGTCCTGCACTATGGGCTGAAGTCCAGGAGGAAGAAAAGATTAAGACAATTGAGGCAGCCCAGAGTAGTTCCTCTTCTTCACTCCCTTTCCCTAATTTCTTAATTTAGCTGAAATAAAGTTTGAAGGCCTTGAAACAATACAAGACAGACACAAGCAGCTCCAACAGCAACTGAAGGGCAAACAGCAACAATCCCATGTGTGTCAGGTTTTAGGTTGGTGAACTTCTCAGATTTTTACAGAAGACTGTTATTAGCACCATATAGCTACTCTATAAGCTATGGAAAACAAAGTTCAGTGAGGCTGTCAGAAGATAAGCAAGGTGAGGGAGAGAAGCAAGAAGAGAGCTTGGCAGAGGTGAATCCATCCAAGATCTGCACCTGTAGGGCACTTAGGACTCAAGAAGAGGAACCAGCCATATCTCTGCATCCAAGTTAATGGACACAATCTGCTTCATCAAAGAGAGTGCTCTTCCTCAAGCAAAGCAGACCATAGTGACCCTATCTTCACTATGGAGATGTGGGCCCATGAAGACAAGAAGTCTGCAATCCAGGCTGCTCAGATCATTGGGGAGTACTGCATGCTGAATAACGATTTATATTACTGATTAGGTTGGGTACAATCTTCTCCATTTAATGCGAAGTTGGTGTGGTCCTTGGGCTCCTGGTAAGTTGCTGATGCAATCCTCAGCTAGACAAAGAGCAGGTGTCCCAAAAATAAGAGAAACTTCTACTGGAGTAAGGGGCAGTTTCTGGGCCAAAACCTCTACTCAGAGACTGATGTAGAAAAGACTAATATGGAACAACTGATTGTTTTTATGAAGTCCAAAAACAGCAGTTAGTTTCTCCAGCAGGCGCTCTAGACTTTCTTTTAAGAGGGTGAAGATGACTTTTCAGTCTGCTTGACAAAGCTGTAAGATGCTCAACAGCTGCGCTGGGGAGGATGAACAGATGGTTATCACCTGAAGCCACTTACCCTGGCATCATATTCAAGGACAAAAGGAGGGAAGTCAATCTGTTCTGGGGATATGGCTGTGAACAATTGCTGAAGGTTTTCCACATAGTGGATTTTGTCCTTTAGCCCTGAGACGGTAAAGGTTGTGAAAAACCATGTTGAGACCTGAATATAGAAAAGAAAAAAGAATTAAACTGGTGCCATTTCTGAGTCTTCATATAAGACTTCATTAAAGTCTCCACCCAGAAATACACCACTTCAACTGCTAGTCGAGCAAGCTGTACCTGCACTACAGAGTAGTGCTTTCAAACTCCAGACTGATATTTTTCTTAATTCTACATCCCCTCATTGCTGCACAGGAATTAGTGTCTATTTACTCTTTTCCATTCTGCTATTTCCAAAACTCTGCACATTAAATAGTTTTTTCACTGCCAGATTAGTCAGATCAATTTCTTTCCTTGCCTTCATTTTAAAGCCTGTTAGTACCACCTTTGATCCACTGCCCCATAACTTTTCATAGGGCAATTCAGGGAAAAAAGTGAGACAGACCTTTGGCTGTCCCAAGATCCAACTGATGTATCCTCTCTGTTCTGAGTTATTTATTTCACTCTCTCCTATACCACATCTGCTCAAATGGCATCAGACCTGACCCACATCTGCTGCCCAAAACCCACGAGTTCAGATCTTTTTATAACAGGACACAATGCAGAGCAACTAACTCAGCTTTGTCCTCCCACATGTAAATCAGACAGGGAATTACAAGCCAGGTGTTGTTTTGTTAAGGCTATTAATGTGGGCAACTCATCTACACATATTGAAATGACTTCTGGGAAGAGAAGAGGATGATCATAAACCACACCTTAAAAGCAAAATGTAAAACTGGCTTCAACCAATCTTACCATTCCGATACCACAGCACATCCCATTCTCCCAGCAAATACAGCAAACCCAGCCCTTGCTGACTGGAAGAGACCAATCTGTTTATGTACACTTTACTGAATACAGTAACTTGTTCTGGGGAATTTTTTACCACTGTCTTAATCTTGTACTCCAGGCATCATTTTGCCCCTCACCTTACAGAATCTCAGACATTCCACTTGCACACTAATATATTTACTACAAGGCATATTTCCCTCTGGACTACAAAACCCAAGTAGCAACTACCTTTAGAATATATAAGTCAGCATCACTGATGTGGCAAATGCAATTTGTTCCATCTAGCAGAGGAAATCATGTGAAGGCATAAAGAATAGAACTGAAATTTGGGAGCAGTGGAAAGCTGTTGGAAGATGCTAATGTAAACAGACTTACTAAAGGGCCCTGGATTGTTTTCAGATGTGTCTGGTGGCAGGGAGCAGAAGGGAGGAGAGAGAGAAGCCTGAAAATGGTTTTCCTTTCAAATTTTGTTGGTAGAACTATAGCAGCGCTTCCTTTTCGTTTACTGCACTAGCATCAAGCACATCAGCAGAAATATACAGATGCTAGCAAGAGTTAGTATGTTGCTGCTGCAATTTACAGAATGGAAAAATTCTGACAGAATGGTGGATTAAAAATAAATAGATTTCTTTATTTAAAGGTCAGTCCCAAACAGATCATCTTTAGTTTAAGCTCAACATTTGAGCCTATGGAAGCAAACAGCATCCTTGAAAAGTACAGTGTCCCCATCCATAAACAGTACAACCAAATTGGGTGGGTGCACGCATGCACATAGCAGGAGGGCGAAGCAATTGAAATGAGCAGTTTTTAAGACTGATATTTTATGATGTACCAAGGATAGAGTCACAGGGAATATACACTAGAAAGCTGAGATGACCAGTTTCCCCACTGACATGCAGATTTGCTACTAGTTCTTATGGTGAGAGACCCCTGACCCTAAAACTGTCACTTGATCCCTCACTCCAGCCCTGGTTTTTTGCCTCTTGTATGAATATAGCACATTTCAAATCATGCCCCAAGGCAATTCCCTCGTAACAGGAGAGTATGGAGCATCAAAACAATGAAGTTAAGCTCACCACAGACATTCAATATGTGGAAGCATAACTGATTATACTTAATATAATGGTAGCAATACGTTATCCAGGAATACGGTATTTTTGGGGGGAGAAGTCGAAGACTTGTCTCCATCACAGTCACCTTTCAGCAGCACCAGACTCCAAGGAGGAGATTCCTGCACAGACCGTGGAATGCTCACATCAGAGCAGAATAAAGAAAAGGCAGTATTAGTGTAGTTGCCTTTTTGTGTAAAGTGGATTACTTGGTATTAACCAATCACACCTTGCTTCAATTACCCCCAATTGTTTTGGGGATCACTACTGTGCTCTCACCTCTGAAGACTTAGTTTAAAACAATATGTTCTATAAAAAGCCACTAGCCTTAGAACGCACATAATCTAAAACAGTTTCTCGTCTCAAATGAAACAAAGAATGTTGGCTGGCAGCATAGACTATGCTCATGGCCCTTAGAAAACAAGCACAGCTCTGGTCTGCCAAGAGGCATGATAAAAACCTCTAGAGCCCAGCTGGCCCACAAACAGTGCACAAAGTACAACAGATGGCAGCCATCAGGTATGCCAGGATTCAGTAGAGCAATAATATGGATTATTTAAATTACAGATTTAAGAACTGAAATACAATGCAGAGACGTGTAAAAGTGAGGGCGCTGTGGGGGGAAGCTTACAAGCAAAAAATTCTTGAGCTTGAGAGATACAGTATCCTATCCTAGGAACATTGAAAAGCAAAGCAACACTCCAAAAAGTCAGAGATGACAAACATGCACTTTTGAAGGGATCTAAGCAATTTAGATCTTATGGGACCCTCTTGGGTCAGAAGCTGCAAAGAGATGGCAACTCTGAAGTGTTCATGTAAGTCAAGCAATCCCCCACTGGCCACTTTCTGTGGTGCATCTCATCTCAAACTCCATAAGGTGATACATTCCCCTTCAATAGCCAACTGCACAGTCCGTGATCTTTCTCTTGTAAACAAATGCTCTCCTACAGGAGTAAAGTTGGGGAGGGACATGGAGTTCGGGTAGAAAACAATGGAGAGAAATGAAAACAGATTAGAGTCTGAAGCAGCCACCCCACGAGAAACAGTTAAGTCACAGACAAGAAGCCAAGAAAATATGATTAAGGCCAGTGAATGAGCAATGTCATTCTAAGGACCCCCTCTACTTGAAGGAATGGCTTTACAAGCTTCAAAGGGAACATTATCTAGCTATCTTCAGGTGAATGGCAGGTTGCCTGGATGAAGGGCCTGAAGCAGTGATGATATCCCAAATTTCCAATAACCAGTTCTATAAAGGCAGGTGATATTTAAGAACCTATTCTGAATAGGTTCTTAAACATCATGCACGCAACACCCGACACTCTGCACCCCAACAACCCAGCACCCAGAACTTCAGGGCACCGTCCGCCGTCAATTTCGGCAGCAGGGAGAACTGCAGGAGAGACTCCCCGCACTGAAATTGACCCTCCCTGGTCAATTTCGGCGGCCCTCCCTAGTCAATTTCGGCGTGGAGCTGGGGCATACTCTCAGCGGTGAAATTGACAAGGCAAAGTCAATTTCGGTGGCGGAGAGGGAGACTTGGCATTGCAGCTGAGAATCTACGCTGTGAAACTCGCTCTGCGCTGCCAAATTCGAAACCCCTCCAGCCCCCGCAGAGCGCAACGGGAGGACGCTAACAACCGGTTTGCTGCCTTTTTTTTTATTTTAAGAACCGGTTCGCGCGAAACCCGCCAGCGCCCTGCAGAGCGCGACAGGGGAGGACGCTAACAACCGGTTCGCTAAATTTTTTTAATTTTAAGAACCGGTTCGCGCGAACCGATGCGAACTGGTTGGATATCATCACTGGCCTGAAGCATGAGGTTTCTTGGAGGTCCAGCATAAGAAAAGATCAAGGGAAAACTGGTAAAGCTATTTGCAATGAAATGATTAGCATTCCTTTAATATATATTCATGAGAACAGAATCTTCAGAATTCTTGGGATACTTTTTGAAGCCTCCAGAAAATTCAGCCCTGGCTCTTCTCCATTGTTTTCTACATGTTCTCCTTGCCTCACCCTAACTTTACTCCTATCAAAAGTGGTGTTGGGCTGGTAATTCAACAGGGGACATTTCCCCCTCCAAATCAGTACAGCTCAAAAGTCCCTGCACAGCATCAAGGGCACTGTACTGCTGTAGGTATGGTCTTTTGTATAACATGCAAAATGGAGGCTCTCATTATCATTAAGGATCCCACAACATATTTTCCTTACAGCAGTGTTTCTCAACCTTTTCTGGCTGGTGACCCCTTCTTCAAAGCGAAAACTGTCACTACTGTCTTACATTTATTATAAAGTACAAATGAAAACAATGAGTCTATATAATAATACCATCTAACTCTTTATATGGCACTTTTCATCTATAAGCACTTTACAATTATTTTATTATTACTGTGTGTGTGTGATTTGAGAGATTGACTGAGAATACTTTGATCTTTATAGGTAAGGTTAGGGAGCAAGATTATCTTTGTTTTAGATTATAACAAAATTTTCAATGCCTTGGGACCCTGGATTGTCCTTTGTGGCCCCCTCCCTCTTTGGGGTTTGTGACCCAATTGTTGAGAAACCCTTATCTTAGAGTACTATCCTGGTCAAATTCCACCTTTGTTTAATTCCATTTTACCTCCCTATATTTCCTCTGCAGTTTCATTTTGATACAGTATTTTCACTGTTTGTCCTGAATTTTTGCTAGTTGTAGTTTGGTGAGTTTGCAAAGCTCTATCAGATGAAAGGCATTTCAGAAACACAAGCTACTGGGTCTCAGTTTATTAGAGTACACATTTCATTCTAAGAAGGAAACGTGTCTATGAAACTGATCCAGTAAATCCTACTTTGGCTGAAGGGCCCCTAAAGTAGCAGAACTGCATTCTAGAATCTGAAGCAAACGAGTCCAGTTGGCATTTTCCTCTGCATGCTGATCCCCAGTAGGTTCTTCCTCCTTGTAGCTATTTCAGAACTGTGCTGCAGTCTGAACTCTGACAAGAAACCTGAAGACTTGGGCAGGCTTTTATGTACTTCACAAGCAAGGCCTGTGCAGGGCTTTCCCCACTTGAAACTCTAGATCTTTTTTTGTTCTACAGGTAAATGTTGACAGTTCTGAAAGGGAAAGAGGACTACAGGCCACAACATTGACTTCCTTGATGACAGTCCACCACACCATGCTACAAAGTTGTAAGACCGTGCCAACCACCTTTTGGTGCTGGCCAAGATGGCCAGCTGTTTACCCAGGAGAAGGAAGCTGGATGCGAGGGTGTGTTCTGTGACAATGGGGATTATTTCTGTTCCCTTATCTGATTCACACCTTTGGGTGGAGTTCCTCTGGTGGTGTCCATTGACTCCTTAGATGCCTTTGAGGAGCAATGTGAGCTGTCCAGGGCTCTCTGCTCGGTGTCCCTCTCTGAATCCCTTGTTATTAACCTTTGACCTCACTCCCAAGCCTGTTTTTCTCTTTCATTGTCTTCAGAAATTGCTAGTAGCCTGAGCTCAATGTTCCTCCTCCTTAGCTGAGGGGGTAGGTCTTCGGTTTTGGGTGGGTCTACACTCACTCTTCCTGTTACTACAAATACTACATCTTCCAAATTCTGCAACAAATGAAGCAGAAGCCCTACAGACGGTAGCCTTGTTTACTACACAGCCCTGATTCATCCCTAGAGCAAGTCCATCCTGTGCAGTGAATGGGGCAGGGGTCGTGTGGAAAAAAAAATGTGATCATGTAATTAAAGACTGTATCATAATGCACATGCACAGGAGGTTGAATTAAATTTGCACAGGCAATCTTAATTCTGACTATCCTCCCCACTCACCCCCTTCCTCTGCCTCACTGGTGCGCAGTTCCAGTCTGTTTCCTTGCCCAGCCAACCACTGCTTCCCCTCTCCTGCTTCTCTCTCAAGCTGCCAAGCCCAGTCTCCACCTCCCTGCCTTTAAGGCATCTTGTCCCATTCTACTCCCACCAGTCCAGCTCTGGTTCCCTCTGCATTTGATTGAGGCAGCTTCTTTCTCCATGTGGCCTAGGCCCAGTAGGGCTCATTGAAAGTACAGGACACAGAACCCTGGCGCTCAGTTCAGATGCCTGGAATCAGAATGGCCTTCAGCAGTCCAGAGCTACAATTGCAAAGAGCATGACCAGTGTGGACAGACTCTTTGGGGAATTTAGCTGCTAGAAATCTAAGAAGTCTCTACTGAGCAGATGAACTGTACTTTTTCAAAGTTTTATATGTCCAAATTTGGGCAGATTGTCACAAAAGCAAAGGCACATCCCTGACACACAGTCCCCTCCCTGCCCAATTTCAATCCCTGCTCCAAAGCATAAAGTTGCCAGAACTTTTAAAAGAAAAGATAACCAGAAATTTTTAATATGGGCAAAAAAATGGATTTTTCCCTAGCCTCATTCTCTAACAGTTGAATTATTTTGACTGAAATTAAAACAAAACAAAAAAATAACAAATTATGAAGCAGACACTGGACATAGAATATTTATCCCAAATGGTCTAAATTTGGCAAAGTTATAAGCAACTGAAAACAGGGTTTTTAAAAAGGGAAATATCAGGCAACCTTAATAGCAGGCAGTGCTATCAGCCCCATCTATCATAAAATGAGAACATTAGTCAGCCAATTTTATTTTTAATACAGATGTCAGGGATACAGGGACTTCAGGTCCCAACATGCAAGGCTGCAACTTAATCTGCCTGGAATGCTGATGAGCTCATGATAGGATAAAGTTTGCTCTGAGCACACTTTCATATTAAAGACAGGGCATTCATAGGCCACAGACTTACCCTGCCTGCTGTAAACCCTAAATCTAAATTTTCACACTGTTCGTATCTGCAGGATATCCGAATGCTGTCTTGACTGTTGTAGGAAATGGCAAGCTATTCAGTGTTCACAAATCAAACCATTAAACAGCACAAACTATGGAATTAATCACCTACCACAACCTGGTAAGCAGGCATTGTCACTGTCCCAATACACTTTGTGTTCATACCCATGTAAGGAAAACACCGCACACAACAAAACCTCAGAGATGTTTCAGAATGTTAACTAAGTGATGGTCAGAAGGCTGACTATACATGCAATTTGTGGTACAGAAGGGAGGCTATTAGAAAAAGCTGTCCTTGGGGATGGACAAATACTCAGATGGATTATGGAAGACAAAGACTGATGGCTACACTGGGGATGGAGTTAATAAATTCATTCTGGTACAGTACTTGGCACGTGTAAAGAACTATATTAGCGAAATGAATCAAGGAACCACCACAGTGGTTTACCCAATAACTCATGACCCAATAACAATCACCAACATTCTTCTACCATATTTCAGCTTGGCATCCAAAGCAGAATAAAAAGCATCTGTGATGACGTTGTGGACCACATTCCTACTTTTACTTCCATTTTATATAAAGTGACAAACAGTCCATGCTGCCACTTTAGTGACTTCCAAGCACAATATTGTGATTACTGTTTTGATCTATAGTTAGGACATGAGAAGAGAAGCAGCTCCACCTTCTGGTCTCCTCTAGAGACCACAGAACAAAGCAATAACACCCCCCTTTGAAAAAGTGGTTACAAAAACCTACAGGAAATAAAAAGCTGAACACTTGCTTAGGCCTCTCCACAGGAATTCTTCTTCCCCTTTGCATCTTATTTTTTTATATTACAATCTAGGATCCCAAATGAGCCCTCTGCTAGCGCATCAGTGCTACTCAGTTTCTTGGAAAGGATCAGGACACAGACAGTGAGAGACTCATCTACAGGTTATGGGTTTATTTCTGCTCCAGACAAGCTGTTACAACAGCAAATATGAAGACTATTTGGTGACCTATGTGAAATTAATTGGTAGGCCTCCACCAACTGTACTATGTACTCTTGGGCTGACCTAATGCCAACAAGCGGGGTGGCAGGCAGTTTTAGAGGTGGCGAAATAATGGCCATGAATATCAGATTTTCCCCCTCTGCCTCTAGGATACCCACATCAGATCAAGTCTGAGGCATGCTGGCGATGAGATGCACATGTCTGAAGATTTCACTGACTGCTTGTACCACTGTCTTTGGGAGTAAAAAATGCCCATGTGCTGAACCACAATGAGGAAAAGATTCAGGTTTCTGGGTTCACATGGCTGAATGTCACATTTCCAGGCAGAGAGCAAGAGAAAGGACTAGGGCATCTTTTCTTTGAATTAAATGTGGCCTCAAAGCTTCAATTTTGCCAGGAGGACACCCCAATCACCTCTGACACTGATCAGCCTAATTTCTCAGCCTTTCAAGACAACTATTCTGGTTATCAGACTAGGACCTCTGCTGTAAGAGCTAATGTCTGCCCCCATTCAGTATTTTATTAATGAGGCTCTGTGCCACCACTCATTCGTGTGCAGTAACCAGCAGTGCAACACGAATTGATAGTAACAGAGATCAAGCTTCACTGCAGGTCAGAGCACACATAGTAAAATGGGAAGTGAGCAGTAGTGGTGCTCAGGGGCCCAACACAAATGTTCATCATTAAGGGAGGGAGGGAAAGGCTAGTGTACCAGCCACACAAGCCAGAAATAAACAAATACCCCAATGTGTATAAGTTCTTGAAAAACACTTACATATCAAACATGGCCTAATGTTTTGAAGTCTCTCTCTTTTACATGACCCTCTCCCCTTGTACTACAATTTTATGCCCTATTCTATTTCAGAAGTCTGCATTCTTGGCCTTTTGTACAGTATACTTCACCTTTGAGCGAAATGTTGGGTGGACGAAGTACATTGCCTTCAAATTTCTCTTGTACCTGGTTTAAAGAAGAAAGTGAAACTTGTAAAACAAGTTAATAGGTTGAGCTCATTAATTCAGCCAAAAACACAGCTGAAAGTGTTTGGAGGTATTTGCACGCTCATGGATAAGTGCTTATGGTGTTAACTGACCCACAGCATTTAAATCCAGGTCAAAGGGCAGCTGCCCTAAGAATAAGTGAGGCAAAGGGAGCAAAAAGTTTCCCTGCATCTCTAGATAACATCCTATTAGATTCTCTAGTTCATCGTGCAAATAAAGAGGGTTACACATTAGTTACAACTTCTAGTGCTATCTGTATGTCTCCTGCAAAATGGATGGAGCATCCCAGTGGACAGTACAGTCTTTTGGAAACATCACCTTTAGATGCAGATGGAATGAGTTCATATAAAATGTATGGGCACAAACACGCCTGCCTTCATTATTGATAGATATGCAGCAGGCAGGGATTGCAGAGACCAGTATATGACACAAGCATGCAAGAACTAGAATTAATCTCTTGTTGAACTGAGGTGTTCAGAAGCCACAATAAGCATTACAGAAATACCTACAAATTGTTTATATCATTTGAGAACAGGCCAGGAAAACAGGCCTTCTTTCCTAAACTCTATTGGTTTTGTTAGACACCTGGGTCTATCTGCCCCTGTGTAATTCTTCCCAGAAATCCATCTTTATGAAAGCAAGGTGGATAAAGGGTCTGTCTTAAATGTTTGTATGGGGAGAGGAGTAGACAAGAAGGGTTTCTCTTCTTACTCACGACACTCACTTGATGTCAACGACGTCATACAATTTCTTCAGGAAGTTGGAGTCCAGATTATTGTAATCACTAGTGAGAGTGTGGAAATATACTATGACATACTCCTTCACTGCAATATGGTCCATGACATGGATGAAGTACAAGAGTGCCTGAGGTGGGAAGACATTTATATTTTCAGCAGAAAACTCTGCCACGGTGCCATTCTGTGCTAACAGATTTCCTTCTAACCCTAATAATTATTCAGACCAAAAGCCTTAAGGCAGGCTGATATTATATTTCAATTACAAACATATGATGGAACACTGAAGTCTTAAATATAGGCTAAAAAATATTACCTGGAGATTCCTGCAACCAACCTTTACTCTGCCTCATACCCCTAACCGCCATACCCCTAACCCCCCACTTTGGGCGGGGATCAGGATCCCTGGCATTTTGCATGTGCAAGAAACAAGTTTGCTCATTGCACCTTATTTTCCAAACCTCCAGCTGCAGAAGCACCTTCACATCTCTTGGGAAGGAAGGAGGGGGCTCCTACTGCACTGCTTCCCCAGAGAGAATCTAGTCCCTCATGTAGAAAAGTTTCAATCAGAAAATCTTCACATTCAAAGTTTTATATAGGATATATTTTCATGTTACATTATCTATGCAAGCAGTTTGTATATAATCTGCTGTGTAGGAAGTTTTCTGCAGAGACACCCCTCTCTGAAGACATCTTGCTAAAGTTAGTGAGGCCAGAGGGCACAGGATGAGACAGTTTTACTTAATGGAAACTGCCTTTCAACCTTACCTAAAGAATCACCACCACAATTTTATACGACGATTTTACCTTTTCCATATCTATCAGCGTTACAGGAATATTCCTTCCAACCACCACCATCACTGTGCGACCACAGTTATCCACACCTACAGAATAAAATGAGCACCACAAGTTTTTATCTTTGAATCACATTCATAAAGAAGTCTGAGTTTTTGAAACTCTCCCTTTAAATCAGGGGCAGATAACTAAACCCAGCATTCTACAATGCTGTTAACTGGCATTCTTAACAGGAGATGACAAGTGCAGAGACTACTGCTCCCTTTACATAGTACTCGTTTTGATTTAAACAGAAAGACGCACTGCACCTGGACCCTGTGTTTTTAATATAGGTTTACAGCCCTTGAAGATGGAGGTTGCCATCACTAACCTTTGAGGTTCCTGCAATTTACTGATATGGCCCCTACTATTTAGAAGGCTCCACTTTCAGCTTTTTCACTACCAAAAGGTTGTATCTTCCTTGACATGTAACTCTCTAATAGGTACCACACCTTGAGACCACTATGATCACATTAGTGTAAAGGGGTTTCTTATATTTAAGTTCTTATTGACAAAGACATGAATGACTTAGTTACAGCAGCTTAATTTAGCTAATGTGTTTTCAATGTGAAATATGGCATTATTAATTGCTTGAAAGGTGCAATATACACACCTCCCCTGCCCCCCAGACACAGGCAGTCAAATACAATGTAGATTTCATTGATGGGAGTTTTCTCCATGATGTTTAGATATAAAAGGGGGAAAAGTTATAAAACCAGAGCGTAGGGTGTGGGGAATCAAATGCCATCTAGCCTGTATGTAAATAAAAGCATATTGTAAAATAGTAGCATATTGTAAATTGTAATTTACTTTCTAAATTAGACAGGTTATTTTGTAAGCAGAATACACTTCTTTTTAGCTACTGGTGGAGAGGTTATTTGACCTTTTAAAGGAGTTTTACAGGTTAAATATCTGGTATGTCAGCCATCACAAATGGATTTAAGCCAATGATTGTACAGATTCATAACCTCTAATGCTGCTAGCAGGAACGTTTGTGTACTTCGACAAATGCAATAATGATATTTCATCTGCCACATACCAACATCAGGGTATTACTGCTTTCTGCCTCCTAACACTAACATTCATTCACTGAAGCCTGTCATCTCAATTCCCTCTTCTCAGTTTATTGTTGTTGCGGCAGTTGCTCTCTGATCATAACCCTGGAAGCTGCTTTGGAGTGTACAATACAGGAAGGCTTTCAAGGCAGAACAAGAGGAATCCTTATCTATAGTAAATTAAGTGGATTTAAGAATATCTGTGATTCTTAGTTAATTTGTCTAGATTTATGACATGGTATGGAATCCATGCAAACTATACTGTCCTTAACTTTGCATGGGAAAATGGGACTGGATTGCACAAGACTTAATGGCCTAAACCTTATTTCCCTTCGTTTAAGCACGGCTCAAGTTCATTGGAACTTTACTTGCTGACTTTAAACTTGTTCCTTGCCCCTTCCAACACCAAGTAGCACCGAGAACTCTGAATTCTAGGATTGCATACCCAAAGGAATTAGAATTAGTAATCAGTATCCAGGACACTCACCTAACAAATACAGAGGGCCAGCAGCATGGCGACTGGAGCTAAAAAGCTGGGAAACATAGGACATTGGTCTGGAAGGGACCTCCTGGGCCATCAAGTCTAGTCACCAGCTATCGCAGCAACCTCATCATATAATCCCGTTTGTAAAATCAAGTTCCTTTTTAAAATCAGTTAGATTGTTTGACCTCACTGCTCCTACTGGAACTTGCCCCTGTCATGATAAGGAGAATTCTAATTTCCAGCCTTGATTTATTCATGGCCAATTTATACCCATTTTTTCTTGTGTCAATATTGTCCCTTAGCTTAAACAGCTCTCCTCCTTTCCTGGTGTTTTTTCCAAGCACGTATTTATAGAAAGCAATCAATTCCCCTTCTCAGCCTTTGTACTGCTAGGCTAAGCAAACCAAGCTCTTTTAGTCTTTGCTGCATTCTTCTGATCATCCTAGTAGCTCTTCTCTGCATCTATTCCAGTTTGAATTCATCTTTTTAAACATGGGTGACCAGAATTGTACACAGTATTCGAGCTGAGGTCTTAGCAATGCCTTATACCAGGGGTGTCAAACTCAATTCGTATGGCGGGCCACATTTAAATTAAATTGAGTTCAGGGGGGGCCACGCATAACACACACTAGTCTACTCTACTTTTCATAGCCTACTCTCCGCCGAAAAATCTCCCCGCAGGGTGAAATTCGGCAGCAGAGTAGGGGAGTAGGAATGAGAACAGGCACACACAGGGGCTCGCACACTCCACTCTCCACCATGAAATCTCCCTGCAGGGTCACATTTGGCGGCAGAGTGCGAGACTCCGATGGCCATTTCCTTTTTAAGACGACCATTTAAGACGGCCATTGCGTTTTTAAGACCTCACGCAAGATCTCCCACAACTTTCCTGAGCTCCGCTCAGAAAACACTGCCGGCACAAGGCGGGCCGGATTCGGCCCGCGGGCCAGATAACACAAGCCGGCAGGCCGGATTCGGCCCGCGGGCCTTGTGTTTGACACCTGTGCCTTATACAATGGTACTAAAACTTCTCTCTCTATTGGAAACATCTCACTTGATACACCTTAGATCATACTTGCCATTCTCATGGCTGCACTACATTGGTGGCTCAAAGTCATCCTGTGATCAACTAATACACCAGCCTTTCTTCTCCACTGTTTCTTCCAACTGATGAGCCCTCAGTTTATAGCAGAAGTTCTTACTGGTCCCTCAATGCATGACTTTGCACTTCGTAGTATTAAATTTCATCCCATTTCTATTACTCTGGTCCTCAAGGTCATCCAATATTCCTGTATAATACTCCAATCCTCCTTTGCATTGATGAGGCCTTCCAACACTGTCATCAGCAAATTTCATTAGCACATCCCTACCTTTTATGCCAAGATCATTAGTGAAAATATTAATGAAGACTGGTCCCAAGACAAGCAGACCCATCGTTCTCACTTCAGCATATCCTGTTGTCGTCTCCACTTTAGCTAGTTCCTTGTCCATCTTAAATTTTTTATATTAACCTCCCATAACTAATAATATCCTGAATAAACACAGCAGATGCCAGACCTTGAGCTAGGCTTTAGAGATCTTTGTATTTAGGATCCCACTTGAATTTGTAAATGCAAATTTTCTGTGATGGATGTCAAGTTACTTATAACCATAGTTCATCACACCTCATTCTAGTTTCCACATGGCAGAGGTTTTACCTGGCTATAGCCTGCCTGGCACTGAGGTAGGAGAGATTTTTTAATCTGTCATTAGATTAAAACATTTGCTCAGGCTTCATCCCATGAGCCTTCCTTCACACAAAGGTGGAAGTGGCCATTCCATTTCTTACTGGTGAGTGTATGAGAAACAGCTCTTGGGTTCTTGAACTCACCTGTCTGGTACAAGGCTTTGAGAGAAGCAACATCGGACAGGTCTTCAGTTCTTGCCTGACATAGCCAGCGATTGTAACTAGAAGAGTCAAACACACATGGGGTCAGAGCTGTCTCTTGCTCTCTTCCATCTGTGTTAGAAAGCATGAAGATGAACCTGGGAAATTGGAGGAGCTGAATCTGCTACACTTAGTGTTATAGAGCAGTCAGTGTTGTATTGTTCAAGTAAGAAAGCTGCTTCTGAAGTGCTCCAATGGGGAGTGTTTGAAAAAAGTCATAATGACTGTACTCAAGTTATGCTGTTGGTTACTTTGGTTGGGACAAATATACACAATTGGTTTTCCTTTCTAGTCTTCACGCACAAGTGCAATAGTATTGCATTTGGGTTGCAAACATTTAAGGGGAATTTGCACAACCAAACTACACTGTTTGCATTAAATATTTAAAAACCCTGATTTTTTTTTTTTAAATCTAGAAGTTGGGTCTAACTACATTAGAACCTCAAACATATGAACACCAGTTACAAACTGACCAGTCAACAGAACACCATGTGGAACCGGAAGAAAGCAATGAGACGGGGGGCGGGAGAGAAATACTATACTGTGCCTTTAATGCATCTTAAAGGTCAGCATGCAGAACAGAAACGGTCTGGAGTCTGCACTGTTTCCTGTAAGCCAAGGGTGCTGTTTCATCCCCTCAACCCACCCCATTAGGAAGGGGAAGCTGTTTTCAGGAGGCGGATAAGCTTGCAAGTTCAGTTCAAGCCCAAGAAAGAAGCTGCCATAGGGAGCTACTGAGCTGCTGCTGTTGCAACCAAAACCTGTCCTGGAGCTACAGAGAGCCAGAGTCCAAGGCTCCTAGCTCAGACAGACTGTATGTGGTCCGCAAATCTGTAGTTTGCCCACCCGTCCTAACTGCTGCCTGCCCGGTGCACTCTGGAGGGGTTTTAAAGGGCCACAGCCTATGCACTGATACGGCCTGAGCTTTGCCTGTGGCTGCACTCAAGGATCCTGACAGCAGGGAGGACAAAGGGCAGGTGAGGGAGGGGCACTAGCAGCAGGCTGGCATCCACCCCCTGCCATGTGCTATCTCTGGAGCGCAGCAAGCCACACACAGAGCTGAGGAAGCTCTGGGGAGAAGCAGCTGAGGGCTGGGGCTTGTACTGCCAAGGCTGTAAGGCAGCCCCCTGTTCAGCCCAAAGAGAAGAAAGAGGAATAGGTCAGGGAGCTGCTTGCAAACCAGTCAGTGCTGCCAGGTGCCACCTTTGCAGAGATCTCCCCCAGCCTCAGCTGGAAGACTCTGACTGCAGGGTCCTGTAGCATAACCTTTTGTTCAGAGTTACGAACATTTCAGCGTTACGAGCAACCTCCATTCCTGAGGTGTTCGTATCTTTGAGGTTCTACTGTACTGACATTGATCTGTTAACAGCAAATGTATATAAACAAGTCAGTGCCTCAAACAATGAAAGCCATGTCTCATGCCCAAAATAGGAGAATGGTAACATGAGTCCTGAAACAGATGTGCCTAGCCCTACAAAGACAAGAGGAGGCTCAGTTACAGAAACCTATGGTGGGACTATGCCATCTAATGGTGAACAGGCAGTACAATGGCTCCAACGTATTCAAGTCCTGCAGATATGAAACCAATGGGACAACCTCCCTCCCCTCTCAAAAAACCCCCCAAACCAAAAACCAACCCTTCCCCATGTCCCATGCTTTTAGCACCAAGGGGCTACTCCACGGTCCTAAAATGAAACTAGGCCTTGTCATTGTGTTCCTGCTAACAGATTGCAGGTTTATGTAACACAGAAAGAGGACAATAAGGATCTTTCAGTCACAGGCCCAGCTGAGCCATTCATACAAAGAAACAGCAACATATTCTCACTTTCTCTGATGCTGTTTCTGCAGTGCTGCCTCCGACAACTGTCCCTGAAGGATGAGGCGCCTCTGTTTATCAACATCTCCCTCCATACGGGCAAACGCATGGGAACCAATGAATGAAAAATCTGCTTCCAGCCCTTCCTCATCTGAGTTATCTGCAATGGAAGCATGGGTGAGGAAGCTGTCATGAAGTCAGAGCTCAAACTACAAACTGAACATGGGACTGTCGCATCAGGACAGTGCATCAATAAAACATGACCAAAGCACAAGGCAAATGCTGCCATGACACACACACGCAAAAGACAGCATATTATGATGCATGAATTTTCTGTGGTTCTATTTGATAGGGCAATGCCCTCTCTTGACCTTAGCATGGAGTTGAGAACTAGGAACTCCTGAAACCTAATTTTAGCTCTGTTAGCAACTTATTCTGTGACCTTGGGCAATCAATCCCATTTCCCCTCCCCCAGCCCCAACCAATAAAGTGATAACAATGAACTATTCACAAGAGCTCCAATGTTTAAAGTTTATGAAGTGCCTTGAAAATGTAAGTTTGCTTTGTAAATACTAAAAGTATTTTCTCCAGCTCTTAAATTAGAGATCAGACTAGATCACGACATTGGCCCAAAGTATCCTTGGAACAGATGGATTGGCCCTGTCTATACTACAGGAGAAGAAAAACATATCTGTAATTCACCAATAGGTGCAGTTCGACCTATGATAACACTGGAAACTCTATTGTAGACAAGGCTTGGATGTTACCATCACCACATCTTCCAACCCCGATGAGAGCAGACTTGAATGAGATGGTGGTAAAAATGTGTGAACTCAGGTGACTTCAAGAGACACATTGTTGAAAGTTTCCAGCCCTTCCTCAACCCCCACTCTCCCATTTTCATTACCAAGAGAGCCCATTTCCTAATCATCTCTGACTAGTGCAACACATCACAGTGAGGAAAGCTGGGGGGAGAGAAAATTCAAACATAGGTCTCTGGCTCATCCTTTTGCTCCTGTGCCAGCAGAGGTGGAGATAATTCCTTAGACAGTTGGTTAGACCCAGAGGTGACCACATCCTACTCTTTGGACAGAAAAAGTGTGGTATTGAGATGGGAAGAGGAATTCCCAGGACTTGGGAGGGCTCGGAGGGAGTGGGAGGGAAAGGAATTATTGTTCTCAAAAAGGTATGTAATGAGAACAGACTTCCCACTCTTAAGTTCATGTTTCCAGAATATGGCTCAAGGGAACTTCCAGAGGGAGAGTCTAACTATTTCCCTGCCTCAGTAGCTGGTGGTGCATGACTGACTCTGATGAGTAGTAATGACCATTTCTTGCCTCTAGTCAGAGGCTTGAGGAAAAAAGTGAGAAGAAAAAGACAGCTACTTCATCTGAGTCACTAAAGCAATCTGTTGCTGCTTGTTTAGGAGCCATGTCTAAAAGGACAGAGAACCTGGGGTGAGATGCAGCAAGCTGGGATGGCTCTGAGTGATCAGATGGAGTGAGAAAAACATCTGACCGACTGTCCATTATCATCTGCAGCAGAAATGGAACCCAATTCTACCTTATTACCCACCATTCAATGTCTCATCCCCATCAGACTGTCTTGCTGCTAACTCAAACTCAATTTGCAGTGTCTTTCACTTTTCTTTACCATTGTTAAACTTCACAGCCTTCCACTTATCTCATCACCACCTTCTCTTCCTCCTCCTCTCCCCACTTCTGACATCCAGTGTCTTCCTCCAGTCCCTTCTTATGAAGAGCTTCCTCCACTGACCCTCTGCCAACTTTGTTTCACAACGCTGATCTCCTCATTGACTTAAGCTCCTCATTGTCTTCTATCTGCATTGTTTTCCTGTATGCTGTATCAAACAGAATTACACCTAACTCCTTGGGGCAGGGACCACTTGTCTTGAGTGTTTTTAAAATGTGTTTACATGTAGGACGCTCTATAAATAAGAATGTCTGCTTCAGCCAGATAGGAGCTGTAAAGATCGTGTTTCTTTTCTCACAAGTTTCATCAGACCCTTTACTACCACAGAGAAAAGGGTGGAAAGCCAGCAAAGCTCTCTCTCCACCACATCCTCCAATCATCTTCCACGTACAAAGCAAGAAAGCAGCAGCTATTGCTGTAGAATCCACACAGCTGCCTGAGAAGAACACGGGTAAAATCTCATTCGGAGGAGTCTCTCTGGTGGGTCACACGCCACCTAAAAATGGGATTCATAGCTCTCTGTGCATGTTCTTTTGTTTCCCTGAACTTCGTATCAAGATACTTATTTCAGGGTTGAATTATAACTCACCGTCTGGAGCACCTGGTTTTTCACTGATCCTGATCTGTCGCTCTGGTACTACCGGCTCCCCTTCTGAATTGCCAATATCTGCAGGAAGGCATGGTAAGGAATGATATTCTTCTTCCAATGACCTTGGAAAATATAGAGGCAGCAGCTTCTGGTAAGTGACCTACAAACGACAGAAAGTTTGAGGCGGCCTTGAAGGCATCCCCATTCTTCAGAGATAGTTACAAACTCTTTTCCGTATGCCACAGAAGAACCTGAAACTCTGTAAGAGGGTGAGGAGGGGCAGAAATAAAGTATGAGGAACCTTTCAGACAGTTGCATTACTTTTATTTTCTTCCACTGAGTTTTTGCCAAACACAAGAGGATGAAAGCAGCCAGCCTCAGTTTTAAAGGGTTTTTGAAGAGTCACAGAAATCTTAAATCACATTCAGTTCCACCCTCTTTCCCCATTTCTTCTCCCCCCCCCTCCAGGACAAATCAGGGTGATCGTGTACCCCGGAGCACATTTCATTGAAGTTATGTCTAGATTAGTGTTCCCGCCTGTGAGATTATAACACCATTGCAGATCACCCCTTCAACTTATTTGTTTCTGATATTATCAGCCTACACTGTCCCTCTCAATTTCAATCCATTATTGCTAGGTATTCTTTCCTAAAGAAATCTTACTCCTTCTGTTTAACTCTGTTCACATACTTCTAGACTGCTCTATCTTTATAACCCTCTGATGATGTTTAGCCAAAGCCTCATGTTTACTTCTTGATTCTCAGTTATTATTGTTATCCAGGTCTGTATCTCCACAAGTGAAAGCAAAATATGAGAAACAGAAATATGGTGGGGCCTAAGGAGATAAAATAAGATTCACCTTGGGCAAATCTAAGCCAGCAGATAAGGTAGGAACTTGAAAGCGTAAATTTGAGACTTGTCCCCAAGGGCAATCCAATATTGCTCAATCCCATGCCACTCTGGCAACTGACCTGGAGAGAGGCCTGCCTTTAATTTACATCAACTGGGATAGACTGCAGACACCCTTTCTCTTAAAGGAAAGAAGTAGTCTGTGAGGATGACAGATCCTAGCAAAGGCTGTTTAGATCAAGCTGGAGCACTGCACATCATGATCCGTCATTGCTACAGACTGGACCTCTTTTAAAGAAGAGAGTGCTTGCAGGATGTGTTTTGACCACCTTAGGACCAAGCAAAGGAAGAGAATGATTTCTCAGAGAAATATGAGGGAAGGGACACATTGTTTTTTTCCTACTGATTTTCAGCTAAACTTGGAGAAAGCCTTTCCATTAAAAAACCCAGACTGTTCTTAAAATAGTACATGATATAATCCATGTCCCAAGCCAAGAATATTGACTGGATTCGCTGTGTTATGCACAAATTCATAGGAGGAGCTTTACACAGATACGATGAGAGATTAAAGAAGAAAGTCAATACTCAAACTGCTAAAGGTTTGTTGTCTTGGAAACAGAACAATGGTTAGCTAGTTTCCCCAAGTAATACCTAGAAACTGGTTGTTTCCCACATTTGTGGGAGGATCTGTGAGGATGCTAATCTAAAGAGCACAGAGGATTTTTAGCAGGAGAGAAGTAAGGTGGGAATTTTGCATGTAGTGACTTGCTCTGCCTTCTTACAGCCAAAAAACATTTTGCACAAGCATCCCATGCAACCCAAATCCCTCATGCTGGTGCCCAAGTGGTGGGTCAGGAACCTGTGAGTGACAAGTGAAGTGGCTTGGAGTGAATCTGCAGGTAGCAGTGAGAATGTGAGCAGGAAGGAATGGGGAGAGATGCTTTTGGTGAGATATCTGGGAGGAGGCTAAAAGGGATGCAGAGAAACCAACAGTCATGATGAGAGACAGATACAACAACTTGAGGATGGAGAAACTGGTCTTCAGTTTCCCAGTACAATATACACAACATTTCTACATTGCCCCAATACCCTAAGGATTAGAACATGCTTAAGAACTTTGGCAGGATGAACAATGATGAGAGGTACCTGTTCAAGCTCAGAGACTGCAAACACCACCCTCTCCAGGGTTTCCCCATGAATCTCCAGGAACCTTCTGACTGTGCCTGTGATCAAGAGAATTAAATGTAGTGAGTAAACAGCGGGGACAGATTTAGAATCTGACATTAGAATTTAGACACTCACTAGCTATAAGCAAATATGAAAGATATTTCCCCTCTCCCCTGCAAACGGAGGAGGGTCTCAACAGGCAGCATCCTAATGGGTAGAGTGTAGTGGGCACACACAAAAAGACAGCTTGCTGGATATTAAGACTACCCATAGTTACACAATCATAGAAATCACAGAAATGTAGGGCTGGGAAGGACCTTGAGAAGTCATCATGTCCAGCCCCCCATGCTGAGACAGGACCAAATAAACTCAGACCATTCCTGACAGTTTTGTCTAAACTATTTTTCAAAACCTGCAGTGATGGGCATTTCACTTCCCTTGGAAACCTATTCCAGAGCTGAACTACTCTTATAGTTAGAAAGATTTTCATAATATCTAACTTCAATCTCCCTTGTTGCAGATTTAGACCATTTCTTTTTTGTCCTACCTTCAGAACAACTGATCACAGTCCTCTTTATGACAGCCTGAACTTATCTGAAGACTTATCAGGTTCCCGCTCAGTCTTCTCTAAACATGCCCAGTTTTTTAACCTTTCCTCATAGATCAGGTTTTCTAATCCTTTTATAATTTTTGTTGTTCTCTTCTGGACTGTCTCCGATTTGTCCACATCTTCCCTAAAGTGTGTTGCCCAGAGTTGGATACAGGACTCCAGCTGAGGCCTCACCATGGCTGAGTAGAGTGAGACAATTACCTCCTGTTAATACACACCAGAATTATATAAGCTTTTTTTTGCAACTGCATCATACTGTTGACTCTGTCATTTCTTCTTTCATAGGATCTCTTAAAAGCTGTCTTTTTCTCCCAGTCCACTTGTCCATACAGTGACTGTGGTAGTTCAGACAAGGATGTCCTGCTTCTCACCTCTTTTCTCCAAACAATCCAGTGAATTCCTTCTACTGCAATCCTTGGACCATGTCACACTCATATTCAAATCCCTGCACTGGTATAGTGTTCATCTACTAAGTTTATGTTTCTGAACCTCACCTTAAGGTTCTGCACAATTTTGTTGCTGCTTAACATTCTGCTTCCAGTTCTCCCTATTCCCTCTCCCACATCCTTTGTTCTGGTCAAGCCTCCCACCTCTGCACACCTTTTGGATAGCATCCTTGTCCCATTCATCTCAGTGTCTTTCCTGCTGCCACTCATGCTCGGAACGGTCTCTTCCCTAAATGCCATCCTCTCTCCATCCAGATCCTTCTCTGTACACATCTACAAGACCCGTCAACATTAATCAAGGTGCAAAAATGCCAACAACATATGATTTTGAGAATAGACCCTCACCTGATGAGTCTGAAATGTATATTCTCTCTCATTTAGAATGCAAGTCTCTTGGGCAGGACCTTGTTACTGCCTACGTATTGGACACTGCACAATGGGGCACTCAACATACTGTGAAAGATCTTCTCTCCATGCAAGCTTCCCTTTATAGTGAACTGGAAATGGGTATGAGAAACAAAAATATTGGCTCTAGGACAACAATCACAAGATGTCAGCAACTGAACCTGTGGGCACACAGCCTCTGAACTGAGGGGAGGAGCATGGCAAATTTCCTGAAAGAAGAAATGGCAGAGATGTGAAACGTGATCCCAGAGCCCCACAAGGCCAACTCAATCCATTCCCTTCTGAGTCAAGTTCTAGTCTCTCAACGACTTCCAGAAAATGGAGAGAAAGTCCCAGAACAATCCAACATGCACTGTAAGTTTCCAGGAAAGCCAAGTGCCTCCAACAACCCCAGATGACACACAAGCTAATCTTCAAAAGCAGAGGCTGCTCCAAAGCAGGTTCATCAGCACAAAGCCTCACAAAGAAACAAAACACCAGAAAGGGCAATGAATTTAGAAATAAGGAACCCAAATGATTTTGCTTGCATCCTTGCTGCAGATGAAAAGTGCTGTGGATGCCTTGGAGAAAAAGTCAAAAAGCATTTTAAATTAGAGGTGATTCTCTTGTGATTTGAAGATTTGATCATATTTCCTCTCTCCTGCTTTCTTGGACTATCCAAAGGTTTAGCACAGTGTGAGGATGCAGTCAAGTTCCCATCAACATTCACAGCTAGAGGAAAATAGTTTTTACCCAGATCCTCAGATTGGTACGTCCTTGTGGTGTAGATGGGGGGCCCTTGGGCTGTGATTTTGTCAGCTGTCTTAAATTAGTTATTTGGAGAGGAAAGCACTTGAAAAAGGGAGTCCAAACAAAAGTTCAGCACTTCACAGAATATTGTTGGATTGTATGGATCTGCGGAAACTGCAGTGGAGAGCAGCAAGGAAGGGATGTTACCAGCTTACAGAATGAAATCCATACAAATTAAATCTAGGAAGGACTTTTCAAGCAATAGCAGTTTGGAGAAAAAGAGGATGCATTTCCAAACATTTCCTGCAGTGAAATTCTCATGTAAGTGGGTTAAACTCACAGCAAAACCTTACAGTGGCCAATGTGGCTGTGGTTGAACAGCACTCTCAATCATAAGACCACATTTCTTTCATAAGTCTCTCCCAGCTCCCCTTTTCATCCTGAAGGCTCTTCTGTGTTCACACGCCATCCCTTGGGTACATGCAGCTAAAACACAAAGATTTTCAAACACTGTGCCAGTTTCCACCTCTGGTGGAAATGCAGCCTCCTGGCAACATGATGCTGACTGAAACACCTAGACATTTGCCAGCTCTAAACGTGAATAGCCACCTCTATTGACTTTGAATCAATAGAAGGCCCCACTATTGCCCCAACAGCCTGCTGCTTAACACCCCCATCACAAAGTGCCCCAACACCCCGCTGTTATTTAAGTCTAATGTACACAACACTGGGCTCCAATTGGTGTTGTGTTAGGACACAGCAACCTTCCAAGACCTACTTACGCAGTGCTATGTGGGTTGCATCCTCCAAAGGGTAGCCTCTTTTCACAGAGTTTATAACACAGAATCCCACTGAGGACATTGCTTGCTCCCTGAAGACAAAAGGAGAAAAAACACAGGTGTGAAGACAAAAATAAGAGGGGAGTAAGCTGCTTGCAGGAGGTATGGGAGAGGCGCGAAGCAACCCAGTGGGTAGCTTAAGGCACTAGCACTTCCCTCCTCTCTCTATTTGAGGAAACTCTTCTGGTTTGTAGCAGAGGGATTCCCAGCTTACAAGCTATAGGAGGTTCACTAGGTAGAGAAGGCAGGGGAGTCCTACTTCCCCTACTTTCTCCCCCGATTTGTCCCTTCCCACCTGGACCACTTCCTCATATCTCAAACCAAGCTCCCCATAAGCTGCCCCTCCTTTGGAAAACTGCTGACTGCAGGTGGGCTCTGCAAAGAACAGATTGGGGAGAAGCAGGGAATGGGTTCTTAGGAGTGCAGGCAGGAGAGGTGCACTAGCTTTTCTTGGTCTTACCCAGTTGACTAGCCTCCTGATGGCCAAAAAGGAGTTCCACTGCTGCAAACCAAAAGGACCAACAGAGGGTGGATGAAAACAGAGAGAAGGAAACCATATGAGTATTCCCTCTTTCCTGTGGGCCCCACATTTGAGAGTGGGCTGATGGGTATTTGTACCCATCTGAACACTGCCCCCATCAGATAGCTCAGGAGCAGAGTGTATTATGGATGACAGACCCTGGCCCATGTGCTTACTTTGTGAGCTGTAGGACATTGCGGTAACAACTATACAGGGAGCTCTCAGCTGCTGTGCGATATCTGCTCTTGTATTTGGGTCCCACGGTGTGAATAATGAATCGTGCAGCCAGATTAAATCCTTTTGTCAGTTTTGCCTCCCCCGTGCGGCATCCTAAAGAAACATACAAAGGGTAAGATGCTGAAGTTTTGGTAGGGCAGGGAGTATTCGAGCACCTCACTTCTCTTTGTCCCCACGAGACCCCACCTTGCAGTAACTCGCTTCCATCTCATTAGTTCCTTTGTTTCCCCCTGTGCTACCATATCACCAGCACTCTAAGGATAGTGCCTGCACCGTGAGATGGCAAGTGATACAGCAGCACTCAGCCACCTGGAGACATGCAGTGAACTATACCGGCTCCAGTCTGCTTCTCAGAAGCTATACATTCAAGGAGCAGAACAGAAGTACCAAGTCACTGGAGAGGCTGTGTACCTCAACTGCAGTATTCGTATGGAGGCCTTAAAAAAACCCAAGGAACAGTTTATTAACTGGAGAGAAAGCTGCAGTAGAAACATGCCATGCACACAAATTCAGCTCTTCTGAAAGGATTTGGTTTTGAGAGAGACCGGTGTTTGATTAGATTTTTGGTATGAAAGACCGACATGGTCCTTTTAATCAGCCAACCTGTGGTTGGCAGAGCTGTTACAGATGGAACAGACCTAACATCACATTTCATCCATACCACGTTGGAGAATAGTGCCTAGTTCTTCCTTGTGGTTTGTTCTACAAGGTTTTCAGCATCCCAATTTTCAATGTCTCCAAGGATGTCTAATAGATCTCAGTTTACAGAAACTTTCCTGGGTATTCTGTCTACATTTTCTATTGTTCTATTTCATTCCTTTCCCCTTGTACAACTTGTTTTCCACAGACAGCAAAGTGTTTCCTCACATACACATAGCCTTCTGGGAACCATTTTTCCCTCACATACATGTAGCCTTCTGGGGATCATTAATAAGCATTTATTTCACAAACAGTAGTACACTATGTACTGTGCAGTGAGTAACATGGGCTCAAATCAGTTCCAGAGGACCTAGACTTCCACCATCCTTAAAGCAGGAGAGAAAAGCCAATGTGCTCTGAACAGCTGCCAAGAGCTACAAGATGTTTTCACTAAACCACTTTCCTCAAGTCTTCCCTAAAGAGTGAGAAATACCATTAGAACATGACTGGCTTAAACTATTCCATCCCCATTTAAGGAGAGGAATTTACTCACATTGGTGAGTGAGAGTTGTATTATATCTTGCAACTCTAAGAAGAGTTTTTCCAGTGTTCTGCATCATAGAACTGAGAAGGAGCCTTCTCACGCTGTCTCCTGTTCAACAATAGTCCCAGACCACTCTCAGCTGCTGCTTCCCCCACCCCTCTCAAATCACCTTGCCGAGCACTGAAAACAGTAAGCAGGGCTATTGCTTCTCCTCTCAATCCTGGCTCTCAATATAATGCACCTCCTTCTGCTAGTTTATAGATGGATACCAGTAATAAAGTAGGGAGGTCACAGGTTAGAGAATGAGGCAGGATACCTTGCATCAAGGAGACATTCCAAGTTAGGGTTCTCTCCTGCCCAATAATCCTGACACATCTAGCTTGAGAGTGGTTATAACCTTCCCCCCTCTTTTAAATCAGTGTCTTCCTAACTTTCTTAACCCTTTCATTATCTGCCAGTTCCCAGAGGGCATTTCCCTGGGAATTACTCAATTTCTATGGTGTTAAGGCGGCACTTGACAACAGCAGCAGAGATAATACAATGGCTATTCTGTGAAACAAATGTTGTTCTCACTTTGACTGTGCTGTGACATATGGATCAACCCAGTTCAAAAGAGAGCAGAACCAGAGAATGGTAACAAGAAAAGATTAGAGACCAGGGGTAAGACATTTATACCAGAATAGGACCAAAGTCACTAAGGCCTGGGATTCAAAAAATGACTAGAAAAATTACAGGAACTAAACTGTGTTTCATAAAGCCCGAGTTAGGTGCTCAGGCTCCCTATAGAATGAATGGGACAGATAGTGGATCACATTATAAGGTGCCTAAGGCAGCATGCTAGGCAGGTCATCACCTAAGTTAGCCAATGAGAGATGCTAACCAGAAGCCTGTGTGCTAAGTTCTACTCCTTTCTGAGATAGGCGAATCCCTACAGCCTGGATTTAGGCACCTACCTACTAGCAATTCATGAACTGGGGGAAGACAGGCGCTTCTCCACTTAACTCTCGCTCAGGGCCAGTAGGTGTGCTCAGGGGCTGCCTAATTCCACACACAATGGCTGATGGGAGACGGGGACACGGATGGACGGACAGACGGATGCATGCACACGCACATCTTTATAACCTTTGCCTAGTGGTTCGCGCATTCCCAGAGGATAAGGGAGACCACTAAAAGTTCCCTTTTTGCCTGATGAAAAGGGATTTGAACCACTGGGCAATAAAATCACTCACTCTCTCTCAAGCCCAATTATTATTTAATTATTCGATGATTTAGTTAGAGTGGAACAACTTAAATAGGAGAGACTGGGGGAGACCCACATCAGAACATACACATCCCATCATTTAGAGAACTCTGCTGAGAAGCGGCAGATCCCCACTCAAATTCCCTTCTCTTCAGAGGGGAGAATTGAAGCAGGGTCTCCCATTTCTTGGGTGAGAACCCTAGCCACCAGGCTGAAGGTTATAAGGGAGTTCCTCTTCCTCTGCCTGTTCTGCGTGCAGTTACTTGGCCTCTTACCTTGCCCACTCAATCAGGCCCTACACTTGCGATACATGGAGGTGAACCTATCTTTCCCTGGCTCATGTATTGTGCTTGGGCTTAGGCAGCAGTTAGGCATCCAAATGCTTAAAGTGAAGCAGCAGTGTGCGTGTCTAGAGAAAGAAACAGGTGCCAGGAGAACTTTTACTATAAAAACTTTAGCCTTGTCTGTATTAGCACTTATGCTGCCAAAATTTTTGTCACGTAGCTATGTGGAAAAAACACACATAAGCGCTTGTATAGCTGCATTATGTCGAGGGGAGAGAGCTCTTCTGCTGACATAATAATACCACCTAAATGAGTAGTAGCTATGCTGGCAGGACAGCATCTCCCACTGACTTTGCGCTGTCTACACAAGTGCTTATGCTCGCAAAATTTATGTTGCTCAAGAGGGTGTTTTTTCATACCCCTGCATGACAAAAGTTTTGCTGGCATAAGTGCTAGTGTAGGCAAGGCCACAGGCACTGAGTGAGTTTAGGCCCCTACAGGGTTAGGGAGTTTGGTGGCTCTCAGTGTTGCCTAAAAACAGGACTTAGATACTTAAATATCTTGAATTCCACTCTAATGGTCTCTATTCTTTCCTTGTTGTTCTAGGCCCATTCAGGATGTCAACAGTCTGATGGGGTGAGCAAAACCAACCCATGGAGGAGATACTCTTCCTCAAACAATTTTTCCTGTGCAAAACTAGAGAGAATCTGACAGGAGCACAGGCTGGGAAATTAACAGTGAGAGAATAAAAAATAACCTGATGTATAAGTATACTGAGCAATGTCACAGTTTTGGGATAACTACATATTTGACCCCCACCTCCAATGGTATGCTCAAGGAATGCCCTGAGGCCTCAAGGTGACTCTATTAAGTCTCTGGGCATGGACCCATATCTCTCCCCCTCTTGACTAGGGGGTTAGGCTTTCAGTCACCTTGTACTTCCCTATGTTTTTCCTAGCTGGTTTGACACCTACACTTTGCTTTCTCTATAAAGGCTATGACCAGTATATGTCATTCTAGATTCTACAGGGAATCCACCTAGTGAGCCAGGAACACAAATACATATAATGTTTATTGATATAAAGGTCTGAACATTTTATGTACCCAGACCATCTGGTCCACCATAAAATAACAGTCTTTGAAGATTTTCATGATTTTAATGGCTGACTCAAACAAACAGATAGGAAACATAACATTGAATGCAGTAGGTTCAGGGTATGCCTGTGTTTTACCACTACTTTACAAACCAGGAGCAAAGCACAGTGGTGCAGTGAGTTGCCCAAGGTAACACAGCAATCAGATGGCTAAACAAGGAACAGAGCAAATATCTCATTTTACCTACTCTGGTGCTTTAGACATTAGACCATCCTTTCCCAAACTTAAATGGAAAAATCTGAGTCTTCCATCTAAAGAGTATTTTGGAGAGAAACAGAGCCGTCAAGTAGAGCCCCCATAGCATTTGGAAGGCAGTTACTGTACTGCCATTATGGAATATTTTTTAAGCAGCTGGAAGTACATGCACATATGGAAGGGCAGTAGACTAAAACAATAAACTGACAGCAATTCATCTAGAAATCTGCCGCCTTCTCTCCGAAGTATTTCTGGGTAAGAGGAAACTGAACAGTGTTCCCAAGGTCACAGGAATCAGCGGAGCCATAAAGAAAGCACTCCAGGCTTGAGCAGAAGCAGTGTATCACATGCTTTAAGCATGACTCTTTCTCAGGGCTTACAGAAAGTGGATACAAAATGGGTGGAAGGAGGAGGTGACAGATAGATCAACTGCTTACAATATCTTTGGGAGATCATACTGTATTTAAGTGAATGAATGGTTTATGTATCATTGTGGGCCAGGAATTGTATGCACTCTATGCAGAGGAGCGTTACCACAGTTCCTTCAGGAGGTGAAGCCAGTAGGTGATGATTAAGGCAAATCACTCAGGTTATAACACCTCCAGAGAGGTAACACCTTCTGGGGATGCTCATATATCTTATTTCAAACCTGATACTCCAGAGACCCAAAGAAAGGACTTTTGAATAAATAGCTTGAGCTTAAACTGACTCCAAGCCTTTGTTCTGGCTCCTGATCTAAAGACTGATATGAACTTGCAACCACAGGGAAAACCCAGTTCTTGGGTTTGAAGGAATGACACCTACCAGTCCTATGTTGGAGCTGGGAGGGGGGAACCTTTGGTAAGCTTTGTGGCACGTGTGTAGGTTCTTTTATTGTTTTTATAGGCTCTCTCTAATGCTTTTTTACCTTAAGAATAAAAATACTTGCTTAGAAAATGCTGTGTGGTAACTTGTAACAGTTGGCAATATATTGGTCATAGCCTTCAGAGAGAAAGCAAAGCACAGGCTAGGCAATCTGGCTTGCTGGGAATATCAGTGTTTATCAGCGAGCTGTGCAGCCTTAAAAACTCCAGTCAGAAGGGAGTGAGATATATGTCTTTGCCTACAAGTGGTGACAGCTGGGAGCTGGAAACCTGTAAGTGGGTGCCCTTGAGGGATAATTCAGGGGGAAATACAGGTGCAGTTACCATAAAACTGTGACAGAAGGTATAAAGAAAGAACTAATTGAAAGCCATCATTGCTGCACTCTCACTCTAGGACTTGGGACCACAGCACCACTCTGTGCCACCTTCTCTCCAAGACCTTTTGCTACATAAACAGTGTGAAACTGAACAAGGAAGAAAGTCCAAAATGATTTCAGGGGTACAGGTGACAAACAGATTACATGTTAAACTTATTAAGTGAATTAAGAAGTGAACTCCTTCTACTTCTGTTGTGTTCGAGATACTGAAGTGGAAATGCCACTATTTGTGGCACAGCCTTCCTTGATCCTGCAATGCTCTCCTGGAAACCATCAGCAATCTTGCACCCCTGGGTGAAGGATGTGTTACAGATATACTGGGAGACAGTATGGATTCTGATTAAATACCGCTACTTTGGGGGTTGAGGATGGCAGCTAGTGCACCAACCCATATGGGAAGAGGAAATTGCCGCGAGGACAGAAGGCTAACCTAACTCTTACAAAAAGTACCCAACAGAGCAGAGAGAACTTGAGATTTTTAGAGCCCGATCTGAAGATAGTATCCTACCCTAGAGTAAGAAGAAAGGATCTCAAAATTTAGCTTCAAAGGATGAAGAGCTGCATCAAACCTGCTGGGATTCAAACCTGTGGTTCCAGGAATCTAGATCATCCTCCGACATCCACTGTACTTCAGCTATGCCTGACTACAAAGGACATTGCTTACTGTTCACAGAAGCCTACCTCTCTCATTTGCAGATTTACTTTCTCTTCCTTTTGATTCTGAGTTACTCACATGAGAGAAGTTGAATCAGGAAAATGTAAACTGAAGAAATTAATCCCACCTTAATTTAAATGTCTGGTGTAGTCTGGATTAGGAATACCATGCCCCTTCTTGTGTCTTGGAAAACTGACACAACCATCACTTTTCTACTAGAAGGCAGAAGCCTGGACACACTACCTACAGAACAATCAAGATGATCTTGTGGTTAAGGCACTGGACTGGATTCAGGAGATCTGTGTTCAAATCCCAGCTTTCTGTAGGAGTATAGGCAAGTCACTTAAACTTTGTCTCGGTTACTTATCTGCAAAATGGGGAGGGCTAACTTCCTTAGCATTTGCAAGGCTCTCAGATACTAGACAGTTGATAAGTATCCAGATAAAGAAAACTCCATAATCAAAGAGTATTTCTCTCTAGAAAAGCAGAATTGCGAGCCTTCCAATAAGGCTCTTGCAACACTACTAAACTGTCTTATGGAACTATTTTTGGTTTAATACAGGGAAAAATGAATGAACTAAGAAATCACTAAGACTATTTTATCATGTAGAGTAGTAACAATTTATCCATTTCTAAACATTGGTTCCTAAAAGATTAGGTTGCATGTCTGAAGGCTGGCAGCATGTACAGAACCTATTCAACATCAGTGGCATACTGAGGAGAGGGCATGCCCCTGGGCGCTGCAGCCACACTGATGCCTGCTGGTGTAGTATCGATAACTATGACCTATCAGAATTTGAGACCATTCCAGACCTAGGTCCCAAAGTCTCATAGGTCCTGGTTACTGGTACTACACCGGCAGCTGAAGGCTCCTGTTGCAATGGGAGCAAACATCCTCCTACTCTCGCCGCCTCTGCACCTAGTGCGATGAGGGAGTCGTGGGGACCAAAGCCCATCACACCCGTCTCCACCACCAGGTGGCCCAAGAGCATCTGACTGCCTGTCACTCCTGCTCCCAGCCGCATCCACCACCACCACAGCATGGAGGGGAGTGAGGGAACATGGGAAACAGGCCTAAAGATGACCCCCTCCACTCCACAGGGCGCTGCCAGTGATGGGGGAAAGGTAGGCAGATGAAAGTATTGGCCCCCGGGCACCGGAGACCCACAGTATGCCACTGCTCAACATGAATTCTTGTTGAGTGAATTTCTGTAGGGGTGAACTACAAGACTCCCTGGGCATTTCCTTAAAAAGGGACAGTACAGCAAAATTACCCTTCATACAAGTTCGGTCACTACAGCAAGAACTTTTATAACTGCTCTTTTGGATAACTTCAGGCTCCATGCAGCTTCAGATAATAAAGGAGATGAGTGTGCCATAGTCTGAAAGTAAGAGCTCGGCAACTTGAATGGCTGCTAGAAGCTTTTGGCGGGTCTGTCGTCAGAATTACAAATGGAAGAAGTGTCTGCCACAGTCTTCCCAACCCCCCTCCCCCCCATATTTCACATTAAAACCAGCTAAAGGAAAGAAAGGTACACATCTTCTCTGCATCTTCCTTTCACTTCAAACCCAGATACTTCTGCTATGTGCTATGTGGTAGCAGCTACATCTCTAGAGAGCAGGATTCTCCTTACCTTTGAGTTTCTGGAGTTCGTCCCTCAGGTCAGGACCGGCATGCATGATGATGCTGTCAGATACTGGATTCTTATCTGTGAGAGACTCATTGCTGGTGTTTACTATGGCTGTGCAGTTCAGTAATGCTACATCTCCCCTCCTGAGGAAACAATTAAGCCATTGAATGCAGGTTGGATACATGAGCTTGGCACCATAAAAGAAGTGCTTCTTGACTGCTAAGGGGTTATTGTTATCTTGCTTCATGATACACTGTACTCCTGTCTCACCCTGCCTGTGAGATATATTCTATAAACATAAACAGACGCTTAGTTTAGAAGGAATTAAGGTTAATTATACATGGCATAGCCTCACACAGAAAACCTTAAAAAGCAATGAAAAGTTTTCAAGGGAATCTCTTAAACATACCCTAATGTCCACACACCACATTTCCAGAGTCAGAATCTTCACATGAACTTCACTCTACCTCCAACTGGTATGGAACAGACTACATGTAACCCATTATTCTCCCTCACAGTATAATACAACCTTAATTGCAAATTCATGCTTCTGCAATGAACGACACACTGCACACTTATGCAGTATTCTTGTCAACTGAGCAATGAGTTGTAAAGAAGTTGTGTGTTAAACCATGAGGGAAATTAATGTGCTGTGTGTGGCATGTTTGATCATCAGTTGGAGGTAGAAGTTCCTTGAAATGATGTGGAGTCTGTCACTGGAAGTGTGCTGTGTACAGTTTAAAGTGCCCCAGACCTTGGCTTTTTCTTGCTTTTGAGGGTTTACATTGAGGGGATGTTACGCTACCTAATTTTACTGAATATGCTGTATTTATGGAATTACCTGGATTTTTAATATAGCAACTGTGAAACTATCTTATGGGTAGTATAATAAGGGAGCAAGGAATCATCCCTGACTTTCCATATGGCAAATGGGAATATGGAGGGAACAGTGATGTTTGAGGTGGGTGAAGGGGAATATTTGTGAGATTTGGAAGTCCCAATGGGTCTGTCTATAGTCTCCCTAACTCCAACATGATACTATCCATGTTTTTGGGGCCTGATTCACTGAGCCAATCATGGCTCTTCAGAGCAGAGGCGCCTCTGTAGAAACGTCAGAGCTGTGATTTTAAAGAAAGCCTTCTAATCATAACCTAATATAACTAATACAATGCTGTCTCTTAATCTGCCATAGTTCACTCAAGCGCTGGGAATGTTGAAAAGCTACAGCAGAATGAAAAATGACCAGAGTCTTATGAGTTTTCATTGTTACTGTTCAAAAACTTGTGGGCAACTGTGAAACTGACAAGAATGTGGTCACTTGGACTCTGATGCTGCAAGAGAAAGCTGTAAGTAGGATCAGAGACAGGCACTGAAGGAAGAAACCGAGGCTAGGAGGGGGAAGGACAGAGCAACAGTGCCTCCACCAGCCCACACTTGCAACAGCCAAGAGGATCTGGGGTGAACAGGCAGGGATGAAGCCAGAGAGAATACTACTTCTGTGCAGCATCCAGAAGGAGCTGGAGAAACAAGTGATCTTCAAATTTACCAGACATCTGCGATCTGGAGGCTCACATGAAAGAGAGAGACCTGGGCAAAGTCAAGAGATCCCAGCACAATCCCACTTCTTGGCAGCTGGGGAAAGAGGGTGGCTCCTGCCCCTGGGGCATTCCCCTACTTTTTGTATTTGTCTTCTGCTGGTAGGTTTAATCCTCTGGAAATGAGGTGTTGATAAGTGTGAGCCAGTGGGTGAGGGAAAGATGACACAGATAGGATAAGTTAGCACAGGCAAACATTGTTGAGATAGACACATTTTGGAAGAATAAGACAGAATATAATGTAAGGAAAGTATATGAAGGCATAGAGACAAAAGAAGAAGAAAAAAATGACATTGAGGACAGTACAGGAAAAGATACCATTATTCTATGAAAGGAATGCAGAGAAGGCAAAGTAAGGTGAACCCAGGAAAGCATAGAAGGTAAAACAACTGCCAAAAAACAGTGAGTAGTGTTTTTAAATTGTATTCAACACAAAGGTGCTTGATGATGTATGTGTTACTATTAAATAGATTGTGTAATAAATAGTACACAGCTATTTTGTTCTAGTAACTAGTTCATTGCAGGTGGTGTGTAGGGACAGGCCCATCCAGGTGGTACAGGGATGAACTTCATTGGGTCCCTCACCCAACCTACATCTTAGATTGTCCCATCTTTTCTCCTTCCAGACTTGACCTATGGCTGAACCTTAAGGGAAGAAAAAAAAATATCACCCCATATGAAGAGCTTTATTTTGTGGTGATGACCATTTTGTTAGGCACTCAGATACCACAGTAATGAATGCAGTAATGGCAAAAAGGCCAGAACTATTTTGAACTTACCACAATATTATTTTTGCATTGATGTCTTTCCTGTATGGGAAAGGTGATCTAACATCATGTTGGGGTTTTCCAATTGGAGTTTTGTGGGAGTCCAGTTGGTCTGCCTCACAGAAGTCATTCCAGGCTGGCAGAGCATCAATATCCACAAATTGGGAAGGAGCACCCAACGGATCCATGGAATGGAAACAGCAACTCCTATTTCCACTACCTCTTCGGCACTCCAATTCTCACTGGAGCCTTTCTGGTGCTTCAGAGGAGAAAAAATAGGGTCACAGGCTTGGATTTTCACTGAGAATAATTCTGCTGCAAAACAATTACATAATTTGCAGGTAATAATGTTTCCAACCTATCCTCTGTCTGGTTTCATTTTTTAACTCAAAATGCCCGTGCTTGGTCTCAGTACAGAAGGTGAATTGTTTTGTAAAGTCTGAGCTGAGATAATTAATCTATTTTTAATTATTCAAGAGTGGAAAAAAAATATTTTCCTCACTATAAAACGATTGTTCCAACTGGCTTGTAAAACTTGTATCTTAAAAAATGCTGAATGTATAAACTCAAATTTTGCAGATTTGTAGTTCAGCCTAAGTAAGGAAAATCAAAGTTTGAAGAAAAGTAATTCAGTATTTTAAGTCAAGAAGGTGCAATGTTACACAGCTAAGTATACACAACAGAATAGATTTTTCAACTACCTCAGTACTTAAGCATCCAATCCTGTGAGACTGAGCATCCTCCATTCTAAACAAAGTACTACTGAAAGTCGGTTAGAGTTAAGGGTGCTTAGCTCCTCTTAGGATAAGGCCCTTAGTGCTTTAGTAGCATTTAAACACTCTTTTAAAACAAACAGAAAAATTTTCTTGCTTGCTTTCTATTTTGTAAAAATTAGTAGGGTCTAGTGGACTGTCAGTCAATGCCAATTGAAGTCTATTCTGCTGCCCCCCCCCAAATACTTGGAAAGGTTAGCACTTAACATACAGTTAAATTAACTCAAAGTTAAAATTTAACTTAACTGGCAACAATTTTCAAAATCTCCTATTTCCCATGAAGTCAAAAAGAAGCCACAATTTCCGAATCCTACTCTGAATCAGACTGGACTCTGTAAAGCCACAGAAATTGGTAAGATGACTTGCAGTTTAGCAGTGCTTCCAGAATCCTCACTGCCACTATTTTCTTATACAGCATTTGCAAGGGATGCTTTCTACCATCTCTGATTGACTAGGAGTCTCTTGCCTCATCCTGGCAAATGATGACCTGGCCCCCTTTATGCACATCTTTGTCAACTCTTGTCTGGACCATAGTTTCTCAACCTGTGGTACAGGTATGCGAGACACAGGCAGATGGTACCTGGGAAAAAACAAAGTGAAGGGGAGGTGGGCAGCAGCAGCCCACTTCCTACCCAGTCACAGCTCCCAGCTGGGAGGCAGGCGGCGGTCGCCACAGTCCCGGGAAGCTGGGCTGCAGCCACCCTCTTCCCGTCAGGTCCCAGCTGGGAGGCAGGCAGCAGGCACTGACTTTTGAGGAAGGCACGTGGCAGCCACCCACTTCCCACCTGGTCCCAGCTCCCAGCTAGGAGGCAGGCGGCAGCTGTTAGCTTATGGGGGAGATGGGCAGCAGTCCTCCCACACTTCTCGCTGGGTCCCAGCTCCCAGGTGGGAGCCCAGTGGCAACTTCCTGCATCTTGCGAGTTGGGCTCACAGCTGGGTGGCAGCCACCTGCGCCCCAGCTCCGAGCTGACGGACAGCCTCCAGCACCCAGACTTGAAGATGGGCTGCAGCTGCTTACCCACATCCCTGGGTCCCAGCCAGCATGGAAGCTTCCTCTGCCCTAGCTTGGACTGGGTGGCAGTCACCCACCTGCTGGGCTAGCAGCCACGTGGCAGCCCCACTCCCTGGCTCAAAGCCCAGTGCTCAGAAAACTTGTCAATTTCACTGCTCTAGTTGATCAGTGAAACTGACAACTATGACAGCCCCAGATTTCACCAGTTACCCTCGTTCCCTGCCTCTCTCTCACCCCTTCCTCCTCTCAAATCTATGGCAAAAAATTTGGCACGGCGCTTTATATTCCCAGCATTGGCGTGCCACTCAAAGCCTCCTAGCTTTGGCCAACATCACCTCTAGCCCAGGTACATACTTGAGTTGCGCAACCCTGATGTAAAGGTGGTAACCCTGACCACACTAGATCTGACATCTGTCATATCATGGCCTTATACACTCAGCCCTTCTTCCAACATATGGCTCACATTAGTCTGTAAATATAAAATCCCGTGGAAAATCGAGTGTTGGGGTACTTGTTAAATTTTTCGGAAGTTAGGGGGTACTTGCTACTTAAAGAGTTGAGAAACATTGGTCTGGACTACAGCAATACAATACACCTGGACATGAAGCACTCAGCCCTTAGGAAATGCCAAATAGTACTGAAAACTACAGCACAACTCCTCAATAACCTGCACTACTGCAAACACAAACAATATGAAGTTCAAGGTCTCGGTCCTTATCTTCAAGTAATTTAAAGGATTGGGCCCAGCATACCTAAAACTATGGGATGAAGACCATATTTCACAATTCTGCTCCTCCGGCACAATGGAACTCTCTCTAATAAGGGTGAAGCTGGTCATGGAGAAGACAGTTTGTTGGGGGCTAGCCCCAGGCTATGGAATGAACTCCCACTGGAACTAAGGCCTTGTCTACACTAGCACTTTCGCTGGCAAAACTCGTTGCTCAGAGGTGTGGAAAAAAAAAATACTCCACCAGAACGACATAAGTTTTGCCAGCATGAGCGGTTGTGTGACTGTGTTATGTTGATGGGAGCAAGCTCTCCTGCTGACATAATAAAATCACCTAAACAGGCAGTGGTAGCTGTGTCAGCAGGAGAACATCTCCTGCCAACATAGTGCTATCCACATACGCACTTATGGTGGCAAAACATGTCACTTAGGGGTGTGTTTTTCACACTTCTAAGCGACAAAAGTTTTGCCAGCATAAGTGCTATCGTAGACAAGGCCTAGGGCTCATCACAGAACATCACCTCATGCACATGCACTTAAATACTAAAGCAAATCAAAACAACAGAGCAGTCTAGCAGCACTGCAGCCACTGGCATGATGAAACTGAGAGGGGCCAATGAGGAAAAACAGTTCAGAACCCCATGAGAAAATAAATAGTATTATATAATGTGGCAGTCTGCCATTGAATCAAGACAGACACTTGGGATGAAACCTCAAATGCACTGAAGCCCTGTACAGTTGAGATACTTGTATCCACTTCTGACAGAGATCCAAAGATTTTTTCTTTTTTTGCAGAACAAGTGTACTTTTTTAGCCAGTGAAGCATGTGGTACATTCCACACGACCAGAAAGGATGCAGGAAAAAAAGCAGCAGAAACACTTAGTGGGAAGAGGGACTGATTTAAAAGGAAAAGGATTGAGAGTTGAATATATATAGCTTGGTAAACCAATAAAACTATTGGGGTGGAGGGAAGGATAACAGTGTAAAGGTATGATGGATACAACTGCAAGAAGGAAGAGAAATTATTTGAGGCGATATGGGAGGTATAACCAGGAATACTGTGGTTAAAATAACAAAAGAAAAGAGTTAGACCGAACAGTGGGAAACATCAGCCATCGTTATTTTTCTCTTAGGAGAGTCTTTCAAGAGAAGCAATTGAAGTCAGGATGTATAAGGTCCGGAGGGCAGAGAGCCTGTCTTTTGCTTTCTGCCTGTGCAGCATTATGTAAGCCGGTGGAGCTGTATAATGCAATGAGCATCTTCACCCTTTCCTAGATACCTTAAACAAGGGAGCACGGAAACAAGCGCCCCAGGAGGGCGCCCCGGCTCAGCCCCACCCCAGGGAGGTTCCCCTCGCACGTATGGCTAGCACAGGAGCTTCACCCGGGGCAGATGGCAGCAACTAAAGACGATTCTAGGCAAACGCGAAGCGTGTCATGGCACCTTAAAGCAACCCACAGGGACAGACACAGGGACCCCCCGCAACCTCCGGCCTCCCCGCTACACGCCGTCGCCTGCCCCGCGCGCAGCTTCCTCAGCGTGTTGGCACCGCCCCGCCCTCCGCTGCCTCCTGCCCCCGGGGCAGCGCGGACCCTGCGGCCAAGGCAGCGGCTCTCGGCCCGGCTGCGCTCATTGGCTCCCAGGGACCGTCGCCCGGCCCGACAGACCCGCCCCGCCGGCTCAGCCCCGGGCCCCGCAGCCCAACGGACACGGCGGCTGCAGCTACGGGGGGAGGAGGGGGGAGGAGGAAGGATCGCAGCGCCACCGGCCCCGCCCGGACCCCTCCGCGCGCACTGCCCCCCGCCCCCGCCCCCGCCCTGCTCGGCTCGGCAACGCCCGCCGAACTGCCCCTTAGCAACGACCCCGCCGCGCGCTCCCCCCTCACTCACGGGCCAGCCCCGCTCCCCCCATCCGGCGAGGGAGTCCCCGTCGGAGTCGCAGCGTGAGCAGAGTCAGCAGCGACATCGCCCCGGAAGTGAGCGCTGAGCCTCACCCCGCCCCTCCACTTCCGGCCGGGTCAAAGCCGCCCAATCCCGCACCGAACAGCCCGGAGGGGGCGGGAACTACGTCACTTCCGCCCGCCCCCAGGGCTCCCCCCCCGTGTGGTTGGTTGTGTAGGGGAGAACGGGGAACGCAGCGGCGCGCGCAACGGCGGCCTCTAGCGCGGTCTGCGCGCAGGGACTCGCGGAGCCACGTGGGGGGTGAGCGCGGGGCCGGCGCGTGACGGGAGCGGGAGCCTCGCGGCTGGGGGAGCCGCCCGGGATTGAACGTTACCGCGCGCGCGGCCGGGCAGCGCCTCCCCCGCCCGCTCGGCCCTGCCCTCCCCTCGTGGGCTCGGCGCGGCTCTCGCCCGCCTGCCGCCAACGGCCCCTGCCCGGCCGGCCTCGCTCCTGCCCCGGCAACCGGGCCCCGCGGCTCGCGGGAGCCACCCCTCAGCCTATTGGCAGCGGGGCCGTGCAGAGCCGTTGTTGCGCGCGTGCTGCGCCGATGGGCCGGGCGGGGGGACAGTCCACACGCGCCAGGCCTCGGTGGGGAGGAGAAGGGGGGCGGGGGCAGCCGGGCAGGGGGGAGCGCCTGGAGTTGTGTCTTTCCAGACCGGCCGTGCTCAGCTCCCTCACCGCTGCGGGCCGCATCCTGCCGCGCCCGTCCCTCTCCGTGGTGCACGGCGCGGGCGTGACTCCGCCCGCACAACGGGTGTATTGTTACCTGCGTGGCCCTGGGCGTGTCACAGGGGCCGCGAGCCGGCCGCTGGCGGAGAACCACTGGCCTGGGGAGGCCTCAGGGAGGGGAGCGCTCAGGTGAGGAGGCCACAGCTAGAACCGGGCGTTTGGTTCTAGGTTCGGGACAGGGAAAAGGTTACAAACGAAATAGGTGTAGCGCAGCGAAGTGATGACGAAGAAGGAGCATGGTAATCATCTGCAAATTCTTATCGGGCGCAAGCTCCAAGCAGAGTGAAGGTATCATTTAGGGTGGTCCAAAGTGGGAATAACTAAGAGTAATAGGATGAAATTGGACAAAGAAAAATGTAGTCTGAATAATGAAAACATTTGCTTAGTGCAGTCTGACGCATTGTAGGGTAGTCTCCCGAAGGAAGTGTTGAGTGCCCCACCTCACTTCTAACATTTGTCCACTCCAGTTTTAATAATACTAGAAAATGTTCTGTAGAGGAAAAGAGGACTCAATGTCATACGCCAGGGCTTTTCCAGCCCTAATTTCTCTTTATAAGTGAAATTCTTTTCAATGTTTTCTCTGTCTTTATGTCAGCTCCCAGCTGGATCTGAAAGTTGCACCATGGGTCTCACCAAGCAATATCTGCGCTACACAGCTAGTGCGCTTTTTGGAGTGATTGCTAGCCAAAAAGGCAACATTGTCTATGTGACCCTGCGGGGTGAGAAGGGCCGGTATGTGGCAGTGCCTGCCTGTGAGCATGTCTTCATCTGGGACACCCGGAAAGGCGAGAAGGTGATGAGATGTTTTACCCACTGTGAGCCAGAATGGGGTGACGCTGATGTATTGTAAGGCAGTTAAACTAGAAAACTGCAGCTGTATGAGTTAACTTTCTTGGGAGCTCCCCATGCAAAGAGGTGAAATAAACTTAGAACTAGTGGTTTCTAATATGCCAGAAGTGACCAAGTGGAGCCATTGGCCATCAGAGTTCTGTAGTATTGGCTTGGGGGGCACATTCATTGGCACTGAGATACTATTGTGGTAAGGTCATAAAAAATTCCAGAGATATCTATAGTGGAGAGGAGATTCCAGGTTTCCAGGGTGCAATGTAGCCAGGCAACTCAGATCAAGACTGTGGGTGGGACTTATAGTGTCCCTAGGCTGCATTTCAAGTAGGATGAATGCATCTGCAGTCTCCTCACTTTTATGCAAGCTATCAGCTGACAAGACTCTTAGGTTAAGTTCGGTTGTTTCTGACACAAGTACATGATACACGATACACATACGCTGTGTGATGCCTTTCCTAAGCAAAACTTAACTGATCCTGATTCTTTTTTTTTATCTTAAATAATTTATTCAGGTAGAAAGGAATATTACTCCTAGACCTCAGTTTAAGGGTTGATATTCCAGTGCTGACAGTGCAGAGCAATACAAGGGGGTGTGAGAAGTACTGCTTCAGATGACATATTAGAGCCATTCTGTCCATCTTTGGTAGCTATACGAATGCAAGTTAAATCTTCCAGAGAACTAGCTGGTTATACAACAGTAACATTGTGCAGTGTTCCCTGACTAACCAGATGCTGCAGTCACAGGTACTGATACTGTGTGCAGAATGGCTGTAGTGTTTTCTTCAGCCATCACTATGCTACTGCTCACTAACAGTGGCTTGGGGTCTTTGGGAATTCTGGACTCATGCACATCCTGTGGAAAGCTTAATTCTGTTGTATGCCTAAGGAGAGGAGCTGGAATGAAAAGAGATTGTTCTGTTAAAAGATTTGGGATGTCTTTTCTACTAGCAAGCCAGGGGAATCGCTTTCTAGCTATTAGACTTTTGGGGTCTAGTCCTCGTTGCACCCTGATTTGATGTTTGGCCTGGTGAAGTCACGTTCCCCCATCTGTGCCTCAGTTCCCCCCCCCCTTTAAAACTGGGATAATGGGATTCCTTCATTTCAGAGGATTGTGAGGAATGAGTTTCTAAAGTATTGGGAATCCTCAGATGCAAGCTGTGATAGACAAGCAAAATCATCTTTATGTTCACTGTGAGTGTGTCTGGCTCTGACCTGTCACAAACATCTTGTCTTCTGAAAATTACAGGTTCTCATCCTTCAGGGTCTCAAGCAGGAGGTGACTTCTCTCTGCCCATCTCCTGATGGGTTGCACTTGGCTGTTGGATATGAGGATGGATCTATTCGTATTTTCAGCCTCCTAAGCGGTGAAGGGAATGTCACTTTCAATGGACATAAAGCTGCAGTTACAACTCTGCGGTATGATCAGCTGGGAGGCAGACTGGTATCTGGCTCAAAGGTGAGAGTTGGCGGGAGAAACCAAGTCTGCAGTCAGTCTTTCCATAATTAAGGAGGACTAGCTGCTCTGTGGAGATGACTTATAGACATGCCACAGTGAAAGGTTAAGTGGCCTGAGGAGATGGAAGGGAGGGATAGTGCGCTAGAATAGCTAGAGGGGGTGGTGAGAGGATCAGGGTCAGACTCCCAGCCAAGTTGCATCATCAGAGCTTTATGGAAGAGGTGAAGACTGGCATAGCAAGGGGTGTTGTAGATAGATCAGGACTGCAGTGCATTAGCAAAACTGTGTAGGGCTGGAATGGTGGTGGGGCTGCAGATTGGGATTGAGGTACATCAGCAGAATTGTGCATGGGAGGCCACGACAGCAATAGCAAGAGGAGAGGGGGTGCGTGCAGATAATGATTGACATACATGGGCAGAGCTGTGGAGTACAGAGGGGGTGTGCTAAGTCTGAAATAGCTGAGGTGTTTTAGCAGAGCGGCATATGTGTGTGGGGAGAACAATTTCTGGCTTTATGAGCTGTTTGCATCAGTATGCAATAGAACTCAAGTTTAGAGGAAAGCACACGCTGCCACTGTGAGGTAGTGTATTGGGTCTCATAGCAGAAGATTCTCCTGAGGCAGATATTTATTCCTTGGTGATGCCTCTTTCCTTTCAGGACACAGACGTCATTGTGTGGGATGTCATCAATGAGAGTGGGCTCTACCGGTTGAGGGGGCACAAGGGTGCTGTCACACAAGCGCTCTTCTTGAGAGAGAAGAACTTGCTGGTTACCAGGTAAACTGTACTGCTGAGCTTGCTGAATTGGGAAGTCAAGAAAGCTGTCAAGGCTTTACTTACCTATCGCATCATCTTCGCTTATTCCTCAGCTCCCCCTGGTGATGCTGGCTCAATGTGCAGTGGAAATTAGGGTATATCTGTACTGCAAGGGAAGGGCTGTTTAATCTAGCTAGCACGGGTAATAGTAGTAGTGAAGATTTAGTGACCTGGCTGTGTACCCAGGCTCTCTGTCAGGCTTGTACTTGGGTTCCTGCCCCTTGCTGACACCCCAGCTGCCAAGCCTTCATTACAGCTATTACCCACAGGAATAGTTACCCATGCTACAATCACACTGGTTGCAATGTAGAGGTACCCTGAGGTAGCCGTGCCAACCAAAGTCTTTAAAATGCTGATGCTTTGACATAAAAGCTCCCATTGATATCAATAGAAGTAGAATGGGGCCTGAAATTAAACAAAGTAAATTGCGAATAACTTTACTTTATTACAACCTATTACTGCAACCTGTTTTCTGCAAGTAAAGCTAGAAACATGACTCCTTAAAGAGATTTAATTATGTTGGGAATCTGAAGTGGTAGAAACAAGCTGTATTTGATTGTTACAGCACCTTTCAAATGGAAAAGTCCTAAAACATCTGATAAACTAAAATGCAGCCCTGTCTGGTGCATTTAATTTTGCACAGATTATTGCACAGTTCATTAGGATAGGCAGTGAAGAAGATTGTATCAGATGAAAATACAAGGAGAATTTCGGGAGACCCAGTTTTGGAATTTGTCCAGCACACCAAGCCTGACATCCTTGCCCTTTAAGGAAAATAGAATGATTTCTCCATTACACAAGGCTGGAGTTTTCAGTGATGACTCTTAAGAAGTGCCTCCTAATGAATCACAAGCACATACTTCATGTTTTGCTTGCTGTCTTATCCTGACTTTGCTTAACTTGTAAGACTTGATGAAATCCTAGCCTAAGTAAGTCTGACCTCTGACATCTTACAGCATGCTTTACATTTTGTGTTTTTTACTCTCTTCTAAGTGCATAGTATTGGCTGAATTCTAGTGATCTTGCCTCATGTCTGGCTGATGTCATTGGGTTTTTTTCAGTGGTAAAGACACCTTGGTGAAGTGGTGGGACTTGGATACCCAGCACTGCTTCAAAACTTTGGTTGGACACCGTACTGAGGTAAATAAGATGTAGAGATTCAGGGAGAGAGTTCAGTAAAAGTATTGCAGCAGACTGGCCATAAGGCAGCTTCCATTGTTACATCCGTGCTGCTCAGGATTGGATTTTTATCTTGTAAGCACAGCCCATATGAAATATTTGTGGTTGGCTAGTGTGAAGGGGGGACAGATGAGAAGCCTTGTCTCTTGAGTGGGCTTGTATAGCTTTTGCTGGGGGTAATGTGATCAAACCAGATCCTTTTTCAGTATCCTATGTAGAAGGGGCTTGAGCTCTCAGTTCTCGTTTTCCCTTTTATATTTAAAAAAAATCAAGAATATTCAGTGCAAGAAACCTTTTATGTACAACATTAATGAGAAGATTGAAATTCACTAACAGGATGAATTTCTTGGCCAAAGCCCTCATAGGAGTTTTCACTTGTCCTTTATATAGATATGCATTTTAGGGCAGAAACATTGCAGGCTGTTGTTTGTTATACCAATATAACCTCAGAGTTACGAACACCAGAGTTATGAACTGACTGGTCAATCACACCCCTCATTTGGAATTTTAAGTACGCACTTGGGCAGCAGCAGAAATGGGCCAGGGTGGAAGCAAAAACAGTACAGTACTGTTAAATGTAAACTACTTAAAAAAACCAGGGAAGGCAGCATTTTTCTTCTGCATAGTGAAATTGCAAAGCTGTATTAAATCAATATTCAGTTGTAAACTTCTCAATGAACAACCATCACATTTTGTTCAGAGTTACTCACAACCTCCATTTCCATGATGTTTGTAGCTCTGAGATTCTAATACAGGAACTACTGTCTTTCAACTAGAAGGTTAACTGCAAAAAGGAAAAATGTGGTCTTTTTTAATGGTATATAAAGATAAACAGTGTCTCTCCCCCCCCCCAACCCCCCAAAAAAACCAAAACAAAACAGGCCCCTTCAAAAGGATAACACTAAATCTCTAACCTGGAGGGATTTTGTATAGCTAAAGTCACTAATGTTGGTGAGGCGTGCAGATGCTGTGGTGATGGGAGGCCATATAACTAAACATAGATGCTTCTTAGCCCTGGTCTACACTTAATGGAAATTCAGTGGCAGTAAACTACTCTGCGTAGCTTGCATAACTCCCGTTGACTGCTGTGCTTCCCTTTTGTGCGCTGTCTTCATTGCACCGCACCACTTGAGTGGGTGGTTTACCAGTGTCAACTTCCTGATCGATTGAGCGGGTCTTCATTAACTGTTCAATTGATCCAGAAAGCTAGATTTGGCAGTGGCGACTTTGCTGCCGTCAGTATAGACATACCTGTTCTGTTGTCTTCTTGGCAGGTGTGGGGACTAGCTTTTGTGTCAGAAGAGAAGCGGCTCGTCACTGGGTCTGCAGACAGTGAGCTCAGGGTGTGGAACATCACCTACACCCAGGAGGTAAGAACTGAATGCCTCGTTCTCGGTAGCTTCACTTTGGAGCAGATTGAACTGGAACACAGCAGGATCGAGTGGCTTTCTGGGACATAGTCAATATCCATCCAGGATGTCCTCACAGTAGGAGCAAACATTGTTTCATGGTTTTAACTGTAGTATTTCTACTGGCTCCCAGGATGGTTCCAACTGTGGTGTAGTTCTGTGCAGATTGCCTGTGTGTTTGTGTGTGGGAGCTGTCCCAAGCATAGGGCAGTTATTGCTGCAGGATTAGGCACAGGGAGAAGCTGGAGGAAATTCTTAGCTGGGGATATGCATGCTGATTGCAGACCACTCCTTTTCTTTGTTTAAATTGGGATTAGCCAAATAAGAAATGACTCATGACCACCCTCCTCTTCACTGTGTGGCTGTGGCTTGTGAAGGGGACTGGTTTTGACATCCAGTGCTCCACTTTGGTCTCAGGAGAAGGCCACTTGGATTGCGGTGGTGTAACATATGCTGGAACTGATGGTCTGCAGTTGATTTCATTTTATGCCAGATATGTGCAGCACTGGTGTCTCAATCAGTTGCTGGTGGGGACCTTGTCTGGGCAATGTTTGGGAACCCTGTTTTAGGCTGCATTGTAGAAGCTGTTCTGTAATGAGCTGGTAATATTAGATTGCTATCTACACTGTAATGGCTCCATTTCATCGAGCATCTTTCATCCTGGTTGTTCCTGAGCACTTTGAAATGAAAGTCATGACAGTGTTAAATGGCTGGAGGGATCAAGGTGTAGGTGGGGGAGAAGCCAGAGGACTAAAGCTCTTGTGCTAAGGGTATTTCTTTTGTTTGCCACTAGCAGGTGAAAGACCCTAATGAGCCAGAATCCAAGAAAAGCAAAGGATCTCCAGCTGGAGCAGAGGAGACCTCAGATCTGGATGAGACCCCAGATCTGGATGAGACCCCGGAAGAGGTAACCCCATTCCTCACGCTAGCTAAGTAGTGCAGGTTCACAGGGTGTTGTGCTATCAGTGAGAGTAGATTCACAGCTCACGTAACTAAATAGGGGTTTGAGTTCAGGCCTGATTACCTTGCGGTGTTGGCTTTGTGCCATGCTGATAATCTCTAGTGCTTCTAGACAAGACACCCCTGACCCGTAAACACAGAATCACCTTCTGCCTTCCTCTGGAACAATCTCTCACTTAGGCTGTCAGGTGCTGATTGACCTTTCACCAAATTCCTCGTCTCTAGTTCACTTACTTACCTGTGCAGACTTCAGCTTAACTCATTCAGTTAACTTATTCAGTAGCTAGACATGCAGCCTTAACTTACATCCTTCCTCTAAGAACTTTCTCTGTCTCTTGTTTAAGCAGATAATGAAATGATCTCTCTCTCCACCTTCCTCCTCTCTCTCTCGCAACAGGAAAGAAAAAAGCATTCTCCTGCCAACATCATTCATAAATAAATAAATAAATAATGGCTAAATAGTGATAAAACCATCTAAATGAGTGGTGGTAGGTACGTCGGAGAAGAGCATCTCCCAATGATAGTGCTGTCCACACAAGCACTTATTCTGGCAAAATTTATGTCGCTCAGGGGTGTGTTTTTTCACACCCATGAGCGACAAAAGTATTGCCAGCAAAAGTGCTTGTGTAGACAAGACCTCAGTGACTGCATGTTTCAGTCCATGGCACCAAGAGAAAGTAAGTTCTCAGCTAAAATGCAAGAAACAAGTTAAATTTGTGCCTGACAGAAATGTTTGCTTGCTGTTAGTTTCCATTGTATTTGCTTGTGCATATCCCTTGTCTCTCTTAGCTGCTAGTCAGATGTTGTACATTCTGCCCTTTCATTATTGCTTTTGAAGACTTGCTTGACCTTTCAGACTGCAATTTTTTTCCTTTTTGTGTCTTTGTAGCGCCTCCTGAGGTGCAGCAAAGCTGGCTCCATCATGCGTGAAGGAAGGGACCGAGTAGTTACTCTCGCCACTGACAGGACAGGCAGGATCCTAGCGTGCCATGTAAGTAATGTGCTTTTAGCAGACTACAGTGGATGCTTTGTTGTGTCCCTCAGGAATGTTCCAAAGCAGCAACTTTTGACTTAGGCAACTTGGTGCTAGTACTAACTCTGTGAGCTTGTCTCTTAGTCAGTCTGTTTTGTCTCTAGGGAACTGACTCTGTTCTGGAAGTGTTTTATGTCCTTAATGAGGATGAAATTCACAAGAAAAGGAAAAGGAAAAGTAAAAAAGCAAGGAAAAAAGCCAAGTAAGCTCTGTTTTTTTTTTTTGAGTAGATGATCTCCATGGGCTGAGAATTGACAGTTATTCTGCATGTGTAACCTTTTTCTGCATGTTAGTCTGCTGTTAACATGTTTGCATCTTCCTGGCTTGCTGCTGGTGTGAGCAAGGTTGTTCCCTGCACCTAGTAACTGTGAGAAAATCACCTTCCATCTGTTTCTCTTGAAAGAAGCAAATGGGATGGAAATGGACAGAACTTTCCTTGCTGAGCCCTGCTTGTACATCACCATTTGTGAATTAGGAGAGTTGCACAAAGTAAATAACTTCCCAGTGAGAATGTTGGTGGCGCTAGGGTGACCTGAAAACCAGAGCTACTTGGACATCTACAGATTGTGAACTTTGGGTTGGTGTGTGTGGGTCCAGATTGGTGCAGGAGGCAAACTGATTTTTAGCAGGCAGCCAGATAAACAGCAACTTTTATTATAAGTCTTTGTGCTTCTCTAGTGTCCATCATTCATATATCTCCTCTAGACAGCTCACAATCCCCTTGGGAGATAGGTGAATGTTAGCTCACTTCATGGGAAATCTGAGACATACCAAGGATATATCTACTTATATTTTGGTAATGCCATGGGGCCAGAATTAGGGATTTGGACCCTATTTTGCTGAGCTATGTACAGACATGGAACAAAATGATCCCTGTCACTGACAGCTTTCAGCCTGATGGCATGTCTGCACTTGAATGTTAATTTGGATTAAGATAGGGTGCGGATTTAGAGCACTAAATTGTTCTTGAATAACTCCATGAGTGGACAAGCCCTTTGTAGCTTGCTCAGGGTCATGCGATGAATGGGGAGGGCTGCTATTAGGTTGGTGTCCTGAACAAATTTCAGTTATGATACCTACTTTTCTGTCTCCCTGAATTGCCTTGTGGTTTTGGTTTGATAGAGTATTCTCTTGCACTTTGTGTCCTAAACCTGTGGCTTGTTTCTGTGCTCCAGTAAACAGTTGTTGGATTTCACCCCAAGAGTGGATGCATTTCAGGGGTAGGTGGATTCTCTTCAGTGAATAGTTTGCATAGCAGGGTGTGACTTGATAGCCCTCTTAATAAGACTGTCTAGGCTCATTCTTCTCTATCTTTGCAACAAGGGTCCTGGGATCTCTTAAATTCTTCAGGATTGCCAGCAGCTTTGTTGACCATCAAGATCTGCACTGAAGAGTATTGCAACTCCACTACAACAGCACTTCTCTGTTAGCACTGGATAAGGGTCCAGCTAGTTTTATTCATAGAGGAGTTGCAGTTAGTTTGTTCATCCTTTTGGGGGTAGGAGATGATTGTGTCTGTATATTTCTGTCCCTTTGTTAGCCTGTGACTGGACTGGCAGTGCCAGGTAACCTAATTCCCAGTGGTTGTCTGACTTTTTTTAGACAGAAATCTGAGGAAGCAGAGGAGGAAGAGGAGCCAGAAGATAGTGTCGAGATGAGTCTGCAAGAAGAGATTCAGCGAGTCACTAGCATCAAAGCATCTGCTAAAATCAAGTGAGTGCAAAGCCCTGTGTTGGGGATTGTTGCTGCAGCTCAAACACCCAGTGAGGGGGCCATGATTTGGCAAGGGTTTGTATTTTAAAAACGTGGCTCATCTGCATAGATGAGATGCTGAGACTCCAAAGAACTTAGAGCTGGGGAAAGGCCTGCAAGATCCCAGCTTGTCCCCTCCACCCCCATATCCTTACAAGGTATTCACACCTCTTTCAGAAGGATTCTTCCCTGCAGGGGATTCTCTAGGGCAGTGGTTCTCAACCTATTTACCTGTGTTATGTGGGCTGCATCCAGTACTACCTGTATGGCCCTGAGGATGTCACGTTGACTGCAGCTGTGTGCTGATTGGGCCTCAAGATGCCTACGGGCTGCAAGTTGAGAACCACTGCTCTAAGGGCTTGCCTAGACTAAGTGCTGGAACTGAGTATATCAGCCCCCATTGGCTTTAAGTTGTTTCCATTATATACAGGGTTTTAAGTTTGATTCAATGGCTCTCAGCACCTCCACTATAAAAATTGTTCCAGCACCCCTGTTGCCTAGTCTAGTTTTAAATAACTGGTATGATGGGTCTTCTGCTGCCCTTGTTAAACTAGCCTAGTCCACTGCTGACTGCCTCTCCTATTAAGAAATTTTTCTTGATATTTTCCTTTTGTCCATTTCACCTCATTTCTTCTAGTTGTGACCCTGACTTCTGTGTTCATTTAAACAGGTCGTTTGATTTGATTCTCACTCCGAAAGGAGAGCTGAAGGCCACCTTACTGCTCCAGAATAACATCATTGAGTCATACATCTTGAACCCATCAGCACAAAGCCCCCAAGTTGTCCGAGCATCCAAGATAACCATTGGAGGTCATCGCAGTGATGTCAGGACACTGGCTTTTAGCTCCGACAACATTGCCATTCTTTCAGCTGCTGCTGAATCTGTCAAGATCTGGAACAGGTGTGGGTTCTGATTCCATAAATTCCTCTTCATCTTCCAAGTGTCTTCCTCCCAGTGGTTGGGGCTGGATAGTTTAGAGAGGAGAATGAGAAAAGGTAGAGGGGAGTGATTAAGGAATACAAAATGATGAATTGAATAGAGACAGAGCGTTCTGTTTACTCTTTCTCATTATACAAGGACAAGGCGATGCTCTGTGCAACTGAAAAGCAAGAAATTAAAAAAGCATAATTAACCCAGGGAGCTCATTACCACTAGATATCATTGGGGCTAAGAGTTTAATGGGATACATAAAAGGACAGCTTTCTCAATATTGAGGATATTTACAGTCAATCAAAGAAATGTAGGGCTGGAAGGCACTCTGGGAGGTCATCAAGTCCTGCCCCCTGAGTTGAGGCAGGACCAAGTAAACCTAGACCATTGGTGACAGGTGTTTGTCCGATTGGTTCCTAAAAACTTCCAGTGGTGAGGATTCCACAACCTCCCTTGCAAGCTTATTCCAGAATCTACTGACCCTTATAGTTAGAAAGGGTTTGTTTTGTTTTTTAAAAATATTTTAAATCGCCATTGCTGCAGATGAAGCCCATTATGGCTTGTCCTAACTTCAGTGGACCTGGAGGCACCTTGACATATTTAAAGACTGTTATTACATCCTTCATTAGTTGTCTTTTCTCTAGACAAAACATGTTCCCCCCCTTTTTTATCCTTTCCTCATATCAGGTTTTCTAAACTTTTTATCACTTTTATTGCTCTCCTCTGGACTCTTTCCAGTTTAGCAACATCTTTCTTGAAGTGTGGTGCCAAGAACTGGAGATAGTACTCCAGCTGAGGCCTCACCAGTGTCGAGTAGAGGGGACAGTTACCTGCTGTGTCTTTTATACAACACTCCTGTTAATACACCCCAGAATATTAGCCTTTTTCACTTCTGCATTACGTTGTTTGCTCACATTTAATTTGTGATCCACTATAACCCGCAGATCCTTTTCAGCAGTATTACCACCTAGTCAGTTATTCCCCATTTTGATTTTTCCTTCCTAAGTGTAGTACTTTGTATTTGTCTTCATTGAGTTTCATTTTGTTGAATTCAGACAAATTCTCTAATTTGTCAAGGCTGTTTTGAATTCTAATCCCATCCTCCAAAATTCTTGCAACCCCTCCCAGCTTGGTGTCATCTGCAGATTTTATAGGTGTTTTTTCCATCCCATTATCCACGTCACTAATGAAAATATTGAATAGGACTGACCCCTGTAGGACCTCACTAGCTACCCTCTCCCGGTTTGACAACCAGCCTCTGATAACTACTCTGTGTGGTTTTTTCAATCTGTTGTGTACCCACTTTATACTAATTTAATCTAGACCAAATGTCACTAGTCTGCTTATGAGACTGTCACGTGGGACTATCAAAAACCTTACTAAAATCAAGATTTGTTATGTCTCCAGCTTCCCCCATCCACTATGCCAGTAACCTTGTCAAAAAGGAAATTAAGGTAGTTTGGCATGATTTGTTCTTTATAAATCCTTATTTATCCTTAATTCCTTATAACCCTGTTATCCTCTAGATGCTTAGAAATCTGATTGTTTAATAATTTGTTCCAGTATCTTTCCACATATCGAAGTTAGGCTGGTGTATAATTCCCTGGGTCCCCTTTTAAAGATAGGTACTATATCTGGCCTTCTCTAGTCCTCTGGGACCTCACTGGTCTTCTATGGGTTCTCCAAGATAACTACTAAGAGTTCTGAGATTACTTCAGGCAGTCCCTTAAGTGTACCCTAGGATGAATTTCATGTGGCTGTCGACTTGAATATATATGACTTATCTAAAACAGCATAGTGGGCTAGAAGGACCACTGGTCTGACCTAGTTCTTATGTTCTAAATATTTTTTTACTCATTCTTTTCCTATTTTGGCCTGTGTTCCTGCCTCCTTGTTGTTTAATATGTATTATGTGAAAAATCTGGTCACCCTTAATCTTTTCAGTGAAGACTGAAGCAAAATAGGCATTAAACACCTCAGCCACCTTAATGTCATCTGTTATTAGCTCTTATTATTAATTATTTATGTCCCTTGATAGGTGTAACCCATTTTGTTCCTTAGCCTTTCTGATTTTGTCCCTACGTGCTTGTGCTATTCTTTTTGTGCTACTTAGCAATTCATCCATGTTTACACTTTTTGTAGAATTCCTTTTTGATTTTAAGTCACTGATAGAGCCATATTGGCCTCTTACAATTCTTCTTGTTTTTCCTTTTGCATCAGGATAGTTTGCAGTTGTGCCTTTAACTTTGTTTCCTAGAGAAACTGCTAGCTGTCCTGAACTGCATTATCACTTAGATTTTCTTCCCATGGTATCTTACCTGCCAGTTCACTGAGGCTGTTAAAGTCTGCTTTTTGAAGTCCATTGTCCTTATTCTGCTTCTCTCATTCTTTCCTTCCCTTAGAATAATGTAATCTATTATTTTATGATCACTTTCACCAAAATGGGCTTCCACCTGCAGGTTTGCAACCAATTACTCCATGTTGCTCAGAATCAAGTCTAAAATGACTGCCTGGTTACTTCCTCCATTTTCTGAAACAAAAAGTTGTCCTCTACATTCCAAGAACTATCTGGAAATTTTGTGTTTTGCCATATTAATTTTTCAACAGAAGTCTGGGGAGTTAAATTCCCCCCCAGTACTACCAGATCTTGTGTTTTGTATATTTCTGTTTGTTCTAGAAATGCCTCATCCACGTCTTCCAGATTTGATAGTTTAAAGTAAAGCCCTTGCACAAAGTCATACCAATTTTTTTCCCCATTTATCTTTACCCAGTGACTTGCAACTGCTCTGCCTCTCACCTCCTTCTGAACCTCAGAACAAGTGTATTCTTGTATATTCCTGATGTTTAATGCAACATCCTCTTCCCTTTTTTCCTGTCTGTCCTTCCTGAATAAGCTATACCCTTCTATACCAATACTGCAGTGATAAAATTTATCACATCATGTCTCTGGTGTAATTGTGATGCAGTTTAGCTTCTGTATTAATATTTCCGGTTCTTCCTGTTTGTTCCTCATACTGCTTGCATTTGTTAGAAATCTGAGTCATTGAGCAGATTCCTCCATTAATTTCCCTCTTGTTGCTCCTATGGCCTTATTGTAATTTTTCATGTCGCCCTCTTAAGGTTGCTTTTCTTTATGCTCACGTTAGGCTGTTGTCACCTATTTTAAGGCATCCTTACTACGTTGGTGAGTCAGTGTAAGATGATGCTTTCCTTTTCTTGATCAGGTAGACCCCATCTCTTCCCAGCAGTCCTCCTTCCTGGAACAGCATCCCATGGCAAAGGAAGCCGAAGCCCTACCCTCAACACCATTCATGCAGCCATGTAGTCATGTCCAGAATGTGCTAGTCCATGCCTGGCCTTTACCCTCACCTGGGAGGGAGGAAGGACAAGAACAAAACCTGTGACCCTGACTCCTTCACCCTGTAGTCACAGCTGATCTGCTCAGGGTCATAACTGGCAGTCTCATTAGTGCCCAGATGGATGAGCAGCAGGAGTTAGTGGGTCAGAGGGACAGATGAGCCTCATCAACCTTTCTGTTGCATCTCAGATATGGGCTCTGGGCAGGTAGTACACCACCTGGGATGTCAGGTCAGCCAATGGTTGTTTCCATCTCCAAGGAGTCTCTTGACTACCAACACCATTTGTCGTCTTCTCTTGGGAGTGGTGGCTGTGAGCCACCGGGGCTTAGGGGCAGGTGGCTCCTCTTCCTCAGCCATTGGGATCTGCTCATCTCCTGTTGCCAATACAACATACCAGTTCTTGACTGCGATGCATGGGAGACTGGGCATGGGGAGAAGCACTGTCTACTGCCCACGGTGGCCAGCAGCCAGTCTCCTCCCTGCAGAGTGGCTGGTTCTCTTTCTTCCTCTGGTACTGCTGTAGCCATCTGAGGTTGGCTAGCATCCTCCATCCTGGATGTCTTCATGTGTGTCCTGTCGATGAAGTCCTTGTGCTCCCGGATGCTATGCAGATGAGTTACCACCTCCTGCAACTCTTTTACCAGCTTCCTGAGGGACTCCACCAACGGACACTTCTCACACTGGGTGATTCCCCGTGTCTGGCTTTCTTTGGTGGGAATATGCAGGGCTGTATTCCTAACAAGTCAAGACCAGAGCCTTTGTGGGAGTTCCCAGGGTCATGATGCCTGTATTGTGGAGGGCTCCAAGAGGTGCAGGTAGAGGAAGAGCTAGCAGTGGTGTTGGTGACGCAGTTTTCCTCTGATTGCAGGTTCTTTCTCATAGCACACCTGCCAGTTGAGGGGGGGGGGAAATGTCATGCATACTGATTATTATTTCATGTGGGATTCTAATAATGTGTTTTTTGGCATAAACCAACCATTAACTGCCTAAGATTAGCAGAAACTTCACCCATGGACATAGCTTTGCGTTTTCTTGTACCTTCTCTGAAGCATCTGATGCTGGATGCTGTTGGAGACAGGACATTGAACTGTGTGGGCCAGTGTTCTCACTCACTATCACAATGCTCCCTCATCATCACTGACACCTCTAACTCTACTCTCCTGGGAGGTTGTTATCGTCTTAAAATTCATCCCTCCCTCTCTCTCTCTGAGCCAGCTGAGAAACCCTGCTTTCTGTTATTTTGTGAGGGAGAGATAGCAGACTCCCTGTTCTCGCTCTCTCCAGGGTAAAGAGCAGGAGATCCCTGTAGCTTTTTCTGTTTGGATCTAGCATCTTAGAGGTTCTTAGGTGTCCAGTTAGCTTTCCTGTGGGCTAAATTGTTAAATTGTGCATTGAGACTTTGATTCTGGGTGGCACTTTTCCTACACCTGCCAGTGCAATCTCTGCCGGGCTTGTAATATCCCACAGTGTGATAGTGCTTGCTGGCTAAAGTGCCCTGTTTCTGCCATGGGCTGTTCCCGTCCCTGTTGACAAGAATTAGCTGGGGCTCACTGCGTGTCCAGTTGGCTTTCAGGGGAACCCTTTCAATGCAGTGCAGAGTAGCAGCATTAGAGCTGTAGGGCCAGGCTCTGAGATAGACTTGTCCACCTGGGTGGTGCTATGATCCGTGACCTCCAGTACAGTGCATGAGAGGGTCCAGTTGCTCTGAAAGGCCTGTTAGCAGCACAGCTCATTTAAAGGGGTATGGTCTGTACATATTGATGGGATATTGCATGCTGCTTCTGCCCACAGGTCGACCCTGCAGTGTATCCGGACCATGGCGTGTGAGTATGCACTCTGCTCACTCTTTGTTCCAGGAGATCGGCAGGTCATCATAGGAACTAAGGTAAATGTGCCCTTCCTGGAGCTCCCCTTAAGACCTAGGCTAGGTAACCTTCTTAAAAACTTCCACCACTGCTAATACTGGTTCAGCTTCGCTTCTGTTAGTGATACTGGCAACCTTACAGTGTGTCTGAATTAGCGCTGAAAGTGCCCGTGGCAGCTGGTGTTCTTTCTGCGCTAGGGCTCCCCAGTGTCGCTCGCATGGGTTGAGCTGACTGGTATTAGCAATGGTGGGATGTTTTTGACAATGTTCCTAGTGTAAATAGGGCCCCTGGGGATTGGTGTATTTAGTGGCCGTCACATGCTTTGAAGGTTAGAAGCTGGGTGTGCAGCGGGTCAGGACTGAGGGCTCAGCAGGGCTGGGTGTAGGGATTCGAGGCCTGGGACAGCTGGGGATGCTGCAGGGCAGAAATGTGTCCTCTGAGACCATGAATGGAGCTGGGGCATTCTTCCTGGCTGCTAGTAGGATTCTGCCTTGGTACCAAGATACTCCTCTGTCACTTCATTTTGGTCTGAGCTCTCCTGGTTCCCTCTCTGTCTGTTTTGTTTCTTCATCTCATCTGTGCTCTCTGTTGCTGGCTGCTTTGTCCCTCATTCGGATCCTGTTCCTTTAATCATGAATCTTGAAACACAGAATCCCAGGAACAAAGAGTTCTCACGCCTTGTTTGCAGCTCAGGCCTGCATAGTGGGCTTTGGATCTGTTCACCGCATCTTAAGTTGTCTTGGCATATACTAGAGACAGAATAAAGTTGCTGACTTGCTCTGTTAATTTGTCTTCCCAGACAGGGAAGTTGCAACTGTATGATTTGGCCTCTGGGAGTCTGTTGGAGACACTTGCAGCTCACGACGGGGCCATATGGTCCATCTCTCTTTCACCAGACCAGGTAACTCAACCAGCTTTCCAAACATAGCCTCTGGCCTTTCTTTTAGAGATAGGTCTGCACTACTCTCAGGAAGCCATTGTCTCAGGGATGGCGGCAGAGATCCAGAAATTGGCATTGTAGGGCTGGTGAGTGTTTATCGCCTTTGCACTTTTGTTTGACATTATAAAGCATCCTGATGTTCAGTTCTGTACAGCTGAAACTGTCTTGGTATTATGCCAATAGCCCTCTGCTGTTGTAGTGTGGACGTCATTTTCTGTGTTAGCAGAACAGTGATAGCTCATTGCCTTTCTAGAATACCTCTCATTTGCAGATCCTAGAACATCAGGAAGACTTTCTAACTGATCCCAATAGTGTAACTATGTCCCCTGGAAATGCAATTCTACGAGCAGATCATTCCTGTATGGTTGATACAGTGTTCTAAGTGCCATGATAAGATCAAATAGGTTTTCAGCCTACACAGTGAGCATGCACAGACATCCACTATCTACAACAGATCAGTCAACTGCTTTTGTTCCAGAAGGCTGTCAATATAACAGACAGCCTGCTGCAACAGTCTACATTTTGATTTATCCTGCCCACTGCACCATCTGAAGTTCATCCTTCCTGAAAAAAACCCATCTACCAAGGCCTTTGAAATCCAAATGTGCTTGTCTTCTGCACAATAAATAAAAATTGTGTGTTCTAATTGAACAAATGGTCAGTGTAACCTGCTCTTAACTGATGGTTGCTTTGGGGGTATTTTTCTTCAGTGCAGTGAAAGTGTCCTAGCTTGCTTTAATTTTAAACTTTTCTCCTACAGCGTGGCTTTGTAACAGGAGGTGCTGATAAAAATGTCAAGTTTTGGGAGTTTGAGCTGGTGAAGGATGAGAATAGCATACAAAAGAGGTGAGAGAAAAAGCTGCTCTAGAGACATCTTTCCACTTCTGCATTCCTTCTTCCTGCTTGACGGTTTTGCCTTAGTTTTGTTCCTGGCTACTGTGTGCGAGAATGAGAAAGAACTGCTAGCAGTGAATGTAGCTGAATGCACAAGTCTCACAAAAGTTCTAGTGCCTCCCACCTAGAATTGGGCAATGTTTGTTGACAGAACTGAAATGTTTTGTGGAAACAAATATCTGTTACCATACCCTTCTTCATCAGGAAGGGTTCTCACGTCCAGGATAGGGGTGTGTATGTGTGTGTACGTATGCGCGCGCACACACACGGGGGTGAGGGGGGGTGAGAGTGAGCAAGCGTACAAGTGTCTGAGTGATTCACTCTACCCAATAGTTAGGGCACTCTCACCTGGCATGTGGGAGACCCAGGTATGGATTATCTAACCATTGGGTTATAGAGTGATTCACTCCATGTCCCTGCTCCAAATCAGGCAGAGCAGGGATCTGATCCTGGGTTTCCCAGATCCCAGGTGACTGCCCTAATTACTAGGCAATCAGTTGTTCTGGGGAGGGGTCTCCCTTGTTTGTTCAGGAGAAATTTTGCACGTCCTCATTTAGAATGAAAACAAGTTTTTGAAAGCCCAAAACTTTTCAGGAAGTATTGTTGTTTTCTGGCCAGCCCTGCTGCTTGTGTTCCTGAGGATTTGTGGTTTTGTTGAGTCCTGCTCATGATGTCTCCTGAGATTCCCCAACCATCCTTCACACTAGTGGATTTCAGTTGCTTCATTTCATTGCCCCTTACTGTCTCAGACTGAGATTGAGTACCCTTGTGCTGCTTGCTGCATTCTGTGACTCTATTCCAGGGGTTCTCAAACGGGGGGTTGCGACCCCCTGGAGGTCATGAGGTTATTATGGGGGTAGGGAGGCATGAGCAGTCAGTGCCCATACATGCCAGGGGTCTGGCTGTCAGCAGCGCAGAAGTAAGGGTGGCATGGCATGGGGAGATGTTTACTTTTTGGGGGGGGTCTTCACAGCCTGAAATATTTTCAAAGGGGGTATCAGCAAAAAAGGGGTTGTTTTTTTTTTAAACCCTGGAAATTTTCTATTCCCTACCATGCTGAATTAAGTCACTCTTGGCCACTGTTTCAAGCTTCCCTGTAACTTCTCAGTCAGATTCTCCCTATTGCTTAGTGGTAGATTTGGCAGTGAAAACCACATGCATGCAGCCCCTGGCTTGTTTCAGTCCTGCTTCATTCCCAGATCCAAAGAAGAAGGTGATGCTGTATATTGAAATAAGCTCCCTTCCCAAAGCATTGTGTGGGTTTGTGTTTGCACCCTTGACACTTGGCTAGCAGGGACAATGATGCTGTTTTCCTCTTGGCCATTGCTAGGCTCTCTATAAAGCAGACACGCATCTTGCAGCTGGATGAGGACGTTCTCTGTGTGCGTTACAGCCCCAACCAGAAGTTGCTGGCCATCTCCTTACTGGACTGCACTGTGAAAATCTTCTTCACTGACACACTCAAGGTGGCCCTTGCCTGTGCTGGGTGGGAGTTGGGGTGAGGAGAATGAGGAAAGGGGGCTTGGTTGCTGGAGCAGAGTTTCTGGCTTACCTGGTGCTGACGTTAATGGGAATGGCACCTGAAATAATAAGGCTGGGGTGAGCAGGAGAGTTGGAGGGGACACACATTAATTAGTTGGCCAGTAATACCAAATAGGAAAGCCTGCTGTTTTCTGGTTCCGGTCCCTATTTACTGACCAAAATCCTGCCAAATGCTGGCCAGAATTCAGTGGGAAATCTGTGTTTAGACTGAAAAAAAATCAGACACTCTCCCCCTGGGTCTGAGCTTCACACCCCTTGTGATGTGCAGAGGAGCAAGGCCGGTGGTGGTACCCTCCCCATACAGTGTAGAAGCCTTGTGGGCACCCCTCCCATCTTTTCCTTCTCCTTCCTGTGTCTGTGAAGAGATTTGGAGGAGGGGCACCTCTTTGACAGCTCTGGTCCAGCCAGCACACACAGCTCCAAGCTCTACTCTAACAAGCCAATGCTGGAGGAAAAGTCTCCCTGCATGTGAGAGCACATCTGCTGCCCGTAAGCAGTGCATGGCACACTGATGCCCCTTCCTGTGAGCAGGGCCTGGCAGTCAGACGGTCCTTGGGGTAGGTAGTGAAACAGGAAGGTTAAGAGCGGCACTTAAAATGCTGACAAATGCACAAAGGAAGCATCCTCTCTAATCTGTCAGTGATCTTGTGTATTGTTCCTAATGGTATCAGCTGCCTACTCTGTAATTACCGGCCAGCTGCGAACCTTCACAGAAGGTATCAAGGATGCGCAGGCACCTCTGAACGTAGGCGTGTTTGGGAAAGAGCAGCAGGCTTTCAAACTGCTGTGCCCAGTATTTCTAACTAAATTCATTTCCTCTCTTTCCAGTTTTTCCTGTCTCTGTATGGACACAAGCTGCCAGTGCTCTGTATGGATATCTCCTACGTGAGTGAAGTGGGAACTGGTCACAAAAGATCTGGAATTCTGGCAACGTTTGTAGTCTTAAAAGCTGACAGAAGCCTTGCTTGGGAATAGAGCTAGGCAGGGCCCTCTAGAATGATGATTCTCAATTGGGACTTAAAAACCACGCAAACTACCCACCCAAACTTGATGGGACCCAAGCTAATCCTCACCAATTCCAGAGGCCTTTGTTGGCTGCAGAGGATTGTGGGATTAGGTCATGACAAGAACTCATAAGTGAATTTTGAGTGGGGGCAAGTTTCTGTAGAGTTCACGCCAAACTTTTCTAGCCCCCCATTGGCTACTTTGGGACGTAATGCAGCTGCATGTCCTGACCTGTTGGATGTAGACTTGTTCCTTGGGCCCCTGCTTGTTAGTTATGTGCTGTCCAGTCCTTGCAGCCATCTGTGAGGTCATTGTAATCCCTTCCAGGTCAACCAGCTGGTCAGTCATGCCCCTTCTCTGTCTTGCTTGCTGTAGGACGGGGCACTAATTGCAACTGGCTCAGCTGATAGGAATGTGAAGATCTGGGGCTTGGACTTCGGCGACTGTCACCGATCTCTCTTTGCCCATGATGACAGGTAGGCCCTGGTGTGTGTGTGCTGCAGACTCCTCCCCCATGGAAGGAGTAGGATACACTGATCTTTGCCCTGGCAGTGCAGTCTCTCCTGTGGCAGTGGGATTTGAGCCCCTGGCTTCCTGTGCGGTGTACTATGTAGGCACCAGAGCCTACAGGTGTAGTCCTGAGCAGCAGTTCTGAAGCACTGGAATGTGCCACGAAATGGTGGTGCTCCCCCTGCTTTCCTAGTGCTGAGCTCTGGTGCTAGTCCTCGGCTGCTCAGCTCTTTCATTTGGTGCTCGTGCTCTGTTTTGGAGCTTGGCAGTTCTGCTGGCATAGGTTGAGCTCTGCTGGGGTGGAGCATGCAGGAGAGTGGAAGGTAGTAGAGGCTGGAACAGTTGTCGTAGTCTGATAAATTTCTTCCCCTACCTCCTGGAGTCCCTGCAATGCCCAGGGAGTTCTGCCAGGGGGCAGGCAGAGACCAGGCTGCTGTGGAAAGGTGTTGGCTTCAGATATTTCGCTGCCTCCTTTCCTGCCTGTGTGATTGTGATCCCTTTCTCTCACTTTCCAGTGTGATGAACCTCCAGTTTGTGCATAAGTCCCATCTCTTCTTCACGGCTGGGAAGGACCACAAGATTAAGCAGTGGGATGCAGATAAGTTTGAGCACATCCAGACCCTCGAGGTAAAGCTTTCAGACTGTGACGCAGGCCTGGGCAGCTCTTCCCCTACTGGCTGGGAGCATTGGTGGTGGTCATCTCTCACCTCGTCTCTCTGACCTGTAGGGACACCACCAGGAGGTGTGGTGCTTGGCCCTCAGTCCCAGCGGAGACTATGTCGTGTCTTCATCTCATGATAAATCCCTGCGCCTCTGGGAAAGGACAAGGGAGCCACTCATCCTGGAAGAGGAGAGGGAGATGGTAAGAGCAGTAGCCTTTCCTTTGTGGTCTCTTAGAAGAGACAGTCTCACACCTGGTTTCTCCCCAGCCACTAAATACTCCAAAATCTTCAGAGGATTTTACACAGTACCTAAGTGACCTCAGAAAAATATTTACCTCTGTTGGGTTGTAAGAGGTGACTGGAATATTCCAGGAGGATTGGTAGTGCTGCAGAGAAAGGGACAGTTGTCTCCAGCATTATCATCAAGTGGCTCAAGATGGCATTGACTGTCTTTTCTTTTCTCTATCCCTGCTATATTGCATTGCAAACCTCTGGCTAACTTGCTCTCTGCTATGCTGCTCCCCAGGTTTCCCTCTGAATAGATGTTTTGTTTTCTCCAGGAGCACTGGCTGTATCATCTACTTTTTGTTTTTCCCTTCAGGCATTTCTAAGCTCTGCAGGACCCTCTTAACTTTCTGTGCTCCTTGGTGTTTGGGGCACTTGCCATCTGTAACTGCAATGCAATGTTTGTTAATTAGATGTAGTGTGTGCAGGCTGCCTCGTTCCTTAGTGTGAGAGGTCCATCCCACTAGCACTCCACATGGGGCCTGCCTTGTCTGCTGTGGTCATCACTACCACTAACAGACCCAAACTGAGAGAGTAGAGAGCAGCACCTTCTCAATAGCAGGCCCATGGCTCAGAGTAGCTGGGCAGAGGCCTACCCTGCCTCTTGAACTTGTGCTGCAGGGCTCACCCTTTCATCAAAGCATTCCCCAAAGAGCCAGGGCAGGAGAGAATGCCTAGCCTTGTGCAGAGGAGGAAACCCGAGTGAGCGTGGTGTCTGGCCTGACTTCTGTGGAGATCTTCCTGTGACCCTTAGCCAGCACCCTGAGACCTCAGGACTGGTCCATTAGAAATAGGATAGATATACCTGCCAGAGGGAGGTAGATGCTTTTAGGGGAGCCTATCACACATCTGTTCCAGGCACTCGAGCAGTGAGTTGGCCCTTCTGTGGGGAAGCCACAGCTTTGGATGCCAGAGGATGAATTAAACGGTTCTAGATCCATGCTAGCGTGAGATGTACCAATCAGTGCTGTGCTGGGACTCCTCCTTTCTGCAGGATGGGCTGGGTCTGGACGTTCCCAGCCTTGTTCTTGCTGTGCTGTGTCTCAGGAGGAAGCAGCTGCAGCTGAACTGTCTTCATTTCAGTTTGACTAGCTGCTGCTCGCGATCTCTTTGGGCTGCATGTGCAGGCTGCAGACTCTTGTTCGTCCAGAGCTATCAGTCGCTCAGCCCAGCGATGCTGAGCACCGGTGTGATAGTTCAAGTCAAAGCCACGGTGTTGGCCTCCTGAGCTCATGCTGGGCCATTGGAGGAAAACAAATCTGGGATCCTCCATTGGGCACTCTGCCAGGTGTGTCCCAGCTTCGAAATGGGGCTGCAATGTTCACGTGAGGCCACAACTTGCCTGGGAGGAAGTTGCACTCTTTCATTCTTGCCATCTTTGAAAGGGCCGTTTTACCCATGCTACCTGCCCACGTTTAACATGTTACATTCTCCTTTGCTGCAGCAAAGGGAAGCTGAATATGAGGAGAGCGTGGCCAAGGAAGAGCAGCCTGTGGTGAGTAGAACTGCCTGAGCAGAAGAATATTAAGCAGACTGTAAAATGCTCATCAGCTAGTCTGGATCTGTACTTACATGACACCTGTACGGAATGCTGAGGGGATCTAGTAGGTGGCTGCAGCTCAGGGGCGTGTGCTACTGGAGATGTAGGCTTACAGGTGAGATGGAAAGCCAAGGTGTTCGTTAAGGAGTTTGGGCCCTTTTTGCAAGAGCGAAGGGTCCTGGCCTTATTCCAAGGTAGTAATTAATCTGTGAATCCCAGTCGCTGCTTTTTTCTCCATATCTTACATCACCAGTTCAAATCCACCCTGGGTCAGTAGTGACTGAGGGTCAGCTCTTCACTGCCCTTTGTTGTGTGATCTGGATGGGAGGCAGTGTGTCTAGTGTTTAGGGCAAGAGGCTTGAGTTCTTTTGCTGCCTTTGTCACAGACTCACTGTGTGACCTTGGTTGGCTCTTTTTTTGTCAGTTTCCCTGTCTGGAAAGTCACCTGCCTCAAGGGGGTTAATGTTCGTACAATATTCTGGGATTCTGAGCTGAAAGCAGTTTATTTCTATAACAATCCATCCCCTGTGTAAAGCACCAATACGGGGAGCCAGGTGGAAAGCCAAGGACGTGAGAGGCAGGGGAAGGCACTGAGCTTTAATATGCAGCAGGGATGTTGACTGTTCCTGCCTGGGGACTGCATTAGCTGATTGCTGCCCAGAGGGAAAGACTGTAGCTTGAGACATGTCTTACGTCTTGTAGGTGGCTGGCGAGACCCAGGGAGAGACTGGACTAGCAGGAAAGAAGACCATTGAAAGTGTCAAAGCGGTAAGTTAGTGTGGGAGCTGCTGGTTCTTTTCCTAGTTCTGCATAGTTACTGATAGGCTGTCAGAGCTCCTTGGAAAGGCTCATGCTGTGAGTAGTGATGAAAAGAGGAGTAGATATCTGAGTAAGGGCACAGAAGTAGACTTTCCCTAGCCTGGCAGAGCAGCGCCATCTTCTCAGCCAAGAGAAGGAGTTTTTGTCTGTCCAGAAGGGGGTCAGGTTGGTGCCTCCAGGGAAGAACTGAGACTGTCTCCCACTCTGGGACATGCTCCACCCAGCCAGGAGGTACTAGACTTGAATAAATCCATTTCCCTTTAAAAGTGTGCGTGCTGTTTTGTTTGTCCGTTGGCTTTGCAGGCATGCCTCTGTAATCATAGAAGATGAGGGTTGGAAGGGACCTCAGGAGATCATCTAGTCCAACCCCCTGCTCAAAGCAGGACTAACCTCAGCTAATAATGGGATGCTCCACCAGAAGCATAGATTTTTTGGCATGCATGATTGGGGTATTGGTCCAACGAGTCTGGCCTCCTGCTCCTGGCCAATCCCTGATTATTCAGAAGAAGGTGGAAAGGTCTCATAATGGCCCATGGCATTGTGCAGTGCTGTGGGATGATAGTCCTGGGGATTTCTCTGATCCCTGCAGCAATCAGCTGGTGGTTTGGCTACTTTTACATTAGCAAGTAAAACTGCAGAACTTAATGGTCAGATCTGACCAGCCCAGCATCTCCTTGAAGAGAGAGAGCTTTGAGGAGAGATTTATTCTTAACCAGCTGGCTGGAATTGCTTGGAGCTCCTTAAACTAAACAGAGCACTTCAGCAAGCTGGAGAATAATGAATGCTGATTAATTGGCTAGTGCAGGTCACATGGTTTCTACATCCTAACCAGCCAGTGGTGCCATGTTTGGAATCTCATGGAATGTTTGTAAGCTGATAAAGAAGAGCGGGATTCCTCCTCAGCACCCTAGTCCTCCCAGTCGGGATGTGAGCTCTGCTTTGTCTGGGCCTTTCAGGCTGTTTTGTTCTGCTCCCGATGTACTGCTTTTCCGCTGTGCAGGCTGAGCGGATCATGGAAGCTATTGAGCTGTACAGAGAAGAGACTGCGAAACTGAAAGAGCACCAGGCCATCTGTAAAGCCGCTGGGAAAGAGGTAAAGAGACCTGGGCATGTATATATCCAGTGAAGTGTGAATGTGTCCAGTCAGCTCCATCACCTCAGAGAAGTTAAGCGGGCAAGAAGAGCATTGAGGCCGCTAGAGATGGTCAGAGAAATTCATCTCTCAGCAGACGGGCAGCATCGTTCCCCGGTGCATGATTAGCAGTGCATTTTCTGTTCTGGTTTTTAATGTCCCAGACTGCACTGGGGTTTCTGCCTCTTTCCTTGGGGAGATTGTTCCACTTCCTAATAGAAAAAACCTCCTGGCAGAGATTTCTATCATCCAGCCTAGCTGTTCATTGTTGCCTTCATCCCATTCTTGTTAGTTATATGGGAGGCTGATGGCTGGTTGGACAGAAGTGAGCAGGGGAGAGAATTCAGATGTGTAAGAGAAAATACCCTGTGCGTTCTGAGAACTACAGTCCTCTGGCTACTGAAAACCGAGTCTTTGAGTTGGAGGAGTTTGAGAAAAAGGCCTGCCAGTGTGCATGTCTCTTACTGGAGACTGTGCGTGTGTATGTACCTGCCTTGTTCTACCTCTTTTTCTCTTTCTCCAGGTTCCCCTTCCTGTCAACCCCATCTTCCAGGCCTATGGAAATATTTCAGTAAGTGGGATGCCCAATTAAAGGGCTGTGCACAGGCTGCTCTTGGAAGTCTAGGTTATGGGGTGTCCATTCACTGTCATTGGTTCAAGAAGCAAAAACACATCTTACTGGTAAGCCCTGACTGGGCTCAGACTTTGGGCTCTGAGCACTTGACAGGTCACATCATGCTCAGAAACGCTCTGTGGGTTTGGCAGGTGCAATATCTGCTCAGTTGAAGAGTTGCTGCTTACTGGAGACCTGTCTGCTGTGTCACTGTGACCCATGTAGCAGTGTGCAAGCCAGTGTTTCTTTAGGAGACCATGAAAGTTCCAGTTCCTACAGCCCTGAATGGAATGCAGAGCTCTGCTTTGGAAGGATTGTTACTGAAATTGTGAATTTTTGCACGGGGTTATGCCAGCTCAGAATGATTGAGAGGAAGAAGGAGAGGGAGGGGAGTACTTAGAAATGAAATATTCTGAGCTTGTGTGTGCATTTATGTTCCAATTGTTATGACATTGACTACTTTGTTCCTCCTGCATTAAGCAAGTCTGTACATGCATGGTATTGAACATTTTAGGTACCCTTTAGAAATCTTTCATTCCTTCATTCTTTCCATAACAGTGAATTGGGCTTTACTGTCTCAGAGCTGCCTTTTTTTTCTCCTATTACTTCCCAGCAGGAGGCCTAGTCTGCTGCACAATTTGTGACACGAAGTGCTGTTCAGCAGATGAATGAGAGAAGCTGACACTGGTAGTGCTTTTTAGATAACTAGTTTTTTATATAAATTAACAGTTTAAGTGTAAACTGTTTATCCATATTTTGAAGAACTCATTCCACTAAATTGCAGAACTTTTATAAAATGGATAAACACTTTATATTCAACCTGCTAAATCAGTGTTTCCCAACCCGTGTGCCATGGCACTGGTGTGCCATCAGGCCTGAGCAGGTGTGCCATGGAATGTCTTGAAAAACTACTTGAAGAGTTCTGAATTGACTCATGAATAGCTGTGAGTTCATTTGTGCCTCAAAACAATTAAAAGGTATCAAGGTGTGCCATGGCAGAGAAGAGTTTGGGAACCACTGGGCTAGATTATCACAAAAATCTCACCAGTGCTAGAGTTTTCTGAAAACCTCGTTTCATTCATCTCCTGAGCAGCACTGTGTGTCCCAAACTGCCAGTGGATTGGAGATGCAGTGGCTTTCTGTGTGTGTTAATTTCGATTGTATTAGCAACTCCTAAAAGCACGTTCCCATGTTTTTATAACTAATGTGCTCTGAGATCCATTCCATTTAGTGCTTCCCTCAAGGCATTTCCTTCTGTTACAGCCCTCAGCATACGTGCTAGAAGTTTTCAAGAAAGTCAAGTCAAGGTGAGACCCAAGGGGCATCTTGCCGAGTAAGGCTTGCTACTGAGTAATGAAGCCTGGCTCTTAGGGGGCTGCTGTGACCAAGTCTGGTTGGAATTTTGGATTGGCCAGTATTATTGGAGGTGGGCAGTGGAAGAAAGACTGGAGTGAATATCACTGGTAGACTTTGTCATTTAATTTCATTTGCAATTCATTGGTAATTCTAATACAAAAGCCATCTCTCTGGGAATGAGTGCACACTCTGGCTGTAGTCTGTAACTGGGGAATAAAAATCATTCCCTCCGTGGTGAGAGTTGGCCAAAACTTGTTCATGCATTTGGGCCATTAGCAATTTCTTCTCAGTGGAATGGAAAGAAGCCAGTAGGATATTCTGGTTAGGCAGAGCTGTCTAGCATCTTTGCCACAGGGCAAGATTGTCTGTCCCCCACACAAATGCTGTCTCCCTGCAAAGAAACTATTCCATCCAAATGGTCCTGGCTTTCTTCAGTCTTCCCAGCCTCCTTCCTCAGAGAAGGGAGCTACCGGGTTGGACAGAGCCAAGGCTGAGTGGCTTTGCATAGCATGTCATCCCTTGGCTGGGGGCCCTGCTGGGTACTGATTAACAGCCTCCTAAACATAACAGCGGTGTCTGCTCATCGTGACTTTTGGGCCGGATCCTTCCCTTGTTAGAGGCATTCCCCTCATTCTGTAGCAGGGCAGAGGCTGTCCGTTGCTGGTGTCAGACATCCCTCTCTTGGTGCTTTCTCCTCAGTGAGTTGGAGGAGTCTCTGCTGGTGCTGCCCTTCTCCTACATCCCTGACCTGCTTGTGCTCTTTGATGAGCACATCCAGCTGGGCTCAGAGGTGGAACTCCTCTGCCGTGCTCTCCTCTTTCTGCTCAGGTGAGTCATGACGGTTCCTTTGTCCTCTCACTTCATTCACTAGTTTGAATCCAGCAGTTACCAGCATCTGAAGGCTGGGTGGCGCCATGTGTGTAAAGGGGAGGGAAGCGGGGGTCTCTTGGTCCAGTTCCTGGTGGATGAGCCTGTCTGGCAATAAGTGCCAGGAGACAGGCTCAGCAGAGGCCATGGGTTACCTGGGCCTGAAATGCCCTGGTGGCCTTGACAGCAGGGTGGTGTGGAGACAGCCTGCCCCACGGCTCAGTGCCTGCTCTGTAGGTAGGGAGGGGCCTTTGATCTCTTGGGCTATGAGCCAGCACTTCCCCCAGGTCTGCTCACCTGAACGCCCTCGTCCCTTCTCTTTGCATGGCAGGGCTGTGTTGCTTTCCTTGGACACCTGCCGTGCTGGGCAGGGACACGGCATGCGGGGTCGGTCTAGGTGATCCTGTGAGGCACTGCGAGATGAAATATGTCTGCCTTGGGTCTGTGGAGAAAGTGCTTGAGCTTTCTCTTCTGCGTCTGGCCCTTGGATCCCTCCCCAGCAGAACTGGTCCTGTGTCCCCTGTATTTGGAGGAAAGGTCCATCATGCGCTCTGAGGAAGATGAGGAATCACTTGCCTCCCGCCATAATGTGTGTGACAGGGCTGTCAGGACTGGGAATGTTGGTATGGCTTGTATTGCCTACACGGGCTGCCAGCTATAGTGTCGGAGCTCAAGATTTCAGAGCTCTGAGGAGGCTGGGAATGAGGTCCCTCATGCCAGCACTGGTTCAGGGTGCGTCTCACATCCAGCTCACTCAAAGCAGCCACCTAGGCATTTAACCAGTGTGCTGTAAAAAGCAACTTTATGAAATAGCACCCATTTTTTTCACCTCTGTTGTAATATTCCTCTAATTTGTTTCCTCTCTGATCTGTCTCTTGTGCCCCCCTCAGTGGGTTCTGCACAATGTAAATACAATTAAGTAAAGCCTCCACTTTGTCGTCCTACCAAAGTCCCTTGGCCTATCGGAATGTCACTCTGCAAGGGACGCTGCATGTAACTGGGGCACTCTCTCTGCTTGCCTTGTTCTCCAGGATACACTTTGGGCGGATCACAAGCAATCAGCTGCTAGTGACAGTGGTAGAGAATTTAAAGAAAACCACAGTTACCAAAGTCAGCGAGGTCAGGGTGAGTATCTCCAGTGGCCCCGTGCCTGGGCTCTGGCACAGTGAATATACTTATTGATAGAGAATGAATCGTCCTTGTCACAAAGGAAATGCTAAGCCCAGTGTCCCCAACTGACCCTTCCTAGCCTTCCAACTTCTGGCCCTTTTGTCATCTTTCTGCTGTGTGTGGAGGCAGCAGGCTAGTGCCTGGCGATAACCCATGATGACTCCATCTCCTATTAATTTATTCGGGCTTTTATTCTCCAGTGTGAATGCACTTTGTACCCAGGACAGTCAAATAAACCCTCTCCTGCAAGGAAGGGAAACCAGCTTCACCTTTGCCATAGGCTGATGTGATTCACAACTAACCTGGAGTTGGCAGCGGGGGGAAGAAGGTGTCCAACCAGGGGCTAAGTCAGCTAATTGCTAGCAAGCTAACTTTCAGAAAATTGAGTGGATTGTAGCTCCCCTCCCCTTTAATACAGAGGAGTGCAGAACAGAGTCTCCAACTTCCAGAATGCAGAGCTCCCTCTTGTTCTGAGCTGCGGCCAGGATCTGGGCATTCGGTGTTGGTGAAGTTGGCTGTAGGCTGCACTGCATAAATCTGGGCTGCATCTGCCTGCCTCTTGCCCTGAGAGGATGAAAACATTAGTGTTTGTTTGGGCCGGGGAGCAGGGGCCCTCAGGGATGCTGACTCCCTGCCACTAGCAAAGTTCAGAAATATCCAGCAGTGCACTGATCATCTGTCTCTACAGAATGTGCTGGGCTTCAATATGGCTGGGCTGCAGTTCCTGAAGAGAGAGATTGAGGCCAAGGACGAGGTGACTTTCTTTGCTGATGCGACTGACCGTTTTGAAGAGAAGAGGAGGAAGAGGAAGAAAAAAGAGAAGTTGGTTCTTGCGATGGTTTAGCTTTTGCTGTCCATGCTGCAGGGCAAAGCATGGGGCTTGTGCAACCTCCACAAGTGCCAGGGAGCCTCTCCGAGAACTAGTGGCCTCTGAAAGTCTCTGATTGTGGACAGTGACTGAAGCAGACTCCAGTAGGTCTGCCCCCTCTTACATACAGAGAGCATGTTAGTTTCCTGCAGGACATGTCACAATCCCAGGGTAGGGTAAGTCCTATCCCCTGGCATGGATGGAACTTTGTATGCTCCGCTTTATATGTTTACATTTGAATCCTGAATCTCAGGATGGCCTCACAACTGCAGCCCTGTGCTTTAGATCAGGAACCATTAGAAATGGCTTTCATCTTCTAAAGAGAGATGACTTGCTCTCTGTGTGTTAAGTGAGTGTAGTTTGCAGAGTGCTCCTAGAACCATGCCCATGTGTAAAGGGGCAGGTGCCAGGACTTTGTGCTGCTGTCACAACAGGGAGTGGCTTATGGGGACACAGCTGTGTGCTCAGACTGCATCCATGAGCTGGCAAGGCAAAGAGACTTCTGCAGGTGGTGGTGGGGGACAAACTCCTGCCTCTCTTGGTACAAGTAAACAAATAACAGTTACTTAATGTCAGAGCAGCTCCTTGGAGTTCTATCAGCCAATGTGTTTTCTCCCCTCATAACTTTTTTTGGTGCCAGCTATTAAGTCTGGTAAGCCTCTTTCTGGAAGACAAGAGATTGGACTAAAGGCTGTGCACTGTACTGTAGAGTTGTCAGGTTCAATTAGCAGATGGAGACCGTACGTTGTCCTAGGTAAAGTCAGCTGCATTTGCTCCAGTTGTTCATTAGGAATTTACGACTGCACAGAATTGATGCCATTTTTTGTACTTATCTACTGGATAAATCACTGCTCATTGCTGAAATAAACTGAAGTGATGAATTCTCTGCTGCTGCTGTCAGGATGTTTGGAGTTTGTGGTATCCTTTCCATAAAATATGCTCGGGTTTTTTTGAGAGAGAGCGCCTTTACAGGGGAGTCTGCTGGTGTTTTTCAGGCAACTCTACCCCCTTGGAAGTTAAAGGCTCTGGGGATGATCCGGGCTTGGCACCAGAGTCCCCTGGAGGCTGAAGTGCCTGCTCCATCAGGAGGAATTTTAACTTCAGCTCCTGGTTCCTATGAGGTTGCAGCTTTAGCTTCTGGCAGAGGGAGCATTTCTGAGGGGTATGGAATTCTCTTGAGTACTGGAGACAGCGAGAGTGTCTGTCCCTCACAGGACCTTGCAGGAGGGGCACATCTTGAAGCAGAGGAAGCTGGGCATCACCTTCTAGCAGTGAGGGGTGTGGAAGTTCTCTTCTTTTTTTTTTTTTTCTTTTAAAAACTGGACAGAACTTAATCTTCTAAATGCCCCTGGAGGGGCAGGAAACAAACTAAAGTGGGTGTTTGTTTTTTTTTTAAATCCCAACAGGGTAAAAAGGAAACACTAATTCTTAAGAGAACGAAAGAAACAAAAACAACTGGTACTTATGCTAATGACACAGATAAGGAAAGGACAACTGCTCACTCTGTTAGAGGGCAAAGGTGGTTGAGAAGGAACTGAGGGGGGTTTGCCTGCACAATGCTAGAGAGCCTCGTGGTAGACCATGAGGGAGGGAGAGCGCATGTGTAGGCTAAACAGACACCACTATCAAAAATCTCTGATTAGAGGTGCAGGGGTACAGATGCATCTAGTTGTGCACTCATAGGGCTACCACTCAAAGAAGAACACTGTTTCAGTGATCTGACCTCTTCATTATTTACTACTCCTCTAGAAGAGGTATGAGAAAGCTGATCGAGAATGTGATAGGGAGCAGACAATTAAGTTACAGGCATGAGACAAATGAACCTAAACTGAGGATGGTGAGGGGAACCCAATCATTTAATAATCAGCTTGCTGTAAATTGATTTGGTCAGTACATTTATTGGACTGACATTTATACAACAATGTTGGACTGAAATCCAGGTAATTCTGTGCTGCTGCTTTTGATGTCACACCTCTTGGATTGATCTGTAATGAAAGAGCAAAGAAAACAAATGAGTAAAGAGAAACAAAAAGATCTGCCCTTGCTGCTGTTCTGTTGCAAAAAAAACTGTAATTGTGCTCCACGCACTGCAGCTGCTATTGCCATGTACATACATGTGTGATCCATCTTTCCCCTTGAAAAGCAGGGCTCCCAGTTACTGAGATTAACTCTTATGGGCTTAGAGGGAGCCACAGAAATTGTTATAGTGACAAAAATGTGTTTTTTGTTTGTGTTGTCTTTTGACGTTCCAGTGCCATGCACACATGCTGTGTCCCCTGGTGGAAAGCAGCCTGGAAAAGCTCCAATTTCTAGCCACACAGGTTTGAGAGATACTGGACCTTAAACTCACCATGCATGCAACGTTGGCTATTGCCTGCCCTGGTAACTTTTGGAGTAACGTTCTGTAGTTTCAGCAGGGAGGGGAAGAGAAGGACGTGTTCTGTCTTTGAGTGCTTGCTCATATCCATTCCCATATAGGTGTGTGCATGCCACAATGCACCGGCTTCTGGAACTTTTTTCCCCTTAGCAGATACCGTAGGGTCGGTGCAGGCGCCCCCTGGAGTACCATGCTCATGCCGTGGTACATAGGGTGCCTCCGACCCCACGGCCCTCAGTCCCTTCTTTCCACCCATGACAGTGACTGGAACTGCTACTGCTCCTTCCATTGCAAGTAGCTTCCCCTGTTTTTCTGCAAAAGTGTATATAGTAATATAGTTTAGTGAGTAGTTAGTTAGTTTAGTATAGAAGAAGAGAGGTAGGTGGCAGAAGCGATGTTGCTCCAGCTCTGCCTCACGGGAAAGTCGACGCTCAGCTTTGCCGGCACTGAGCTCGGTGCGGACGGTAGTGCCGGTGCCAGACAGACACTAAAAGTTCTGTAGTGCGTAAAGCAGAATTTTTAGTGCACTGTAACAACGTCCATACAGGATGTTACTGCATGGTAAGCTAACGCGTTGTAGATTCAAACTCTGACATGTTGTGCACGAACAACCCAGGTAGCCACGCTCTTAACCTTTTAAAATACTCTAGTTCATTGCTTTTCTTTAAAACTTCACTCTTCTGCCCCTAAACACATGGGTTACATCAGCTTAGACTCCATGGCACTCAGGTAGACTTATCAGGCCAAAGTCAGAGGTATTGTGTAAGGGAACCATATGTTAGATATTGGTAAGTGGGCATAAGACTACAGGAGTATGAAAAAGACTAAATTGGTGCAACTTATATATTGGAAGGTGGAAGTTATACCAATTTAGATTCTCTTTTTAGTTTTACTTAGACTGACCTCTGAATTTGGTCTGGGGGTCCATTAAAAACTTGTTCTCAAACAGTTAACTGAGTATCCAAGCATGATTTTATAATTGGTATCTGGGTAAGTTCTATTTCATTTCTTGTCTCTGGTATTAACATTTCTTCAGCAAGCCTCTCTGGCAGTTTTATCATTGTAGTCTGACTTGGAACTGAGGGTATTTCCACACTGCAGGTGGGAGTGAGTCTCCCAGCTCGGGTAGACAGACTCACGCTAGCTGGCCTAGAGCTAGTGCATTAAAAAGAGCAATGTAGACATTCCAGCTCAGACAGAAGCTTGAGCTGACCCCCTAGGCTTGAGAGCCTGTGCTCCAGCCCAACCCAGAATGTCTATCTTGCTATTTTTAGCACAAGCCCTACTACTATTTTTAGCTCACTCCCTACTAGTGCTAGCTTTAGCACTGCTAGCATAGGTCTGTTTCCCTGGGCTGGGAGACTCACTCCCAGCTGCACTGTAATTATACCTTGATTGGCAGTGTTTTAGAGAAATCAGATCAGATGGGAAAGACATATTTGATCCGTTTGCTGGGGGATTCTGCATCTCATGAATCTGCTTTCTGTTGCATAGAGCCTAACCTAAAAGAGAAGCTGCAGTTTTGTAGTGAAGATTTTTTGGCAGGTCCCGGTGCGGGAAGAAAAGTCCTGGCACTGGTCTTGATCCCTGGCGAGGAGTCCGGTGCGGATCCCGTCACAGACTAGACCTCAGCACCGTTCTTGGTCCCTTGCAAGGAGCCCGGTGAAGGTCTCGGTTTTAGAGGCCAGACCATCTTGATCTTGATCCCGAGTGCGGAGACCAGAGCTTGTCAGCGATTGCGGGCTCACTCTGCAGTGCGGATCGCGGTACCGGAACGCGCTCAGAGCCGGGAGCAGACCCTGGCAAGAAACAGACCCTGGTTCCAATTGCCTAGAGTTGGTCGACGCTCGCGATCATCGGAGCAACGACGACATGGCCGACGCCGCTCTACCTCCCCGAGGGGTAAGTGGTGCAGAAAATCTTCGGTGCCGAGGCACAGATCTACCTCCAGCTTCTCTGTCTCTTCCTCACATCGGCACCGTAGACGCTGGCACCGGAGATCGCGGTCAGGCAGTGGCTCTTTGGAGCATAGCGACTGGCACCGCAGACATTATTGCCACTGTTCTGCTGAGACGGGACCTCAACAGCAAAGGGCTCCCCAACCTGCACTGATGTTGGCACCAGGATGGACTCAGGGCCCTTGGCAATGGTTCTATTGAGTACCATGGGGGACCCAGATGGCCCAGGGTACTCTTTCAATACAATCTTCGGGTGCCCAGCCATCAATGTGCAGGCCTCATCAACCTGCCAAAGACCGATCCTCCGACGAGGAGTTGGACCCTGGGGAAGGTCCCTCTACAGGGCCTCTTCCTCAGTCCTCCTCATCCTCCCCGACAATGCGGCCGCCAGGGACCATAGAGCGCCTCTTCCAGACTTGAAGGCGCATTAAGAGCTCCTTAAGAGGGTGGTGAGCAATTTGAACTTTGAGTTCAAGGACTTGTTGGAGGACGAAGACCCCCTCTTTGGTGTCTCTGGTTCGGCAGGGCCTTCCAGGGTTGCCCTGCCCATCCATGAACAGGTTCTGAAGTTAGCCAAGAACCTGTGGCAAACGCCGGCTTCAGTTCCCCCGACCTCTTAGGGTACGGAGAGGCGCTACTACGTACCTTCGGAGGGCTTTGAGTTCCTTTTTAATCACCCTGCCCCAGGGACTCTTGTGGTTGATGCGGCCAACCAAAGAGACGGACAGGGAGGCCAGGGTAATACACCTAAGGGCAAGGACCATAAGAAATCAGACCTTTTCGGCCGCAAGGTCTACTCGACGGGGGCATTACAATTATGGATTGCCAACCATGAGGCACTCCTAGACCGCTACAACTTGAACCACTGGTCCTCCTTGCGGAGGTTCATACAAGGTCTCTCACAGGACTAAGCACAAGACTTTGCCACAGTAGTGGATGAGGGTGCTGCGGTGGCTGGGGCAGTTCTACAGACGGCCAGTGATGCGGCAGATACCGCCAGCAAGGCAATGGCTTTGGCCATTGTGATGAGACGTTCCTCATGGTTGCAGGTTTCAGGGCTGTCTGAAGAGGTCCAGCAGGCCATCCAAGACTTACCTTTTGATGGCACTGGCCTCTTCGCCCAACAAACGGATGAAAAGCTCCATGCCTTAAAGAACTCTAGAGCGACGTTAAGGTCACTGGGGCTTTATACGCCACAGGCTTCAAGGCACCAGTCTTGCCTTCAGGCCCAGCGCCAACCCCAACCAGCCCCTAGGCCCTTTCCATCTCGGAGGGGCCAGGACAGGTATGGGGTCCAGGGAACGTGACCACTCTGGATCCTCGGCAGGCCCACACCAGGGACCGTCTAAAGGGCAAAACAACAAACGCAAATTTTGACGGTGCGGTTGAGTGTGGCACTCTGCCTTGTTCCCTGGATCTCATTGGGCAATTTACGCACGGACTCCAGCCGTGCTACACCGAGTGGAGGACTATAACATCAGACAGCTGGGTCCTTGGTGTGGTTCGCAAGGGCGATGCCCTTCAGTTCACAACGTTCCCCCTAGACTCTCTCCCTTCCCTGTCCCTCTTCAGGGACCCCCCCTCAAGAGCACTTTCTCAGCCAGGAGGTGAACTCTCTCCTCCTCCTGGGAGCGGTGGAGGAGGTTCCTCTACAAGAAAGATGAAAGTGGTTTTATTCCCGCTATTTCCTTATTCCCAAGGCCAAGGGGCGTCTACGGCCTATTCTGGACCTATGTCATCTGAACAGGTACAGAATATCAGGCGCCTCAGGTTCTGGATGATCTCTCTAGCCTCCATCATTCCTGCCCTAGATCCAGGGGACTGGTACGCTGCCCTCGACTTGAAGGATGCATATTTTCATATCTCCATCCTTGCCGCTCACAGACGTCTCTGATTTTCTGGTTGCTGGCTCCCACTACCGGTTTTCGGCCCTGTCCTGTGGCCTCTCCTCCACCCCCAGAGTGTTCACAAAATGTATGGCAGTGGTAGCGGCGTACCTCCGCTGCAGAGGGGTACAGATCTTCCCCTACCTGGACGACTGGCTGATCAAGTGCAGATCCAGGGCCCATGTGAAGTACAGCCTAGCTCTCACCCGCACAACATGCACGAAACGGGTTACTCGTGAACAAGCAGAAATCCACGCTCACCCAAGTGCAGCGGATAGATTTTATCACGGCTACCCTAGAAACCATGTAGGCCAGGGCCTTCCTCCCACAGCCTCGCTTTCAGGCAATGGTGTCCATAATAGAGAATCTATACAGGTGCCCCACAGCAACAGCCAGGCACTGCCTCCAGCTGTTGGGTCACATGGCGGCCTGCACCTGTGTGGTGAAGTTGGTGCGCCTCAAGCTCAGGCTGCTTCAGCTGTGGCTAGCCCCCTCGGTCTATGCACCAGCCAGACATTCTCCGAACACGGAGATCACGGTCCCCTCCCAGGTCCTGCAGTCACTAGACTAGTGGAGGGACCCAGGGGAGGGCCTGACGGGAGTCCCCTTCAGGGACCTGGCACCTCTGTAACACTGAGTACTGATGCCTCGGACGTGGGATGGGGAGCCTACATCAGTTCTGACCTGAGCACCCAAGGGCTCTGATTCTCGGGTGACAGCCACCTCCATGTCAATGTACGGGAGCTCAGGGCAGTCCGCCTGGCTTGCCAGGTGTTCCTCGACTTTCTGGATTCTAATCATTCTAATGCACCAGCTTGGTCAAGACAACATTGGTTCAGCACGTTGCTGGACCTATCCATTGCTCCACCGTGGCCACTCCCGAAGCGTTAGACCTCCTCTCCCAGGACCAGGGTCACCTGCTGCACCCCAACCTGGACTCCCTCCACCTCACAGCATGGAGACTCTGTGGCTGACGGAGGAAGAGAGAACCTGTTCTTTACAAGTCCAACAGGTTCTGCTGGGTAGCAGGAAATCTTCCACTCAGGTGGTGTATCAAGCCAAGTGGAAGCGTTTCACCTGTTTGGCGGAAGCCCGGGGCATCCCCCTGAGCTGTTTGCCTATTCAAGCCATCCTAGAGTATCTCCTCTACCTGAAACTCCAGGGCCTAACCTTGGCCTCCCTCAGGGTATACTTGGCGGCCATCTCGGCCTTCCACCAACCGATGGAAGGGAGGTCACTGTTTTTGCACCCAATGTCAGTTAGGTTCCTTAAAGGGGTGGAGAGGCTCTAGCTGCAGGTCCGTGACCCGGTGCCTCCCTGGGACTTGAACTTGGTCCTCACCATGCTGATGGGACCCCCCTTCGAGCCTATGGCTACATGCCCTCTGCTCGTCCTTTCCTGGAAGGTGGCATTCCTAGTAGCTATCACATCGGCTAGGAGGGTCTCCGAGTTACAAGCTTTAACCTCAGAGCCCCCCTACACCGTTTTCTCTAAAGACAAGGTGTGACTGAGGTCCTACCTTGCATTCCTACCGAATGTGGTGTCTCAGTTTCCCTATAACCAGGATATATTCCTCCCTGTGTTTTTCCCTAAACCACATGGGTCAGAGGATGAGCGGAAGTGGCATTCCCTGGACGTGAGACAAGCCCTTGCATACTGTATCGAGCAGACACGGCCGTTCCGAAAGTCCACGCAGCTCTTCATGGCGGTGGCAAACCAAATGAAGGGCTCACCAGTTTCCACCCAGCGGATCTTGACCTGGATCACAGCCTGCATCAGATGCTGTTACGAGCAAGTGAAGGTGCCACTACGAGGACCGGTTTCAGCGCACTCAACCAGAGCCCAGGCCTCCTCAGCAGCCCTCCTGGGAAAAGTGCCCCTGCAAGACATCTGCAAAGTGGCAACTTGGTCATCGGTCCACACCTTCACATCCCACTATGCCATCGTACAACAGGCAAGGGAGGACGCAGACTTTGGCAGAGCCATGCTGATGGGAGCAGCTCACCTATGACTCCTACCCACCTCCGAGGTATGGCTATTTAATCACCTATATGGGAATGGATATGAGCAATCACTCGAAGACAGAAAACTAGGTTACTTACCAGTAACTGTTGTTCTTTGAGATGTTGTTCATATCCATTCCACATCCACTGTCGGACTCGGCAGAAAGAAGGGACTGAGGGCCGTGGGGTCAGAGGCACCCTATGTACCATGGCATGAGCGTGGTACACCAGGGGGCGCCTGCACCGACCTTACGGTATCTGCTAAGCATACACACACTTATATGGGAATGGATATGAGCAACGCATCACGAAGAACAACAGTTACTGGTAAGTAACCTAGCTTTTCTGTGGGTTGCTTGGGGAGTGGGGAAAGAATCTGTTTGGAGCATTATAGGTAGTCCTAGCAGAGATGAAGATGAGGGAGAGGCATGGTCTCACTCCGAGGGTCATTGGAGGGTGGTGGGAGTGATGAGAGTCCTTTTCCTTTGAGTGATTGCTCATATCCATTCCAGTATAGGTGGGTGTACACCGCTGTGCATGGGTTCCCGGAACTCTTTTCTTCCCTTAGCAGACCCCATAGGGTCGACTCAGGTGCCCCCTGGAGTGCCACACTCATGCCGCAGCACATAAGGCACCGCCAGCCCTACAGCCCCTCAGTTCCTTCTTTCCGCCCATGACAGTTACTGGAACGACTTTGCTATTGCAAGTATCTTCCCCTTTGTTCTTCGTACACAAGTTTAGTAGTTGGTGGTGGTTAGTGCTAAATAGTTAGTTAGCTGATTAAATAGGAGCCCCTTAGGGCTCAAAAGGGGCCTGGCCATGCCCAGGTCCCCTGGATTCAAACCTTGCACCGGCTGTTGCAAGGCTTTTCCCATGAGTGTCCCCTATGACCGCTGCCTTAAGCGTCTGGGGAACCAGCACCGTAAAGAGAAGTGCAAAATTTGACAGGCTTTTAAGCCATGGACTCAAAAGGAATGGGACATTAGGCTGAAGGCCATTCTTATGGAGGAAGCACTTCATTTAGCTTCTGAGCCTCCTCGCTCCACGTTGGCACCGAGCATTTCCTTGGTGCGGAGTGCACTGTTGGCACCAGAGCCGTCGCAGCGCAAGTCTCTGGTACTGAAGAGGAAGAAGAAATAGTGCACAGTGCGCGCCCCCTGTTGATACTGGTGGGGTTGAGTGCACAGATGCAGACTAGGCCCTTGAAGCTTGCTCCGGTGTCTGCATGTCCTGGTAGGGAGCCTTCCCCGACGACTGGGAGTGGGGGCGTGCCTCTCTGCCGGTGCCATCGACACTGGAGGCATCCCAGGCAGCAAGAACTCTGATGGCCCTGCCCATGCAGGTCCCTCCTGAGTAGCCCTGCCAGTACATGACAGAGTACTGAAATGGGCTAAGGCCTTATGGCAAACCCTGCCTCGGTAGCCCCTATTTCCAAGGGCGCCAAGGAAAAATACTATGCGCCTGCGGAAGGGTTTGAATTGATGTTCACACCCCCGGCCCCAGGTACTCTGGTAGTGGAGGCTGCCAACCAGAGGGACAGGCAAGGGTTCCAGGCACACCTAAGAACAAGGACAATAAGAAGCTTGACTTGTTCGGGTGTAAGATATGCTCCACTAGGGCCCTGCACCTGCACATAGCCAACCACCAGGCGCTGCTGGGGAGATATAACTTGAACCTCTAGAACTCACTCTGGAGGTTTGCAGAGGCCTTGCTCCAGGACCAGGCTGCTGACTTTACCACAGTGCTAGATGAGGGATGCATCATGTCTGGTGCAGCCCTGTCATCAGCCAGTGATGCAGCAGACATGGCCAGTAGGGCTACGGCGTTGGCCATGAGGAGGTGCTCATGGCTGCAGTCCTCAGGGCTGTCCCAGGAGGTGTAGCATTCGATCCAGGACCTCTCTATGAATTGGTTGGCTTTCTTCTCAGACAGGACAGATGAAGCTGCATGCCCTCAAAGCCTCCCAAACCATCTTGCATTCTTTAGGCCTGTATACTTCACAGGCCTCTAGACGCCAGTTGCCCCAGCAGCCTAGGCTACCGCCTAGATCCTATCTACCCAGCAGGGGTCGAGATAGGAATAGAGGATACAGCAGGCTCAGTAGGCCAGCCTCCTCCTCTGAGACCCAGCAAGGGCTCGAACAAAAAAAGGGCCAAATTTGACGGTGTGCCCGAGGGTGGCACCTCCCTTGCCCCTCTGGAGCCATCTCATCTTTTCCTGGGCAGGCTGCACCCGTTCTTCAGTGAATGGGCAAGCGTTACCTTGGACCGCTGGGTTTTAGACATAATAGGCAGAGGTTACGCCATTCAATTTGCAGCCTGTCTGCCAAACAACCCCTCTCTCCATCCCTCTTCAGGGACCCCTCATGAGCAATTCCTCACACAGGAAGTCAACAATTTTCTCAACCTGGGGGCAGTGGAATTGGTTCCCCCGCAAGAAGTAGGGAAAGGATTTTGTGCCTGTTACTTCCTCATCCCAAAAGTAAAGGGGGGCCTAAGGCCCATACTGGACCTTCGTGGCCTGAACAGGTTCATAAAGAGACTGAAATGCCACATGGTCTTTGTAGCCGCTATTATCCCAACTCTGGATCCAGGGGATTGGTTTGCCGCCCTCGACCTAAAGGACACATGCTTCCATGTATTGATCCTTCCCAGCCACAGGCACTTCCTCTGTCTCATGGTAGCTGGTTGCCCCTATCAATTTACGGCCCTCTTGTTTGGCCTTTTGTCTGCCCCCAGGGTATTCACCAAGTATATGGCGGTGGTGGCTGCCCATCTCAGGTGGTGGGCAGTCCAGATCTTTCCGTACCTGGACGACTGGCTGATAAGGGGCAAGTCCAGGGCCCATGTGCAGGACAGTGTGTCCCTTACCTGTGCCACATGCAACAGGCTGGGTCTGCTCATAAATGAGCAAAAGTCCATGCTGTCTTTAGCACAGCTGATAGAATTCATAGGGCCTCTGTGGAAGTGGTAAGGGCCAGAGCCTTCCTCCCGCAAGCCCGGTTTGAGGCTATGACAACAGCCAGGCATTGCCTCCAGCTGTTGGGCCACATGGCAGTCTGCACATACATGGTGAGGCTAGCGTGCCTCAAACTCAGGCCACTCCAGCCTGAGGACCGCCTCAGCAGGTTGTTTCTACAACTGGTCGCTGCATCCGGAGATAGTGGCTTTCATCTTCCACAAGTGGGGTGTTCCCCCACTGGACCTGTTCGCGTCGTACTGGAACAAGAAGTGCCTGAAGTTTTGCTCGCTCCGGGGTCACGAGCTGGGCTCCATTTCCGATGCATTCCTCATAGAATGGACAGGGACCCTCATGTATGCATTCCCCCCATTCGGTCCTGCCCAAAGTCCTTTTGAAAATCAAGAGGGACAGAGCGGACATGATACTGATTGCCCCAGTGTGACCGAGGCAACACTGGTACAGCATGCTCCTGGACCTCTCAATTGCTGACCCAGTGGAGCTCCCGTGACAGCACGACCTCCTTTCCCAGGATCATGGCCGGCTGCTATACCCAGATCTGGACTCCCCGCACCTGACAGCTTGGAGACTCTCTGGCTGATGGAGGGGGAGAAAGCCTGCTCGGTGCAGGTCCAACAAATTCTGTTAGGCAACAGAAGACCTTCAACACAGGTCATGTACTGGGACAAGTGGAGAAGGTTTACTTGCTGGGCGGAGTCTCAGGGGTTGCTTCTGAGCCTCTCTCCTATTCAGGCCATTCTGGAGTACTTGCTACAGCTGAAACTCCAAGGCCTGGCCCTAGCCTTTCTGAAGGTCCACCTGGTGGCCATCTCGGCCTTCCATCAGCCGCTAGAGGGGAGATCCCTCTTTTCCCATCCAATGTCTATCAGGTTCCTCAAGGGGGTGGAGATGCTATATCTGCAGGTCCGTTACACAGTGCCTCCCTGGGATCTGAACCTGGTCCTTTCCAGATTGACGGGTCTCCCCTTTGAACCTATGGCTTCATGCCTGCTGTTGGTCCTGTCATGGAAGGTAGCCTTCCTGGTGGTTATTACATCGGCTAGGAGGGTCTCCAAGATTAGGGCACTGACTTTGGAGCTGCCCTATATAGTGTTCTTTAAGGACAAGGTGCAGCTGAGACCCACCCGGCATTCCTGCCCAAGGTGGTCTCCCATTTTCATTATAACCAAGATATTTTCATCCCCGTGTTTTTTCCAAAACCACACGGTTTGGAGGAGCAGAGGTGGCGTTCCCTGGATGTGAGGCGAGCCCTGGCCTACTACATCGACAGGACGAAACCCTTCCAGAAGACGATGTAGCTCTTCTTCACCATGGCGGACCGGATGAAAGGATCCCTAGTCTCCACCCAGCACATCTCCATGTGGATCACCTCCTGCATCAAGTGCTGCTATGAGCGGGTGGGCGTAGCACTCCCTGGAGTCGTCACAGCGCACTTGACCAGAGCCCAGGCCTCGTTGATGGCCTTCCTGGAGAAAGTGCCCCTGTAGGACATCTGTAAAGCTGCCACCTGGCTGTCAGTGCACACCTTTACGTCCCACTATGCCATCGTTCAGCAGATGAGAGAGGATGTGGGATTGGGCAGAGGCGTGCTGAGGGCAGCTCACCGGTAACTCCTACCCACCTCCACAGTATTGCTTTTTAATCACCTATACTGGACTGGATATGAGCAATCACTGGAAGGAGAAAATAGGGTTACTTACCAGTAACTGTTGTTCTTCGAGATGTGTTGCTCATATCCATTCCACTTAGGTGTGTGCGCGCCCTCGTGCACGGTCTCCGGAGAACTTTTTCCCTAGCAGCCCCCTGTAGGGGCCGGTCTTGGCGCCCCCTGGAGTGCCGCCCTCATGTGGCGGTATATAGGGCGCCGCCAGCCCCTTCCCTCCTCAGTCCCTTCTTTCTGCCGACTCCGACAGCGGGGACGGAGGGTGGATGTGGAATGGATATGAGAAACACATCTTGAAGAACAACAGTTACTGGTAAGTAACCATGTTTTCTCCTTCGAGTGATTGCTCATATGCATTCCACTTAGGTGATTAACGAGCCATACCTGGAGGTGGGTAGGAGTCAACGGTGAGCTGCCCTCAGCATGGCTCTGCCAACCCGCGCGTCCTCCCTCAACTGCTGGACGACAGCGTAGTGCACGGCAAAGGTGTGCATCGAAGACCAGGTGGCAGCCCTGCAGATGCCATCCAGGGGGACCCTTTCCAGGAAGGCCGCCGATGCGGCCTGGGCCCTCGTTGAGTGCGCTGTCACCACTCCGGGAAGCTGGACGCCTGCACGCTGGTAGCAGAATCGGCTACAGGCGGTGATCCACTTGGCGATGCACTGGGTGGAGACCGGGGATCCCTTCATCCTGTCCGCCACCGCGATGAAGAGCTGCGTGGTCTTCCGGAACGGCTTCGTCCTCTCAAGGTTGAACGCCAGCGCCCTCCTGACGTCGAGTGCGTGTAGTCTCCTCTTGTCCTCGGACCCGTGCGGTTTAGGGAAAAACACGGGGAGGAAAATGTCTTGGTTATAATGGAATTGGGAGACTACTTAGGCAAGAAGGCTGGATGTGGCCTCAGCTGTACCTTATCCTGGAAGAAGACGGTATAGGGGGGCTCCAAGGTCAAAACTCTTAGCTCAGAGACCCTCCTGGCCCAGGTAATGGCCACAAGGAAGGCCACCTTCCAGGACAAGATTAGCAGGGGGCAAGTGGCCAAGGGCTCGAAGGGGGCCCCATCAGTCTAGCAAGGAGGCACCGGGTCATGGACCTGCGGGTACAACCTCTCAACCCCTTTGAGGAACCTCACTGACATGGGGTGGGAGAACAGGGACTGCCCCTCCATTGGCTGATGGAAAGCCGAGATGGCCGCTAGGTGTATCCTGAGGGAGGCTAACGCTAGACCCTGGAGTCTAAGCTGCAGCAGGTACTCGAGGATAGCCTGCATGGGGGACGTACGACGGGTTATGCCCCGTGACTCCGCCCAGCAGATGAACCTCTTCCACTTGGCTCTGTAGGTGATCTGGGTGGAGCGTTTCCTGCTACCCAGCAGCATGCATTGGACCCGCTCTGAGCAGGCTCTCTCTTCCTCGGTCAGCCAGAGAGTCTCCAGGCCGTCAGGTGCAGGGAGTCCAGGCCGGGGTGCAGCAGGCGACCGTGGTCCTGGGAGAGCAGGAGCAGCCTCCTCGGGAGCTCGATCGGCGTTAACCCTATCAAATTAGGTCTGCTCTACAAATCCTGTCTTTCCGAAGTACTCTGTTCAATGTTATATCCTCTATTACACCACATGCTAACATGTCTTTTTTTATGATATCCCACCACTTCTTATTGGGTTTGCCTCTCTGTCTTTTTCCTTTAATCTTGGTCTGTTGTACTCTTACCCAAATAGCTGTCAGGAGTGTGCTTTATGTGGCAAACCATCTAAGTCTTCACTCCCTCATTTTTTCATTTATGGGTGTTACTTTGAGCATGTCTCTCACATATACTTTCCTCACATGGTCTGTCTTGCTCACACCACTCATCAATCTCAACAGGTCCTCCTCTTCCTCCAGTACCTTGACCTCCAGGCCAAGGTTGGAGACCATCCGTTTCAGCAGCTCCTGATGAGCTCTGAAATCAATAAGAGGGGCCCCCTCATCCGGAGCCAAAGAAGAGGATAGATGGCGGGGTCCTGTAGAGGGGCCCTTCCCAGGGTCCGACTCTCCTTCCACGGAGTGGTCCCTCTCCTGCATCGAAGGTGCCTGCTGGGGAGCTACCTGCGTCACAGAGGCAGGGGCCGACGTAGTTCTCTGCCCCAACTGGGCTCCCCACAGCCCCCAGTATGGCCATTGCCATGGGGGCTGGGGCCAACTTGGTGCTGGTGCCAGTTGCTGTACCTGTTCCCGGCATAAGGTCCGGGACCCCGAACCGGGGAACGGTGCTGCCGGTGTCGCCGGGAAGAGCCACTTCGGGACCCGCTGTCAGACGATCCCGAGGAGCGGCAGTTTCGTCTGCGGTGCCGACGCTTGGGCGACACCGACGAAGAGGAGGACCGGTGCCGCGGGACAGAAGACTTGCGTCACCTCTTTCCCAGTGCCGTGCGCGGTGCCTCGGTGCTGGGCTGGAGCGCCGAGAGCGAGCAGCAGGTGAAGAAGACACGGAACTGTGCCATCTCGATGAATGAGACTGGTGCCGAGATGACTTGTCCGACAAGGAGGAGGGAGAGGAGCTATCCAGCTCAACTCTCCGGCGTTGGGTGGTGGGCGGCTGTTATTATAGACTCATAGACTCATAGGTCAGAAGGGACCAATATGAT